>OX375867.1:68644702-68751384 GCA_947359475.1 Heligmosomoides polygyrus bakeri
GTCATGTTTGAACCCTTCCGGTTGCAGCTTGTAAATTCTGTAAGCAGCAAAATGGTCTATTAGTGCGCCGAAATACAGCAATGTAGCTTATGATAGGACAAAGTTACAGCAGTGCGAAAATGCAGGTTAGCCTTGTGTGACAACGATTTTTTTCCAATTTCAGTCGACCCCTTCGGGAGGATGCAGAGAGCTAACAACCTAAAAATGCGCCTCCGAGCAGAACGCTTAAGGTTCTTTACGACGACGTGCTCACAACTCTCTAGTTGATTAAACTGCCTTAGCACAAGCTGCCATTTTAGGGCCACGGACACAGCGGTTGAAGTTTCCTTCTCTCCTACTCGCCCATATTTTGATTTTCGACACTCGCAATAACAATGCTAGCTTCACCACGAAAAGCTCTATCGAACGATGTCAATCTCGACCAATTTCAGAAAAATCGATTTTTTTTAAACAATTTCCCATCGAGGACGCGGGCGCCCTAGGCCGAGCCTGCGCGGACGTCATTGGAAACCGATATTTTCTAAATTGGCCGAATTTCCTCGTGCTAACTTCGTTCAAAATTGTCTAGGGGTTAATTGGGGCGCTGATTACGAATCCGACATCCGTTTTCGAAAATTCCAAAGATTTCAATAGGTTTTGGATTTTCTTCTGGATAACTGAGGGTGGTCGGGTGAGAATCACCGATTTCGCTCAAACTTCGTATAGGTGCGGGGGCCTATTCGGGATGCCGAACACGATGCCGAAGTCCATTTGCCGATTATGGCAGGAGACCACCGATACCAGTGACTGAAAGTGATCGGTGATCCTGATCCGACCACCTCAAACGAGAAGTAACCTATTGAAATCTTTGAAATTTTCGAAAACGGACGTCGGATTCGTAATCAGCGCCCCAAATAACCCCAAGATGATTTTGTACGAAAAAATTTGGCCAATTTAGAAAATATCGGTTTCCAATGACGTCCGCGCAGGCTCGGCCTAGGGCGCCCGCGTCCTCGATGGGAAATTGTTTAAAAAAATCGATTTTTCTGAAATTGGTCGAGATTGACATCGTTCGATAGAGCTTTTCGTGGTGAAGCTAACGTTGTTATTGCGAGTGTCGAAAATCAAAATATGGGCGAGTAGGAGAGAAGGAAACTTCAACCGCTGTGTCCGTGGCCCTAAAATGGCAGCTTGTGCTAAGGCAGTTTAATCAACTAGAGAGTTGTGAGCACGTCGTCGTAAAGAACCTTAAGCGTTCTGCTCGGAGGCGCATTTTTAGGTTGTTAGCTCTCTGCATCCTCCCGAAGGGGTCGACTGAAATTGGAAAAAAATCGTGTCACACAAGGCTAACCTGCATTTTCGCACTGCTGTAACTTTGTCCTATAATAAGCTATATTGCTGTATTTCGGCGCACTATTAGACCATTTTGCTGCTTACAGAATTTACAAGCTGCAATCGGAAAGGTTCAAACATGACAGAGTTATCGCGCTCAGAACGCGCCCGCGCGTGCAATTTAGCACAACAACAGTCGATGTTCTCCTCGCTCTTAATTGCCCGCATTAAAGTTTTTCCTACTCTCAATAACACCATTCAATTCAGCATGAAAAGCTCTATCGAATGGTATCAAGCGTGGCCCAACTCGAAGACATCGATTTTTCGATGACGTCATCGTCCTTCTGCCGCGGCCTCGTCCTCGATGCGAAACAGTCAAAAATTGATGTTTTCAAAATCGGTCGAAATTGATACCGCTCGATAGCGCTTTCCATGCTGAACGGAACGGTGCCATAGCGAGTTTCGAAGACTCAAGTCTGGGCAAGTAGGAGCGCAAGAAACTCTAACCGCTAGGTTTCGCCACTCTAAAACGGCAGCTGAGGCTGAGCAGTTTGGGCAGCTGAGGAGCTACGAGCACGTCGTCGTAAAGTACCTTAAGCGCTCTGTTCGCCTACGCATTTTAAGGCCGTTAGCTTGTGGCGTCTTCTCACAGTGGTCCACGGAATTCGGAAAAAAATGCTTCACACAAGCCTCACCTGCATCTTCGCACCCCTATAACATTGCTCCCTCCTATGCTAAACCATTCTGCTTTGGCGTGCTAGCAGACCGTTCGACTGCCTACAAGACCTACAAGCTGCAACCTGAACGGTTCCAACTTGACAGAGCTATTGTGCTCCAAAGACGCCCGCACGTGCAATTTGCGAGCGGTCGCCCCCCCCCCTCGATTGAAAGGTTCGATTCTGTATGCATTGTTAATGGCGCACTCCAAAGGCTCGCTGGACAGCCTTGTAGCAATTCCTGAGTAGGGCGGCAAGAAATTTCTGATAAAACTCCCCAAACGCTCAGTCTACAAGCTTTTCCCCCCTCGATTGAAAGGTTCGATTCTGTATGCATTGTTCACGGCGCACACCAAAGTTTCGCTGGGACAGATTGGAGCTAATCCTGAGTGGGATGGCATGGAATTTCTGATAACATTCTCCAAACGGCTCGAAATAGTCTTGAAAACGTCGCAGTTCCCAGTGAGAGAAGATAGAAGCGCAGGGGACATGCGCTCGCCCACTCGATTGATAGGTTAGGTTCTGTGTGCATTGTGCACGGCGCACTCTTGGAGCATTCCTGGCATGACAGAGCACTGGCGACGTACGCCATCTTGGAGATACTCCGAAAGCACGCATATCCTGGGAAATAAGCTCTAATCGCCCGTCCAGCCAATTTTAGACCACCCACGGCGAAAATACGGGTGTTCCGGTAAAGTTTTGCACATGCTTGTGTAGATCTCGAAGAGGCGAATCGAATGGTACCAACCTTTATTCAAGAAACCTAAATCTGAAGGAGTTATGAGTGTGCGACGCTTTGCGACGCTATGTTGGCGTTTTTTCGCCCACTTTTGACCGTGCGGCGCGAGCGGTATTGTATTAGTATCACCTCGGCTTTTGCCAGAGCTTTCGAGAGAAAATTGAAATCCTGTCTTATAACGTATCTTGGGTGGAAGTCCCTCCTATCCGAGGACGAGCATGGTTTCCGAGGTGGAGGTCTGCCGAAACGTTAATGACCCTAAATGACTGGACTGAAGCTGCCGAACAAAAAATTTACATTGATGTCATTTATTTTGATTTCATGAAGACTTTCGATAACGCTTCGTTCCACAGGTTTATTTATAAGTATTCAATACAGATAGATATTCATCCGAGAATCTATTATCTACCACTATGTAATCGAGTTAGTTGCCCGCGCTGTAGATGATGAGGCGTATCTCACGCAGGTTCAACATGGAGTGCTGCTGCAGCCGAGGAAGCACATCCTCTTCCTGCTTGACACAGCGCCATCTGCACGCATTTCTCAGCGTCTGGATCCATAAGACGAGTCTCCTACATCGCGCAACAAGCGTCTGGAGTCAAAAGAAATGACACCGTCGTCGTACGACGAACGGCCGCATTCAGAATTCAGCATTATCCTATGTTGAACGAAAAATTTTACCCGCGTGAGGTACGCCTTTACGTACCTCGCGCGGGATTTTAGAAGGTGCGTGATGTTGTGACAAACCAATCAGTTGTCTGGTGATCCTTCACACATCTGACGTTTCACGCATTCAGATCTACCCAAAATCATCGTACGCTATTTTCATTTACCGATTCAGCCAGCACAGATTTCAGCCAAATCTCTCCTTAAGACGTTTTTCCCACCGTTGCTGGGACCAGTATAGAGGTGCGGCGCTAAAGTCTGATCAAGATTCTATCCGCCGCCACACCGTAATTCCGCCAGAGATCGCGATTTGCGCCCTTGAAAGCCAGACGCCTCTAGTGAACAGTCATAACGTCAGAATGGCCTCGATGTTGCATACAAGTGCAGAGTGCAACATAGCAGCAACTTTCGAAAGCATTCGCGCAGAGCGTTCGCCGGCTCAAGTAGTTCGATTATTCGGGTACCCGAGATCAACTGCTTACGATGTCATGATCAGGTTCTTCTGAGGAGTGGCTTCCGAGAAGTCTGAAGAAGGTTCCGCAAACCCGGAAAGAAAAAGCCAGTCCTTTAATATCTCCAAACAATTCCAGATTCGTCAATAGTTTATGGGTGGTTGTAGAACGGTAGAAGTACCTGGTCCATCAATACAGGTATACAAACATAATGTTAAATCGGCTGATGCTTGGGCACAACCACCTTCTGAGCCTGAAACAAAAGACAAGCAAAGCTTAGGGAGTACGTCCGAGAATTACAGTGAGTTGTAATAGTTTTTTTTTGTTTTTAAGCTAGTAGAAGGACGAAATGAGAAAGGAGGAGCAAACATCCAAATCAACACCCTTTAATGAGTACAGATGTTAGTGAGTGAGGTACATGATTTCTATGCGGGGCCAGGTTTTCCCTGTCCTCGTAAGGACAGTTTCGTTATCCAACGCCTTTTCATCCCATTTTCCCATCGACATGAAACAACTGCACTTGAAATGACCATTGGATTAGCAGATCCTCTCTTTTCCGGTGTTTTCCAAACCGTGAGGAAGGCAGCCAAGAGAAGTTTGTTTAATAGTGTTTCTTCCACAACCTGATGAACCGGTACTACGATGCCCCCAAATGCGCTTGAAGGCAATTTACTTTCTTCGGAGCAATAGAGAGAGTTTTGTTCGATCTGGGTAAGAATTAATGTTAGATTCGATTGGAGAGTATACAAAAAGCGACTCTTTCTAGAGATTGCTCCACCTAAGCCCAGAAAACCCGTAGGAGAAAAACCGTATTGGTGACTCCATTGCAACTGAAACACAGGAGCACAGAGTACAGGATGACGTTAGTCAATTCTTTTGCGGCATGCGCCACGCACTCTACTCCTACGGCGTATTGGGGAAACGGTACCTGGCCAATGACCTTCGGTACCCAACCGATAGACAAAACAGTGCATTAACCATCGGAAAATCCTGGTCTACCCGAAAGGAGGGGAAGCTTTGTTGACCTGGACGGGAAATCCGAACCAAGAACATTGAGCCGGAGTGCATGCGTCAGTTGGCGCCTCCTCAGATTACGCTACCACGCGCCGCGAAGAAAAACACCAATAAAAAGGTTGAAAGTGGCTTATTTGGCACGTCAAGAGGACAGTGTTACAACCCCGACCTGCAACTGGAAAAAGAGTGGTTTGAAATTAGTTCCAATCCTTGTTGTTTGTTCATTAGCCGTTTTTCCGTTATCCAGCCATTTTTGGGCAAAAGTATCCGTTATCCGGGTCTCCAAATTTTCCTGTCCGCTCGTCCCTGGAATGCGGGTCAAGAACTGCAGCAGTCGTGGAAAAGACAGAGGCGCTGATTCTGGACGACTCAGGGACAATCGCTGAGGCGTCGGTGCTGGGTGTCAACGAGCGAACATCGGATTGCAGAGGGATGACCTACGGTACAGTTGTACACGGTTAAAGTGCAGCAGATGCTGTCTGAGGCTGACAGAACCAAGCGGGAGCCCGTTGTCGTCTGCTGCGAAGTTCCACAAAAAATGAAGGGGTGGGGCAAACCAGATTCTTTTCTGATGAAAAATGTTTACTGTTCACGCGAAGACCAACCGCAGAAATGATCGCTGGCTTGACTACGACCCTGAGGAGTCCATCAGGGATGAGTAGGAAATTCGAAAATTATCCCGGAGGACAAGGCAGAAAATCGTGTTTATCAGAGAAGAGAAATCAGACAACAGAAAAGCCAAAAACGCCGGAAAACCGAAAATTTCAAAACTATCGCTTTAGCTGTCTATCGTATCTAACGCATTTCTACCAACAACCAACACTTTAATAGCATTTCACGTCAAACTGGGCACTTAGCAACGTAAGCTGGATAGATTTGAAATCAAAGCGAATACCTCCCAAATAAAAGCGAAGGGGTATCTGATTAAAGCATCGCTCTCTTTTTTGTTAAATCATAAAACACTTACCCCAATAAACTGAGTGCAATGCTTAAAATTTGATATCACAGACGTGATTAAAATTGTAAAAGTAAAAATGTTTCTCTAGAGCTCTGTTTTCATTCTCATGCATTCCTCTGTAGCATTCATGTAGCTGATGAAAGCCTTGATAAGCCGCGGCGCCTGCGTGCGCATATAAAAGCGGTGGTGAAAAACATTTCCCTGGTCATTTCTTCTTAGCTCCCCACATTCCCCCCCCCCCACGCCTCTATTTCCTAAGGACTGCGCATTTAGGACCCCGTGCATTACTCAAAGGATGGCGCATTTTATCATTTAGTTGTAGGGCGCATTCTCACTTATTTCCTGTTTCCGCCATTCCCTTAATTTTTGTTCGATGCTATTGTGTGTTGATTTTTTATTTAATGAAGTTTAATTACCCAAGTTTGAGGCTGTGCGTTGGTACAAACAACTGGTGCATCGGCTACTTCGACCAATCGAGCCGTTCGTGAACCACCAGAGCCACCGAGGAACGTGAATAACGGATCAAGGTGGGCACTACAAGAAATCTTGCAGTGCATGCTAACAGCTTCTTTTCCTATTTGCATGTGTGTCGAGGATCTGTGCATTAGTGCATCCGAATTTGGATTAGCGCATCTCTCCTACCGTTACTAACCCTTATCTCTGGACTGATCTTCGAAGCTCCGTCGCCGCTGAGCATTGCTATCGATTTATTCCTAGCCGAACGAAGGGCAAGAGGGAATGGCAACGACACTTAGGGTCCGAAAGGGGGTCTTGACAAGACACCTCAATACCCTTTCACAACTTTTGAGCACTCACGCTCCATTAGGCGACTACGTAGGCTTGCAAGATCAAGAAGAGAGGATTGATGTCAGGGAGAGAACTGCACAGATTCGCATAGCAGAAGTCGAGCTAAAAACGATCCAGGCTACCTTCGAAAAGGCTCTTTTCGCATTCACTGAAGCAGTGGACAGCTTAGAAAATCCCCTCTCAGAGGAAGAAGAGGGTAAGGTCATGGAATACGTCACCAACGCACAGGAAATTATCTCAAGAACTGAGGATTTACTTGTGAAGCTGGAAATAAATAAACAGCGAATATCTCCTCAGGAACACCCATTTTTCAATAATATCGCATCACTGCAGCAGGACAGAACAAATCCACTGCCAGGGACAGAACTGCCGAGGCTTCCAATACCGGAGTTTAATGGAAAAATCTGGCAGTGGGATAGTTTCTGGGAACTGTACAACGCCACGGTGCATTCCCTGCAAATATCTGATTTGCAGAAGTTCAACTACCTTTTACAAGCATTGAAGGGGGAGGCACGCGAGTCTATCTCCAGATTCCAAGTGACGTCTGCGAACTACAGTCTTGCCGTCTCTTATTTGAAGGAAAAGTACGGCAATGTCCAAAACATAATAACCCGTCTACACAGCCAGCTGGAACAATGGAGCGCAAGAAGCGCGCAACTAAAGGATCAGAGGAAGCTTTACGACCAATTGTTAGCCATAACAACGCAATTGGAAAGCAAAGGCGAAAACCTAGAAAGTCCGTGGCTGCTATCAAAAATATTGTCCAAGTTTTCAGAACCTATTCAAAGAAGGACATTGAGAGAAAAGGTTTCTATGCCTCAGCACGAAAGCTGGACATTGAAGAAGCTTATGACAACTCTGGATACTGTCATAAAACAGGAAGAGGAAATAGAACGGAGCATGCCAAGGAAAAAAGAACCTCCCAACTTCGCGCCATCGAGAGGATCTGAACTGCATGCTAAAAAGAGATCACCATTTTGCTTTTACTGTGACAGTAAATCACATTGGTCGACCGAATGCTTGAAGATAACCAGTCCAAAGGCACGCTTGGAGCATTTGAAAAAGACCAACCGTTGCATTGGATGTGGATCCAAAACGCATATGTTTGCTGAATGTAAAAGCAAAGGATGCTTAAAGTGCGGTAAGAAGCACCATACGTCTACGTGCTTCAAACATGATGCCGCAAACACAGGCCCTCCACAAAATCCTACAAAAAGAGAGGAAAGGAAAAAGCCGTCACAGACGCGCCAGAACTTCACGATGAGCGCAGAAGGTGAAGTAATTCCTCTCCAGGATCAAGAAATACCAGACCTTACAGTTATGAAAGTGCAAGGTGGTTCGCTGCAGAGATCCCATGAAGACATATTTCTTCTTACTGGAACATTGAGGACTCTGCATCCACGAACGATGGAGCCGATAACACTACACGTACTTCTGGATACTGGAGCTGACCGCTCCTTCATTGATGCCAAGGTCGCCGAAAGGCTCGAACTACCTAACAACGGCACGGTATCCATGAAATTGAGGACATTTGGAGCACAAACTACCAAGGAGATACAGTGCATGGACACGTGCCTCAATGTCTGGGACGAAGGAGGAACTAAACACGTTCTTCATGTCTACACTCACGACAACCTCACCAACAATTTCAACGGAGGAAAACTCGACGAAAAAGATCTTTTGTTCATTCGCACCAAGCGCATTAAACTCAGCGCTTCTCACGAAGGAAAAATGTGTTCTCCAGAAGTACTCATTGGATGTGACCAACTATGGGACTTCATAAAATTCGATGCTCCACATTTCACGCTACCTTCAGGACTTATCCTTGTACCAACACAACTAGGATACATGGTTTCCGGAAAACGTCTAGCGGAAATGGAACAGAGCAAGAACAAAGTACAATCGTCAGTCCACACAGTCGAGTCTTATGACGATATCGATCCATGGGAACGCCATTGGGCCATTCAACCAAGTGAACCGGAAAAAGAGTACAGCGGACCTGATAAAGAAGAGAAAGCTTTAATCAACGCGCAGGTTCTCGAATACTTCAACAACTCAATTGAGAAGAGAGAAAATGGCTATGTTGTTCGCCTACCGTTCAAAAAGGATCATGAACACCTGCCTGACAACAGAGCACTTGCCCTACATCGGCTTAGAAATGTTCTCCGCAAGTACTCAACAGAGCCCGAACTTCTTCAGCAGTACAACGACGTCTTCCAAGACCAACTGAAGAAAAACATTCTCGAGGCGGTCGACGAAGGTGAGGAGCCAAATAGTAGCAAAAGGCATTACCTTCCGCATCAGCCCGTTATAACGCCGGACAAGGACACCACCAAGTTCAGGGTAGTCTTTGATGCATCTGCGCATTATAAGAACTGCCCCTCCCTCAATGATGTTGTGCACCAAGGACCGACCATGCTTCCAAAGCTCTATGGAATACTTTTGCGGTTTCGAATGGGAAGGCACGTCCTTCTCTCCGACGTTGAAAAGGCGTTCCTCCAGGTGCACCTTCATGAGGACGATAGGGACTTCACTAGATGTTTGTGGCTCAAGGATATCAGTAAGCCGCTATCGGAAGACAATCTGGCTGTGTACAGATTCACAAGGGTCACATTTGGAATTAACGCCTCGCCGTTTCTGTTAAGTGCGACCATTCTTTACCATATCAACAACTACGTGGAAAATAAGGAACTCGCCCAGGAGATCGTGTCGAACCTCTACGTGGATAACCTGTTTGTAACTGCCAAATCGGTAACTGAAGGAGAACAAAAATACAAAGAGCTCAAGACCATTTTCAATGACTTGAACATGAACTTGAGAGCATTTATATCGGACAACAGTAAGATCACGGAATCAATAGCTCCAGCGGACTGCTCTATTAATTCGTCGCCGAAGGTACTTGGCATACGCTGGAACTCAGCTACAGATAACTTCTCTCTTCACGTTACAATGAGTTCAGAAGCATTCATTAGCAAGAGGACAATTGCTCAACAGATAGCGTCTATCTATGACCCCTGCGGCTGGCTAATACCGCTTTTGGTCAGAGCGAAGCACTTCCAGCAGCTATTATGGAAGGAGAAGTACGACTGGGATGAGCCACTGAGTGAAAGCCTTCACCAGGAGTGGAACCGTATTACGGAAAGCATGTCAAATTTCCACAAAAATATACCGCGGCAAGCTTATGAAGGTGCGCATACGCACTTGTTGATTACGTACTGCGATGCAAGTGGAATAGCAATGACAGCATGCACATATCTCACTAGCGAAAGTGACTCCAACTTGCTGATGGCAAAATCGAAGGTGGCCGACTACAAACGGCCGACGACAATACCAAAGATGGAGATGAATGCAGTAACAATCGGAGCACGGCTGTCTCTTAACACGTACCTTAGTCTGAGGAATGCAGTATCCATCACCAAGATCATCATTCTAACAGATTCGGAAATTGTGCTTAAGTGTATAAAATGCGTTCCAAATCGTCAAAATGTGGGACCGTACGTCAAAAATCGTGTCAAGGAGATATACAAGATTGTCAAAATGCTAGAGGAGATGAAAGTCGAAATCCAGTTTGGCTACATCGACACTAAGTGGAATCCAGCAGACATAGGAACGCGTGGGGCAACATCAGAAGAACTCCTATCACACACCTGGTGGAAAGGATATTCACTGAAGAGCATAATGAACGACGACTTTACCAATACATTCTTTAACCTTCCTGCAAGCGGAGATGAAGATGAGCATCTTGATCAAAAGGAGGTCCATGTCGCTACTACTACAACAAGAAACGTAGACATCAAAGACATACTAGACCTCTCACGGTACAGTAGCAAGACGAAATCATTGAGGACATTAGCATACGTTCTTAGATTCCTGAAGAACATAGTCGCTCGTGTACAAGACCCTCTGAGGAGCAAACTTTTGCGTCGCCTACCATTTCTCGACAAAGGACCTGAAAACTACTCTCTAACCGCATCGGATATTCAGGACGCTCATTACGTACTAATCAAAAACCACCAAGCAGTTCATCTCCAACCTCAATACAGGAAGGAGTTGTCGAACAATCTCAATCTAAAGGAAGACGAAATGCATTTGTTACGGGCATACGGACGTCTGAACCAATCCGACCTGAACTTTGAAGCAAGGAATCCTCTCCTCGTTGTACCTAACACGGACCTATGTCGTCTCATTGTTGAGGAGGCTCACGGAAAGTATCACAACAGCACCGCACTAACGCTGGCTGAAGTGCGACAACAGTATTGGATTCCCCGCCTTCGTGAGCAAGTTAAGAAGTGCATCAGAACATGTGTCGCCTGCCAAAAGTTGAATAATCTGCCTTACAAGTATCCCGAAATGGGAGACCTCCCAGCCCATCGAGTGACCAGATCAAGACCGTTCCAGCACACTGGCCTTGACTACTTTGGGCCTATACCCATTTATGGAGACAGCACGGAGAAGACAGATGTTTATGGCTGCATTTTCACGTGTTCCGTAACGCGACTTGTTCACCTGGAAATCGTCTCCGATGCCTCAACAGAGCATTTTTTAAACGCATTCCGCCGTTTTGTGGCGCGTCGAGGAAAACCTCAAACAGTGATCTGCGACAATGCCCCAACCTTTATCCTCGGAAGTCAGATCATCAGCGACGCTATGAACCAAAGAACAATCAGCGAGAACATATCGCGTGAAATGAGCAACCACCTCATCGAATGGAAGCACATTACACCACATTCACCGTGGAAGGGAGGCTTCAACGAGCGACTCATTAAATCAGTGAAGCACTCGCTGTATAAGGCAATAGGAAAAGGCGTACTTACAAGAGAGCAGCTCCATACAATGCTTCTGGAGATCGAAGCACGCATCAACAGCAGACCACTCACTTACCAAGAGAACAACATCACCGACGGCATTCTTCCACTTCGCCCCATTGACTTCATTCAACGAGAGATGGACATTCACCTACCGCTAGATTTCTGTGACGGCGAAAGCTCAGATCCCACCTTTCTTCCTCCATCTGAAGCCCTTCGACTGGAGACGAGGCTGCAAGCCCAAAAGGCGTTACAGTCATCCTGTTCTCTTGTTGAAAGATATTGGGAGATATGGAAAACTCAGTATCTGACAGCTCTTCGAGAACAGCATCGCCGAAATATCGACAACAAGCGAGGAACTTCCAAAGAGATACGAGAAGGAGAAGTTGTCCTACTGACAGATCCTCTGTTGAAAAGAAACCAATGGAAACTCGCCCGCATCACTAAGCTCATGCCGAGCAACGATGGAGCAATAAGGGAAGCCGAAATCAGATGTAACAGAAAGATCTTAAAACGATCAATTAACCAGTTAGTCCCACTGGAAATTCAAGGAGATAACAGCAGCTTGACTCCAAAAACTGCTGAAATCAAAGAACCACTGCCAAGAAGCCGTTACAACCTACGGCCAAGGAAAGTGCCAACTCAGGAGAACGGTGAGCCGACAACAAATGTGCATTGCACTGTGACGAGGAAGCCTACTACAAAATGGCCTATATCACTATACCTAAAGATGGCACTGACCCTGTCAATTTTCTCGACTGTGAACGGAGAGACATACATGGATAAGATCGTCGTCGGAACTAAAAGAACGGATCAGTCAAACTATGTCCTGGAGTGCAGGAACAAAGGTGTTTACCTTCATGCACCAGAGGCACAAGAAATTCAACTATGTGTACACAACCGCTGTATTGTGGAGAAGACCCCTCCAGAAACGAAAATGTATCATCTACTGCCAGAAGAATTACTATACGATCACGACGTTCGCGTGAAAATACGCAAGGAGGATAGCTACACTACTATCGAGACAACATGCCCTGCACAGCCTTACTGTTCGAGTGTCGACTGTACGTTATGCGCGGCAAACATACTAAATCCTGAATGCTGGCCTCTATCAGCAATGGCAGGACTCGGAATAACGCTGTACCTGATCGTCGCTGTGTGCTACACCGTCTGTTTCGTACCAGTTACCATCGACCGCCCAATACGTCTGATCGTAAAGTTTGTCACAAGAGCAATGTGTCTACTACTAAAAACGGCAGCAAATTGCATGGGACGATTCGTAAGATTCATTCTGAAAAGACCCCACAATCGCAACACAAGGATTCTTCAAGCGCTGGCTGTTCTGACTCTTTTCGAAGGAATTCAGGCGTGCCAGGTTGAAAACGTCTTCTCTCATCATCTTCGTAACTGCAGAAATGAAAAAGGAAGGAGTATTTGCGAAATGGAGGTCGCGTCCGTCGTTAAAGTTAACGCATTCAAAAAAGAAGCATGCCTCACGTTGAAGAGGAACGACACAGAGATCAACAAAGTCAGACTCCGCTGGGAAGGATTGAGACTACTCTGCGACCGTGAAACATTGTTTTATACCCGTAACGTGGAGCAGAAGATAATAGATAGCAAGAGATGCCCACATATGGGATCCTGTTTTGGGAACAAGTGCGCAGCTGTGAACAGCTCGTCACTACTCCCTGAACTGACGATGGGAAACTCATTTCCAGGAGTGACAGGCTGCATGGAATCATGTGGCGGCCCTGGTTGTGATTGTTTCTACCTAAGTTCCGGATGCTTGTTCTACAGAATATATGCCGTTCCCAAAGACGACTCCATCTATGAGATCTTCAAGTGCATCAGATGGAAAGAAGAGGTGAAAATCCGCGTGGATCTTCATTACGAAGGAACTATCCAGTCATATGTTCTCGGCCTTCGCCCAAATGTTCCCACAATCATTCCCAATATGGAAGTCACATTAAGTGTGCTTTCAGCACCACCACTACCCATTCTAGAACAAGTATTCATCGCCTCAAGGAGCCACACAGCCATATGGAACAACGACCAACAACCTACACTCAACTGCATATCACGGGAACACGCTGCATCACTGCAATGCAACATGCACGATAGTTGTGAATGTACATCCGCGGAATCACAAGTAAAGTGCAAGTGTGACGACGACCAAGTCGAAAAGAGTTTCCTGAACATAGACCATGTACTACCCCTTACTCGCCAACAAGTCCAGTTCCTGGAGCACCCCCAGCATGCAGTTGTAGTCAAAGTGGACCAAGACATTTCTGCAGAAATCATCTTGAACACGAAAGGAATCATCGACGAATCCATTACCGAGACTAAGGACGACGTATGCACCATCGAGAATACGCAGCTGACCGGATGCTATCGGTGTGCGAAGGGAGCAAGCGCTACCGTTAAATGTATGTCTACATTCAACGAAATTTCGGCGGAGATCACGTGTAACAGCGATAGCTTTGTCGTGCCCTGTTCCCCATCCGGTGCTGTATCCCAACTAGGATTCCTATTTGACGTCGCCCGAATCAATATTCAGTGTACGGTAAAATGTGGGCTTCAACCGACGACATTTGAAATAACAGGAATACTGAAGTACGTGCATACTATCCACAAAGGCGTTATGCATTACATGAAGGAGGATCACAATAAGACAACTGACTTTCAATGGCCAGATATCAGACATATAATGGACATCTACCTGCAATGGTATAAACTGCTATTCTTCACTATTGCTGGTGTGGGAATAGCACTTCTACTAAGCTATATCTATCTCACAAAAGCATGTGGTCATCTGGCCAGGTTGTGCATGTCAGTCGTCGTGAAGACTCTTCTGTGTGCATGGAATTTATTTCGCTGTTCCACAGCTTCAATCGTGCATGTCTTCTATCCCCTTTGTCAAAGGAAACATGATAAAAACACAGAGAAGCTTCTGTGAAAGGAATGTGCATGATTCAACATATTTATCGTTTCCTACGAAGCATTTTTTCAGTACAATGCCATCGCATCCAAACGAGGACGAGTTCGAGAAAAAACGCCATGACGAGGAACGCAAGCTGATCAACGAAATCCGCCGCAAGCGAAAGTACATCAAAGTCGCGCCGTCGTTCCCGTCCGAAGACGACATACAGAGCAAGATCCGTAGATTCTTGTGTATCATTATTGATCTCACTAGATCTAGTGACCTTGCTGAGACCTTTGCCTCTATTAGTGGAAAAAAGCCTCAATTCTTCGCCAGGATGGAGGCCACACTGTATAAGTGTCGATTGGAGAGAGTACATCTCGAAGCATGCAACACCGCTGAGAGGATACGGAGCGCTGCTGAGGGTCTATCCATGGCATACGAGCTGTACAGTCTGCTAGTGCTCACGGACAACGATTTATCCGACTCCAGACATACGTTCTTTGGAATGGAAGAGCAAGGAGTTCCACTCGAGCCTAGTTTTACAGCATCGGTGGTTCAGTGGTAGAATGCTCGCCTGCCACGCGGGCGGCCCGGGTTCGATTCCCGGCCGATGCACCAGTTGTTTGTACCAACGCACAGCCTCAAACTTGGGTAATTAAACTTCATTAAATATCCGACTCCAGACAGGGCTTTTTAGAGGGCTTTTTTCCTCTATTAGTGGAAAAAAGCCTCAATTCTTCGCCAGGATGGAGGCCACACTGTATAAGTGTCGATTGGAGAGAGTACATCTCGAAGCATGCAACACCGCTGAGAGGATACGGAGCGCTGCTGAGGGTCTATCCATGGCATACGAGCTGTACAGTCTGCTAGTGCTCACGGACAACGATTTATCCGACTCCAGACATACGTTCTTTGGAATGGAAGAGCAAGGAGTTCCACTCGAGCCTAGTTTTACAGCGGACTTTGTTCGTAGGGAGCTAGACTTCTACGAAAATTTCTGCCAGAGCATCGCTATCGAGATCAGAGACGCAGAACTCCAGATGAGAAACGAAGTACACGAGAGCGTCTTTGATCAAATCAAGGAAATAATCGTCGGGTTCCAGCACTCGCTTGACGAGACGTTCGACCACCTGCAACAGCAGATCAGCCGCCAAAATGAGCAGATTGAACGTCTCGCCGGTAGCCTTAAGGCGATCCAGGAATCGGTTTCTGTCATCGAGTCCCAAATCTCCACCGAAGGCGCTGATGAGCATCCTCCTGTAGCTGATGCTCAGTCGATTCTGCACGATCATGGAGAGCCCAAGCGTATGCAGGAACATGACGAAGTCGAGCATCCGCCCGAGCATGATGTGCCCGTGCATCAACGCGAACACCAGGAACCTAAGCATCCGCGCGAATCTGAAGACAAAGCTCCTGAAGAGGCTGTCGCCGACGTCGCTGAGGAAAACGCATTCGAGCCGAATGAGGAGAGACCTGCCGAAAATAATCGCGGAGCCCGTGAAAGACGCGAACTCGAAACCCGGCTTCAATCGCTAAGAGCGTTCATTCATAGTCGTCATGTCCCCGAAAGAAAGATTAATTACGAGAACAACATGAGATATGAAGAACGTTTCCTTCGATGCTCATTTTGCTTCGCAAAGGGAATGCACTACAGCGACAGCTGCCCTGAGGTCGTTTCTGTGGAAGCAAGGAATAGGCGCATCCGGTGCGAACGTTGTCTCAACCTCTTACATGAGACAGAGGACTGCACAAAGAAGGAGAAGAAGTGCATGTATTGCGGTTCGAAAGCGCATAACAAGGCGTTGTGCACCTTGCCCGAGCGCATCCGCGACTGCCTTGTCGAAATCGAAGAAATCGAACGTGAGCTGGAAATCAATGCCGACTACTATGGACTTGGACAATCGAATTCGAGGCATTAAGACCAATTCGACAACTTTTGAGGCGTGGGGAGTATCACAGATGTGATTAAAATTGTAAAAGTAAAAATGTTTCTCTAGAGCTCTGTTTTCATTCTCATGCATTCCTCTGTAGCATTCATGTAGCTGATGAAAGCCTTGATAAGCCGCGGCGCCTGCGTGCGCATATAAAAGCGGTGGTGAAAAACATTTCCCTGGTCATTTCTTCTTAGCTCCCCACATTCCCCCCCCCACGCCTCTATTTCCTAAGGACTGCGCATTTAGGACCCCGTGCATTACTCAAAGGATGGCGCATTTTATCATTTAGTTGTAGGGCGCATTCTCACTTATTTCCTGTTTCCGCCATTCCCTTAATTTTTGTTCAATGCTATTGTGTGTTGATTTTTTATTTAATGAAGTTTAATTACCCAAGTTTGAGGCTGTGCGTTGGTACAAACATTTGATGTTATTTTGATTTTTGCAGCTAAAATAACGAGTCAGATATTATTTCAACGTGCGGCAAAGCGGAAATTTTGAGAGAATGAAAACAAGAGATCACACCATGCCCTCGTGCTGGTACAAATTCTCGTGAGACTAATGTGGAACGCAATCGTCTTGCTTTGGGAGATGATCGATTTGATTTTAAAGTGTCCACCGTGATGTGAGTGCCTAATTTGACGTGAAGATGGTGTACAGGGTCTACGAGGGAGAGCCTCGATGGGAAGTAGTGTTCATAGGACTACCTGCAACGTACTTAAACTAGAGGTTCAACAAATCCAATTTATAAGAGACGTGAAGTCTGCTACGAAGAAACCGCGTCGCAGTAGCTCTCACACCATTAATCGAATGAATCAGAGAAGTGCATGGCGCAATAATGAAAGCAAGCAGCTTCCTTCGAACGTGGAATAGCCTAAAAACACTTTTCTGGTGCAGGAACTGCTACGTTGTGACACAGATTAAATTCTGGCGGATACCTTTGGGAAACTTCTATGGTATGCTATTTTCTGTTTTCTGACTAATTTCGGTCATTTTTCCGGAGATCAGAAAACAGAAAAGATTCGTTTAAAATGGTCAGAAAACCAGAAAACAGAAAACAGTCAGTTTGTGTCAGGATCAGGGAACATCTGGACGGCCTTGGGAAAGCCAATGTCCGCACTCCTTGGGGAGAGCACAGGGTCCTGCGCCATGGGGGCACGATGATTCAGGTGTCTGTCTCGATCCTGGCGCGCGAAAGTGACACTTCGGCACGCAGGACGCTAGAGGCACTTTGGATTGAGGCGAAGAATCCGCAGATCAATCGCAAGGAAGAGTGCATCGCGATTACTCAAGAACTGGCACCCTTTGTGGAGCTCTGTGGGTTTTTATCTGCTCAATCTGACCCCTGGGGTACTTAAGTCGGGTGGTCCCTAGGACCACAGCTCATTCACCCACGATTCCTTTCAGCTACGGGTGTCTGGTGGTCCAACGTCATCCACCTCTAAGGTTAGTTGTATCTCGGATATCGGATCCTGCATCTATTTTCCTTAGGAAGAGTACTCTGTAGTAAGAAATGGTGTTTGAGGGAACAGTTCCACAAGTGTCTCCGACTTTTCCAGGCTCTGAGGAAGGCGACGACGCCGAAACGTCAGCCGTAACAAAGTTGATGACAATCTTGATCAACAGCTGAACAATCTCATCTATAGATTGACAACGTTATGCCAAGATTTATTGAAAGCCGAACTTGGGCAGAATTGGTGGAAGCTGAACCATCCCAAACAGTTCGCGGGGTCGCGGAAGAGCTAGACGTCGGTAAAACTGTTGTTGCGGATGCTTTGAAACGCCTTGGGAAGCTGAAAAAGCTCCAAAAGGGGGTGCACCACGAGTTGAGTGAGTTGCAAAAATTCTCACGTTTCGAGATTTGTTCTTCTCTACTTCTACGCAACAAAACTGACCCGTCTTTAAGTCGAATCATCATTTGTGATGAGAATTGGATTCTATATGATAACAGGAAACGTTCCGGACAGTGGTTGGACAGCGACGAACCCCCTAGGCGTTTTTCAAAGGCGACCTCCACCAAAAAAGGTCATCGCGTGGTGGTCGGCAGCTGGCGTGATCTATTACAACTTTTTGGTACCAGGCCAAACAATCACAGCAGAGTCCTACTGTAAGGAAAACGAACGAAATCCACCGAAAATTGCGTCAGCTTCAACCAGTATTGGCCAACAGAAGAGGCTCGATTGTTTTGCACGATAACGCCCGCATACACGTTTCGCGAATCACAATTCCAAATTGAACGAATTCAGGGTTGAAGTTTTGCTTCACTCGCCATATTCTCCAGACCTCTCGCCTCCCGAGTACCACCTTTTCAAACACTTTCAGTACTTCCTCGCTGGTGAAACCTTCACAGTCAGGACCAATCCAAACAGCTGTCGTGGATTTTGTCGAATCTCGACCACCCAATTTTTTATTTGCTGATGGAATAGTTCGATTCGACTGGTGGCTCGTTGAGAAATGAGTGTTGATTTGGTGCTTATTTCGTCCAAATCCGATAAGATTTGAGAAGTTATGATGGTTCAAAGTGAAATACTCAAAGCTCTGACAAGGAAAGGTGAGCTTTTGTGATGCTACTTTGACAGGATGCCTTGTGAGCGGAGTCCAGAACCACAGTTAGTTTTTGCTTAACGCTTTTTTGAAGAACTGAGAAGGAGGTCTGAAAGCATGCGCGCAACTAAACCCCCACGAAGTGTGCCGCGCCGGCGCAGTTGGTAGGAGGGACGCCTCATATAGTTTGTTGTTATTACGCTTTCTCATGCTCACAGGAGTATTTTAGGCCATCAATGCTTACAACAAACCAAGGCTGTCTATTTGCGCCTTCATGTGTGCTAGTTTTCCAACAATGCCTATCTGCACCATATCATTTCTCTGGAAACAAAAAGTCCTGTCTTGTCCCCTTCAGTCAACAGCTATGGTACAAATCTATGAAACAAGTGAAACACAAGCGCTTGTCACACCAACAGTATCTTACAAAAGCCAGTGAGGAAAAATCATCTCCTTGGCAAGGAATGACCACTTCTTCCTCGTTGAACGCGCAAACCATGGGTGTAGGGAAAGGTCCTGGGTGAACATCGACGTACCCAGCTGCCGCCCACGCGTATGACAGGCATGGAAAGGTCCCATTTTCATTATACTACCTCTAACTTGAACCTCCTCTTCTTCCTGACAGTTGATATCTCGGTATATGGCGTCCAGGAGGAATCCTTTCATGGCAACCGAACCGCAATCTCTCTTCCTGTCGGAGAGGTGGAATCCGGTGTGAAGGTGGAAAGTAGTCGATCGACAACACATTCAAGTGAGACCGATATTTTTAGCACACTTATATATCGATATCGCCCGGGTCCATAATACTCAACCATAAGGTATGCGTATTTGTGTGCAGTTACCGTATTATTGGTGATATGGTATGATATGGTGGTGGTGCAGATAGGCAATGTTGAAAAACTAGCACATATGAAGGCGCAAATAGACAGCCTTGGTTTGTTGTTGGCATTGGTGGCCTAAAATTGACTCCTGTGAGGGTGAGAAAGCGTAGTAATAACAAACTAACATGTGCAAAAATGTCGGCAGTACGCAGACTCGGACTCAATACCCCACCCGTGTGCACTCCCACCAACTGCGCCGCCGTGGCACACTGTGTGGAATATCGTAGGGGTTGATGGAAAAAACTAACTGTGGTTCTGGACTCCGCTCACATGGCCCTACATCCTGCCAAAATAGCATCGCAAAGGCTCAGCTTGAGTTAGGAACCTTTCCTTGTAAGAACTTTCCGGACAACCTAATACTTAGGCAGCAAGGTTTCTTTGCAAGCTTAAACCCATTTGTCAGCACACTGGCACACATTGAACAGCTTTTCGCATGGGTGGTCCTGCTCAGCATTTCTCACTGTCCTGTATGGTCATAAGAACATCAGCGTACATTTCGTGCACTCATATGTGCACTTCGTTTTGAGTTATCCGCCCCGTTGTTAAAGCAAGTCTAGTTCTTGTTGACGATAGCAGAACAAAGACTCCTACGTTAGCAGTCTGCTTCTCATCCATGTCGCAGTTGTGGTGGATCGTTACGAAAGGCTGGATTTCGGTCTGGGTGGCCGGAAATTTATTGGTGCTTCCTTCGAGATAGAACGTTCCAGTGTCGAGCGTATGCTTCTGATCGAGCAGCTGTGCAAGGTCTGAAACGTTCTCGTTTAGTACCTGCTGGCAGCGTCAAATCTTTGCTGCGAAAAGCATGAAACGACCCCTCGATTTCTACACAGCGCCGTAGTGCATGTAGGCCCTGTGTTGGGAAAGGCTGCATATTAGCTCACGGTGGACGTCTCGGGTAGCAAGGCGGGTATGGGTCGTCTGGCGCTTTAGAGAAAACCTCTGGCCGGATTCATTAACGATTAAATCCGGGGGTGTACGGGGTTTCTATCTCCACTAATCCACGAGAATCTCTCTACACTTACATTTGAGAGATTAATCCGGCCCTTGATGTGTCCTCCACATCAGCATGATAGGTAGAAAATACCAATTCCGTATAATGGTCCCAATCTACAGGGGGAACATCATTTAAATGTTTCTCTCTAAATTCTCGAGTAAAATTACACACGAAGTGGCTACTACATCATGATCTTAGGCAAAATTTAATCGTTTTCACTGCTTGTTATTTTGATCCTGTTGGTACGGGGGACATTGATCTATGTCTTCTCGAGAAAGCTTTATAAGGGAAGCAATGGTTTGACCGGGTCGCTTTAAAATTGCAACGTATGTGTACTTTTTATGTAATCAACTGCGTCTCCAATACGAAATTTTGAAACAGTGTGTGGCACAGTCTTAATGTCTGGCAACTCACAAGTTTTTTTTGCTGGTATTACCATTTCTAGTAGTAATGTTACAGTACTATATACAGTGAAGGGGACTGAATCGTATGTCTGAACTGGGAAAGCGAGTCATATAGGAAGAATCTCCACAATTTAATTAGTAGAAAAGTGTGTTTCGTTTTTGTTAAGTCGTTAAAGCAAAGAAGTGGGGGACCTCGAATTTACTGTGGAGTTGCGGCCGGTGCGCTTGCTTGACAGCGATGCCTGAACCTGTAATCGGCTCAAGGCGCAGTGGATGATGGAGTTGCTCATGATATGGAAGTCGAGTGTTCGGTCCTCGTGTCTGGTAGCACTTTTGCATTTCCACTGATCGGTTGAGATTTGAGGGGTCCCGACGTCCAGCTTCGACGCTTCAGACTCTTCCCTTCCCCTTGTTAGTGCCACTATTTTGGTAGCAGCTTCTATTGCACAGTCATTTAGCTTCAAATTTTGAGAGTGGCGTAATATATGCAGCGATACGATCAGTTTACAATAAAGCGGAAGCAAGCAAAACACATGCCCATTCCCTCCACTATAAAACTTCAAGCTTTGAGCGTGTGCATTGCGAACCCCCACTGTTCAAAACGTTTATGCTTTACTGCGTTTTCATATGGGCTCTAAAGGCGGCAGTGCTGTACCTTCCAAGCGGGGCTTATTTTTGGGACGTATTGTAGAATGATGGGGTCAGTATGGAAGCCCTGCCTAACTAGGGTTTAATGCCGTCGTATCGAATTTGTAGCAAATAGTAGGGGAGGAAAGCTACCGTGATTTAGCTTATTTGGTCCGACTAGCACCCTAGAAGCATCAAGAACACGAAAGCGAATTTACCATCGACTGGACTCTTGTTGTAGACACGGAATAACCGCACTGTCGCACCCTTCATTCCCTTCTGTCCACACAGCAGTGTTCCCTTGATTGCCATCGAACTGAAACAATGGATATTCTACGAGTAAAAGCAACAACAATTCCAATACAGACGTCTCATTCAGAACATGACATCTTTACTTCTTCTAAAGAACGCCCTTAGGTGAGTACAGCCAATTTTAGTCCGGTCACCTGTTACACCTTTCATAGTCCTGTACGAACAACGGCTCCAAGTATCTGAATGATGGCGTCGCTATTTGGCAGCAACCAGAATCGACCGCTCAGATCATGAGGAATGTTTATTTTAATGCTCGCTTTGTGCGGTACTGACTGCGAGGTTTCCTCTTACAAGGGAAATCCATGAACTTCCCCCAAAGATTCTCAACGAGACTTACATGGTCTTGTAGGGCATCGGATGAGGATCATAGAGCTGTGTTTCGATTTTGCTACGGGCCATTAGGTGGTCCGAAAATGGCAAAAAATGGTATCATTTTAGAGCGGGCTGATAAGGCATAAGTGACACGTGAATGGCCCTGTCGTGCTCAGAACTTAAGCTACAAAACGTTTGTAGCTCAAATTAAGGTTTAATTATAGTATGATGACAATTTGGGCGCGTGTAGCGCAGTCGGAGGAGGCGCGACTGTCGCGTGCACCCATACCAGGCTTCTGGCTCGGATTTCCCGCCCAGGCCAACCAAGCCTTCCATCCCTCCGAGTTCGGTGAATTGGTACCAGACTTGTCTCTGGAAGGATAAAGCGCTGACTTGTTCATCGGCTGGCCACCGCAAGTCATTGTATGGCCAAATACGCATTCATGTCGCCTCCACGACATCCCGTAGAAGTAGAATGCGCTGGCGCATCCCAGAAGGGACTGAGTGACGCCTCCTTTATCCTTTATCCTTATCCTAATATGATAATTTACGACCTTTCCTTTACGAAGCTGCAGGATACATTCGAGTGATTCATTCACAACGACATGGGAAGTCACTGGATGGCCGGGTGGGTAACGAGTCGGATTTACGGGAGGGGGTCGAGGGTTCGATTTCGATGAAGGTTACGGGATTTGCTCTGTGGTCTGCCCCCATTTCTGCAACTGAAGAGCGCATTTTGGCTGCGGTAGGGTACCGTATTATTTGGTAGTGGTGAGTAAGGGTGACGAAGTTATGACTACCGATTTCGCCCAGACTTCGCCTATGGGAATTATTTAAGCTGCTGACCACGAATCTGCCACTCTTTTTTAAAATTATCACTTTTCTTGCACTACTTTCCATCGAAGGTTGATGTCGAAGGTTGGAAAATAAGCCTGACCACATAACAGAAGGAAGCGATCCCACTAACGTGGACACCTTTACTCACCCATATCTACCGTAACCTGTCGTAATATACGAAATTTTAAAATCAGGTTTCATCCGTGATCAGCACCCCAACTAATCTCCGTGGGCGACGTTTAGGCGAAATTTTTTCTTTCGTCCTCTCCTCGACCTCTGGAGTCGTGAAAGGCAGCAGTGCCGGTTATTCCGCGTACACCCCGTTACTTACACATACCCATCGTAACCTTCTGCCATCCGTCGTTTTAACGAAAATGGTTGCCAGATTGGTGATCTGCATCCCAGATTACCCTAGAGATGAATTTCGGACGAAATTTTTTTCGATGCCCTACAAGACCATATAGGTCTCGTTGAGAATCTTTAGGGGAAGTTCTTCGGCTTCCCTTGTTAGGGCAGGCAGCACTTGTAAGTAGTAGACTGATCGTGAACTGCTCACTATTCCATCACTGAGGTTAGCCACGCGTTGGACATACTCTTTCTCCGTGTTATAGTCAGTATGCAGGACGCTTCTATTTATGTTGTGAGAGTCTAGTAGCTTCTTTGGCATTTTTTTTCGATTCGTATGGCAGATGCGGCATGGAAAATCTTTGGTCGCTTACGAGTAATAAGTATAAGGTTCCCATCTTTTTGTGCTGGCGCTTTACTATTTCGTTCTCGGAAAGCGTTTTTTTTTCTACCAAATCTGGATGCCGGAGTTGAACCAAAAGGTTCGTCGAAAAGTGCACGATGTTTGAAAACTGTAGGGATGGAGACGGATTTCGAAAGGGATGGACATACATTTGTTCAGGATGGGCGGTCATTTAAATGAAAGGTGATAAGGTAAATCTTCTACCATTTAGCACGAGAGCCTGAGGTATGGAAAGATTCGATGCTCAAGCATCCGCGCACAGCAGATTATGTGCAAACTTAGTGGTTATCGAGCAGTCTTGCACGCTGTGAGTAGCAATGCTTATCGTAGGTCCCATTTAAACAGCAAAGTAGGGGCGAGTCTTCAGCCCGGTGGGTGGGGACGTATGGTTAAGCGAGAATCTTGCTCGATAATGTGGTTGTAGAAGATCTACACAGAAACTGTCCTCCGCGCACCATCTCAGAGCGTGGTTGCATTTTGCTAAAATAACCATGTAGGAACTGCGAATGTTTTGCGTTGAAATTATGCCTATCCTGCGTGTTCTTCAGTCAAATCGCTCTCTCTATACCAGATTTCTTTTGTGACTCTAATATGACACCACAAATGAAAGCATGCAGTGGAGGACGTCGGAAACGCAGTTCCAGCGGCTCACGTGCTCCTGGGATCACAATTTTTGAAGAAGCGCTATTTCTCAAACCCTTCGTTAGCAAAGGGAACGAATACAACCAGAGTGGTTTTCGTTCGTCATAGTCATAGTTTTCCTCTGTGGCGAAGAAAGGCTGGAGAGCGTGGCGAGGGGGGGGGGGGGGGAGGAGTGGTTTCTCGTAGTCGATTCAGATCCTTAGCCTCAGTTGCTGAGTGGGTATTAAGCCTTAATGAGTGTACCTTGATCACTACTGACGTCCTCTGATCCTTTGAGGTGTGAGCTATAGAAGGACCGATAGTAGCATCCGTGTTCCTAATAGTGGCTCAATAAAACCGCTCCACCGTACAACCTCTTTTGGCACAGACGCATTTACACACCGACCTTAAAGGCCCCCACAGACTTCTGCGGCGCCGCCGCTGCCCTATGCTTAACCATAGGGCAGGGACGCAGAGGTCGCTCTGGATCCCGCCCAGCGGCACCGGCGGCGTCGCTGGCGGAAACGACTTGAATCATTCCACCCGGCGCGCCGCTCCAGCGTCTGTCTGTCTGCGCTCTGCGCTCTGCCCTTTCGCGGCGGGATCCAGAGCGGAGACGGTCGATGCGGGTGCGCGATCGTCATCGGGGCGCGTGATTGTTAAGCACCAGTCGGTCCCGACTAGAAACAGTACAGTACCTCTCCGTCACCGCTCCCACTGATGATGAGTCAAGCCGCTGAGTGGCGCCGCTCGGCGGCGCCGCAGAAGTCTGTGGAGGCCTTAAGGCCCCCGCAGACTTTTGCGGCGTTGCCGCTGCCCTATGCTTAACTGGCCGGCCGGCGGCACCGGCGGCACCGGCGGCGTCGCTGGCGGAAATGACCTGAATCATTCCACCCGGCGGCGCCGCTCCAGCGTCTGTTTGTCTGCGCTCTGCGCTCTGCCCTTTCGCTGCGGGATCCAGAGCGGAGACGGTCGATGCGGGCGCGCGATCTCATCGGGGCGCGTTATTGTTAAGCACCAGTCGGTCCCGAGTAGAAACAGTACAGTACCTCGCCGTCACCGCTCCTACTGATGATGAGTCAAGCCGCTGAGCGGCGCCGCTCGGCGGCGCCGCAGAAGTCTGTGGGGGCCTTTGGTCTTGTTTGGCTGCAAAAATTTAAATACCTGGCCAATTGACCAGTTCAGCGATCACATGCAGTTTCTCCGTACTCCTCTCGGTCGCCCTCTTACGCACATCTCAAGAAAATTCAAAAAAACTCGTCTCCGATCAGCAGGACTACTATTATTAGCAGCGCAACCAACTCAATTGTATTTTTCGTCATTTTTCATTGCCATTTTACTGCGTATTGTCCCACAGAATTGCTTTCCTGCCGCACCAAAAATGTGGGCTGGATTTTTGAGCTATTTACGCTCTTTTGAGTGCTTACACACTGAAAAGTTTGTGCCAGTAAAAGCTGCAGCAAAGCAGCACCTTAGAAACAGCTTCGAAAGGCATGTGATAAGCGAATCGTGACATCCGCGTTTCCGTAGTCAAAATATGAGATTTTGACTAAAATCTCATATTTTGACTACTTCCGTCTCGATATTTGAGACGGAACGCAAAAAAAGCGGCAAGGACTGACGAACTAAACAGATTGCTCTGTACCGTGGAACATTAGCATCTTGAATCTAAAAAGGAGGCAGAGCAAAGAAGATAACTGTGTACAACTGTGTACTTGCGCATAATCAAGATTACGCCATGCGCATGGCGCATTTCGTATCGTTCATAAGTCAAAAATTTTCTATTTTCTTAGCCTTTTATATGAGCTTTTAACTTTCTTAGTACCAGTAGTTCTTTACTGTGAGCAAAGTTATAACTTTTCAAACAGTGTATACATTTTTGAGACACCCCGTATTTTTCGTATTTTGATTTTTTGTATTTTTAATGCCGTTTTTAAAATTCAAATAATTTGTCCTCATTCTCATTCCCGACGACAAAAAGGAGTTATAGTTATATAAGATGGTATCGTCTCCGTACTATTAAATGTTTTCGAGTATCTTTGCATGAGACTGCTGAGGATTTCGGCAGTCACAACCTGCAAGAGCCTTCAAAAATCTTTACAAAATTGCTTCATTTTCAAAAAATCGAGTTTCAGAGTCATAGCAAAAATGACTCGTGAAGTTGATGCGTAGGCGACTGCTTGCATATACAGCATAAATACTGCGTATAGTGGACAGTGTGTTAAAAATACATGGTGAGAAGGCCCTAAGCATCTCTTGGTTTACGTGAAGGATCCGCTCAAAATTCACCTCTGATGCTGAACTCCTGCAAATTCACTTTCCAAGTTTATATAAGGGTTGGTACATTGAAAGCAATATGAGCCACCGGTGGCTCACAACTTCTCGCGCTAATTTTTGTATTGTTGCCATCGGATTCCTCGAAACATTTTTTTCTGTTTCCTAACCACTTGTGAAGGAGAATGTTTAACAGCAATCACCTGTATCACCTGTCGTCCCGTTGATCATCGACTTGCTCGGGCGGGCGCCAGCAGCGTCTCCATTCGTCCCTTTCGCGTGCCAGAGTGCTCCAATGGATCCTCCTTCCTCGAGGGACACGAAGAGCGTCATATCGGTCGTTCAGGGCTTTCACGAAGAAGTCCGACCAACGCGTTGGTGGGCGTCCTGGTGTTCTCTTGACATCCCGCTGAATCCAGTCGGTGACGGCTCTCGTCCAGCGGGTGTCTGCGAAGCGCATTACGTGGCCGGCCCACCTAATTTTGGAAAACTTCTCCGCGACAGCGTCTCTGATCTTCGAACGTCGGCGAAGCTCGGAACCCCGGAGACCTCTCACTTGCGTGAGTCGTGTCACTCCGAGCATCATCCTCTCGATTTCACGCTGTGCGACGCTGATCGCGTGTTCATCCTGCTCTCGTATACCCCAGGTCTCTGAGGCGTGTGTTAGGACAGGAAGAACAGTGGAGTCGAATAGGAGGGCACGGGTCGGACGTTCTTCGTCTTCTTCGCGACTTCTTCGACGCTCTTGAAAGCTCTCCAAGCCGCTCGTTTCCTCCTGGTCAGCTCCGGCGCTAGGTCGTTGGCCATATTGACTTCGCGACCCAGATACACGCAGCTGGAGCATTCGGAGATGTTCGTTCCGTTGAGCGAGAATGGGGCATCAGAAACTTGTCCGTTCCTCATGAACATCGTCTTCGTAAGATTCAGCTGCAGTCCAACGTTCCCACATACACGATCGAAGTCGGCCAGCATTTGCTCCGCCTGGCTGATGCTCGGTGTTATGAGCACGATGTCGTCAGCGAAGCGAAGATGATGTAGTTGCCGGCCGTCGACCTTCACTCCCATGTCTTCCCATTCTAGTTCGCGCATGACATTTTCAGGGTGGCGCTGAGGAGCTTCGGGGATATGGTATCCCCCGCCGAACCCCTCTCTTTACGTCGATGAGGACGTCGTTGTAGAATGGTGAGATCTTGGTCGTGAATCCACTGTACAGCTCTCTTAGGACTCTGATGTACTGAGTAGGAACACCCTGAGTGAGCAGGGCGTCGATGACCGCTTCAGTTTCGACGGAGTCGAATGCCTTCTTTAGGTCGATGAACGTAAGGCACAGCGGCAGCTTGTACTCTCGCGACACTTCGATGAGCTTCGTAATGG
This sequence comes from Heligmosomoides polygyrus bakeri, assembly GCA_947359475.1. Taxonomy (NCBI): domain Eukaryota; kingdom Metazoa; phylum Nematoda; class Chromadorea; order Rhabditida; family Heligmosomidae; genus Heligmosomoides; species Heligmosomoides polygyrus. The sequence continues at coordinate 68,672,950 of OX375867.1, forward strand.
TGTGTATGTGGTCGATCGTGCTGAATCCTCTCCGAAATCCTGCTTGCTCGCATGGCTGTCCTTCGTCCAGCGTTCTGCTAATCCTATTCAGGATCACTCGAGTGAACAGCTTGTAGACTACGGACAGCAGGCAGATCGGGCGATGGTTGCCAATGTCGTGCACGTCTCCCTTCTTGTACAGCAAGACGGTCCTGCTGGTCTTCCACTGAGATGGAACCTTGCACTCCGACAGGTAGCGTGTGAAGAGCCGCGCCAAGGTGTTGATGAGCGTTGGCGGGAGATTCTTCAGGTGTTCGGGTCTGATCCTGTCGGGACCGGGTGCTGTATGCTTCTTCACCGACGAGATGGCGTGTCGGATCTCGGAAGGGAGAACAGAGGGGACGACGTATCCATCCTGCGGAATATGGCGTGGGGGCAGGTGGACGTGGCTATCGAAGAGATCGGAGTAGAAGTCGTGGATGACCTTCTCCATGGTCCTTCTGGAAGAGGTGATGGTTCCATCAGGACGTCGGAGAGCGGTCATCTTGGTCTTGAAGTTGGCGAAGTTTCGGCGGGCATTGCGGATGCTCAACCCTGCCTCTGCAGCTTCAGCCAACACTTCCGCCCTTCTCTCCTTAAGATCCTCCTTAATCGCAGCTCTGCATAGCCTCGCAAGCTCGGACGACAGTTGGTAGTTGCCTGACGCTCGTGCTGCTCCACGCTGGCGTATAAGCTCGAGAGTTTCCGGAGACAGGCGTCTCTTGGTGGTCTTCAAGCTCTCGGCTCCCTTAGCACTATCGCGGAGATGGTGCACGAAATGGTCGTATTCCTCGTCGATGTTGTCCATAACGGTATTTTCCCAATGGCCGGCAAGAGAGATGCAAAGGTCCCAGTTGATGGTCGTTCTGGGATTCCTCTTCTTGAACTTCGCGACCTTCTCTCCTTGACGCGAAAAGCGGAACCTTGCGCGAAGCAGGCGGTGGTCCGATCCAGTGTAGAACTTGGGGACAACGGAAACGTCGGCCAGGCAATATTTGCGATTGAAGATGATGTGGTCAATCTCGTTGTGGAGCTGGCCACCGGGGGATTCCCAGGTCCATCGTAGGGAGGGAGGCTTCTGGAACTGTGAATTTCCATGTATGGTCTTGGTCGACATGATAAACTCAGATAGCCTTTCACATTGCTCGTTCCACTCCAAATCGTGGGTTCCGATGTGACGTTCTTCCGACGACCTTCGTGGCCCGATATTAGCGTTGAACTTGTCGACGAACACCTTGTGGAATGCGTGATATTCCTTATAGAACTTCTCCAGCTCCACGTAAAAGGCTTCGACCTCTTCGTCATCGTAGTCGGATGTTGGGGCATACGCGACGAAGACAGTCAAAGCTGACACGGAGCCACATCGCTTCAGTCGCAGACGTCCGATTCGGTTTGTCAGAGACTCTTACGAATCGATGTTCATGGCCAATTACGTGTTGACGAGAACACTAACGCCGCCTACTCCCCTGCTGTCGCATGTTCCGAGGAACAGTTCTTCTCCGGAGTCGTAGGCGGCGTGTAGGGGGTGGTGTCTTCTCATCTCGGTCGGTCCGATGACGTCGTACTTGATCTTCCTGGCTTGCATCACCAGGTCCTCAACGGGTGCTTCCGATGCAAGCGTTGTAAGTACAGATCGTCATCCTAGTCCTTCTTAATTTGCGCAGCCTGGTTAGGCCTTGAGATTTTAGCAGCCTCTCCGTACTCGTCCTCGCTATCGCTGCAGAAATGGGGGCTCTTTAGGGGTCAGTAGAATGAGGCCCTTTAGTGCTGCTGTTTTTGACTTGAGTACACACGGGTAGCTAGTCAGGCTCTGCCGTGCGGGCGAAGAACTCCGGGCAGCCAGCCAGACTGCCCGAAGGGACGGGGCGAGACTTAATACAGCCTCGAATCGCCTTACATGTACTCCCAGTCTACCGAGTGCAAGCTTTTGGCCGAGCCGACACAGTTACAATCCGCACAGTCACGGACACATCCACGCACACTGTGCACGAACATGCCGCTCCCACGCACAAGGAACGCGTCGACCCGACACAGCAGGAGCAAGGAGTCCATCACCTGCATCCCACCTGCGTCTCTGGGCAGTACACGGTCCCATTTGGTTCGCGTTTAATTCCCCTATCCACCGCCCGGGAACGCGCCACGTGACCCTGCGACAAGCGGCCCGAGATCCCTCTTAACAAGAGAGCCCGAAGGCTCTCTATCGAGGGAGATCCGTGGGTTTAACAGCAATAAGCAAGAAAAATGTCGTTGCTTTGATTAGATATATCGAATTTAAACATATTACTAGAAAGGAGACCAATTCTGCAACTAAATCAATTCAAGTCAATCTTTTTCGCCGAAACTTCGTCTACGAACGGCTACGATGTCGATGGATTACGGTAGGTACGGGTGAGTAAGGCTGTCGGAGTCATGGTCGATTTCGCCTCAAACCTTGTCTATGGATGTTATTTTGGTGCTGATTATGAATTTGACACCTGTTTTTAGTAGTCCATTTTACAGTCATCTGTTACCTACTACGAAACAAATAAAATCACACTCAGATGAATTTAAGGGTGCTTAGTTTAGGATCGTCTTATTAGAACGCAAATCAAATCTATTAATATTATACAATCAAAACCATTCAAATCAATTTAATACAACCATCTTCTATCTATTCTGAAGTAAGGCAAATATCAATCTACAATCTGATATCTACACAAATCAGTCCAAATTACAATCAACGATATTTTTATGCACACCGTTTATGTTTTGCACCGAACAATCAACACAACCGGCTTTTTGGGAATTGTTGCACCTCGTATTCGCTTTTTTGGCTTTCATTGCCGCCATTCTACAGGGTGTCTCAAAAAATGTATACACTCTTTGAAAGGTGATAACTTTGTTCATAATAAAGGTACTGAAATTTTCTGAAGTATGAGAGGCATGGAATGCGCCATGCACTCGTCTGAAATTTTCCATTTTACACTCGATTGATTGTGTTTCGCTTGAATACATGTTGCAATTTCTTCACAAAGTGGTCGTTTTGATCGATTTGTGCTTACTTTAAAGTTTAAAACTTAATTACACATTATAGCATGCGAAAAATAGAGGGTATTCTAAGAAATAAAGGTACTGTGTGAAGGGTTGTAACCTTGCTGCTAGTAAAGCATTTTGAGAGAATTGAGACTCGCGTGAAAGCGCAGGGCGAAGGAATTACTGTGGCGTGCAAATAATTAAGATTGCGCCATGCACCGCTTTGAAACCTTGCATTCCAGACTGAACTGATTGTGCATGGGCTGAATGCTTGTTACAATCTTGTTGCTATTTGGTCACATTAACTGTGCTGTGCTTCTTTTAACGTTTTAAACCTGATAACCTCGTGAAAGGCACGTTATATGCGAGTTTATTGATTGCACGATTTAAATGTGAGCAGGAGCCGCATTTTACAAGACGCATTCTGTGGACGAATGAAGCAACATTTAAGCTGAATGAGGTTAATTGGCATAAGAGGGTTAATTGGCATAAGTGCAGCTATTGGACGACGGAAAATGTTGAAAAAAGCACAACACAGGTTAATGTGACCAAATAGCAGTAAGATTATAACAAGCATTCGGCCCATGCAGAATCAATCGGGTCTGGAATGCAAGGTTTCAGGCAGGAGCATGGCGCAATCTTGACTGTTTGCACGCCAAGGTAATCCCGTTGCCCTTCGCTTTATGTGAGTCTCAAATTTCTCAAAATGCTTTACTAGCAGCAATGTTACAACCCTTCACATAGTACCTTTATTTTTTAGAGTATCCTCTATTTTTCGCAAGCTATAATGTGTAATTAAATCTTGAACTATAAAATAAGCACAAATCAATCGAACCACCAACCACTTTTTGAAGAAATTATAAGATGTATTCAAACGAAACAGATTCAATCAGTGTAAAATGAAAATTTTCAGAAGAATGCATGGCGCATTCCATGCCTCTCATATGTCAGAAAATTTCTATTTCCTTAGGCTTTCATATGAGCTCCTAACTTCTTCAGTACCTTTACTATGAATAAAGTTATCACCTTTCAAACAGTGTGTGCATTTTTTGAGACACACTGTTTAACAGAAACGTCCTCCTTAGCCAAGTCCTGATAGCATCAGATGCATGTTTTCCTTGAACATCCTGCAATTCCAAATACTTCCAAGCGATGATGAGTTGGTCGAGCTGGTTCATCTTTATGAAGCGACTTTCTAGCAATCGAAATGTTGAATCACGTCAGGCGATTTTTCCTAGGCCACACATTACAGCTTCCGGGCACTGACCAATACCGTTTGCATGAGAGGGTGGAAAAAAGACGAACACATCATGTACTTTAATTCAGAATAAAGTACACGAAACAAAAAAGTGCTCCGCGAGGGACATTATGAGCCACCGGTGGCCCATAGCGTGCGCGTGTAGAATCGCTCCAAGCGGCTTTCTGCCGCAAACCGTGATTGTCGTCAATGTGTTAATGGAACATATGGGAATCTGAGAAAAATACGGGAGCCCGAGAACGTTGCATAGCCGAGGTTCGGGTCGAAACGACAGAGCAGTGATAGAGAATAGACTGCTGCCAACCAGTGGGAGATGCGAGGCAACGGCAGGGAGCTAGGCAGGTATGACCCCTCCAGCCCTCGTCTGATGAGGCCATACCCGTGTCTCGCATCCTCTCTGCGAGGCTCAAAACACCGATGCCTCCTTCACTATCGAACAACCGAAGCAGGGCATCAGGTCGCCTACGCACTTTGATCACTTTTACCAAGTCGAACGGAACCATTCAAACGCGCTGCTAAGTGAGACAATGCTATGTGGCGAGTTTAATCCTCCCGTCCATTATAGACTGCTGATTATAGAAATCTAGCCGTGGCTTGAAGAATTGCCGCTGACACTTTGGAAAACTGTGCATTCGTTGGAGGACTATATTCATTTGTATTATTTACAAGTTACCCTAAAATTAGCCGAACTTAGCAGTGTACATACCTCGAGTAGGTAATATTGTGACGAGGAGGCTAGATCAGGGCTGGATCCCAATTCTTGTCGGCAGCATAGAGAGAAGTCACATGAGAGGCTATAGAGAGGTCACATGAGGGGCTGCCACATTTTTGAAAAGTGCAATGAACACGGCAGAGCTCGTAAATTAAACGCACTGAGTAGCTCATAATCACAGTGCAAACCGCTAGAACGAGAACCTGCATTTTTGATTTGTGGTTAAACCTGGTTGTTCTCGAGAGCGCTGGTTTGGAATTCGTACCATTACCCATTTCGTATTTTTGCACTTTTCGAAGAAAAAAGATACCGGGGAAAAAGTGTTGCATCTACTGTACGGAAGAAACGATAAAGGATAAACACACTTCACCACTTCACCTGGGGCTAGATCGTGATGAATTTCATAAAGATAGTAATGAGCCAACGAAAAATCTATCAACCCACAAAGGAAACAGCCTAAGCAAAAAATTTTGATCATATAAGTGATAATAAACGATAAAGGACGGCGTTAACCAATCCCTTTTCGGATGCGCCAGGCATTCTATTTAATCAATGTTTCACCTTTCCCAGACAAGTCTGATAGCAGTTCACCGACCCTGGCAAGATGGAACGCTCGACTGATCCAGCTGGAGACTTGAACTATGAGTCTTCGGAGTGCGGACGACAGGTGGCGCCTCCGGGTGCTCTACCACCTCTCTTATACCATGCGCAGTTGTATAATATGTAATAGCTTAAGAGAAGCTGTAGATTTATAGTAGCTTACTTACCGATTCGCAACGTTCGACGGGATGTCTAGGTCATCACCATGAGCGGCGACTAGTGGAACTAGCAACAGTAAGAATGCTATCATTTCTGAAAACAAGCAACACAGTTCTAACCATAAGTCATTTCAGTCATTCAACTGAGAAAACCTTTTTCACAGAGCACAAGAAATCAAAAGATTGAAATGTAGGCATGCATGGACCGCCCATGCATTACGCTACAGAACAGGGGAAGCAGCGAGGTCGGGCGGGTGGCTATCGCGTGTTTGCTGGGACGGAGTACCCTGTTTGCGTCCCAAAGTCTGGGTCTGATAAGGGTACTGGCGATAGGGACTCATCTCACTCGTTCAAAGTGTAACGGAAGGAGTCGTTATTGTATATAAATAAAGGCAGACATTTTCTCGCTATCACTCACCTTCAGAGAGCTTAAGCAAGGCATGCAGCAGATTGAAATGATCATGAAAATGCTCACAACGAAGGTGTTTTCGGGAATCTGTGAGATGAAAGATGTGATACCAACTGAATATGGTTTGTTCCTTCGCGTTGATGCAATTAAGCTCCCTTTAGCCAATTGGCGATCCTTAGCACTTCGGCATAATGTGCTGTTTCAAGCAGGAAGAGTTATGTCGAATTGTGGTTTTCATTTTTTACTCAATGTGCTTTCCTGAATTAAAATCCCGTTAAAGATTTGGTAGAAGTAAATGTGATAAGAGCTACGAGAGAGTCTAAATCCCAGCACTCACTAGTTCATCGAACCTACAAGGAGTAGTTATTACAATCGATCGTGGAACATTTTGGGCTCCTATTAAAGGAACAATTGCCAATTCTTCAAACCGCACAGCCAGACATTCCCTACCATAGCATTAGCGACCTACGGTTCACATTTGGTAGAGCTGGAAGATCTATTTCCTTGTAATAGAAAACCCTCATCCGAAGGCGACATCATCTTCTCCGTTCGAGACTCCTTTCAAGCCTTATCTTGTCCTGTTAATTGTCCTGTCATCGAGTTGCGTTATTTTAACACGTCGCCAAGTTCAGTCGGTTGCCGCTCTCGTCCAGGCGATGCGGAAAGCATTAAATAACTCTTCGCTTCTGGTCTAAATGACTCATTGCTCATCCTCAGTCATCGTTCTACTCGTAGAATCGGGATCCACTATAGAATTTGTAGTGAATGACGCCACCAAATGGAACAAAATTGCTGTGCTTCTCCACCCTGCGTAGTACGCATCGACGACTACTCGCGTTCTTGTTCAAGCACGACGGGATCAGGTCATATTATATCACACTCTGCAGGGAAACATTCGAGATGGTAGTCGTGAAAAGCCCTCTTTCGGTTTCATTCATTTTGCTCAGATTTTTCTCAAATGGATTTCTAATAATAATAATCATAATCATAATTTATAACGTTTTTAAGACAAACGCTAGAAAGCACGACGAACGACAACACAGACCATTATGAAATTGCATCACACGAAGAAGAAGAAGAAGAAGAAGAAGAAACATAAAAGCAGCAAAGCGAGACAATTCACAGAGGTAGAGGTTGGGAGGTAGAGCTACAATATCAGCCCTATCTTTTGTCCAGTCGGCGCAAAACTGCGTTTTTTGCGCCGTTTGGGCGAGAAAGCGCCGCTTTGTAATAACTTGCTTCAAAAGCAACCCTTTTTGAAAAGAATGTTATATTCGTAATGGAGATTGGATTTCCTATCCGATGGTGTGCAAACTAGGCATCTAATTTTTAGATAAAAATCGTGTAAAGTGATGATTACTGTATTGGTCCAAGGAGTACGGTCGGTTTACGGCCTTTCGCTGCTCCCTCTCGAAATAATTGCCTCCTGAGAACCTTTTTGCTTTGGGGCAGTCTGGTGGAAGATTCTACTGTATTCTACAGATTCTACTGATGGTCAATCGTTGGTATGACGTCTGTTGGGTCAGCACCCAACAGACGTCATACCAACGATTTCGCAGGACTCAACAATAGGCAGGAGACCCGTAGTAGGCCTAAACATTCCCAGACGACTGTCAATAGTCTGGAGTGGAGTTTCTTCAAAAAGTTCGAAGCTGGGGCTCCGAGCAGGACTTTACTTTGCCCGTGGAGTCCAACCACAGAATGACAACACGCTTCGAAACCCAAGAAAAGGAAAGGCTGCCTTCGGAAAACCAACGTGAGTAACCTATGGAAGTATTTGGTTTTTCGCCGAATGTTTTCACTTGCCTTTCCCGCTCCTTGGTAGCACTGAGCTAATACTACAATACTACTCGGGTTTTGTACTTTTTCAAACAAATGTAACCTGAATTCCTTCTTGCATCTGTATTAGAAGTGAGCAGACCGTGTTCTAAGATCTCTAGAAAGCTGAACACATATGTCAGTTAGTTCAGAAGCACTTTTTACCGACTTTAGCCACATGTTTCTCGGTTAGCAATGAGTCTTACTGGCATAAATTTCACAAAGTTGATAGAAGTAGTGCTCCTTCGAACGACTGCGACTGCGACTTAGCCATGAGCTTGAATATTGGAAGAACAGGCGTAATTCGTCACCTCGAATCCACTCCATGTGAGGGTGTGAGCCGGGTGGTGTCAAGCTCAGCGTCTGTAGATCTGCTGAAGGGACTGGACGGTGAGACACGTGTTCGGTAAAACACTTTATTAAATAATAATAAATTCACAGAAGGGGTAAGGGAGGAGGCGGAGGCTGGCAGCGTCGGGTGGAGAGCAGGACGGAGATCAGGAGAATTCTCCTGAGCGGCACGACGGGGAGCAGGTCACCTTATATACCCTTCGCATTCGCGCGCATTCTTAGGTCAAGCATATCATCAGCTGATGCGCCCTACACTAGTCTGTCTTTGATCACCGCCCGCCTAGTAGCGGCGCCGCTTTGTGGGCTGATCTCCGCTCCACAACAATGAGTCTTACTGGCATAAATTTCACAAAGTTGATAGAAGTAGTGCTCCTTCGAACGAGTGCGACTGCGACTTAGCCATGAGCTTGAATATTGGAAGAACAGGCGTAATTCGTCACCTCGAATCCACTCCATGTGAGGGTTTCATCTGCTGAGTTGCATTTTCTTCACTTTCGAAGCAACTAAAACCATCTTCAACAGTACTAGACATCCCCATCTCTGACCGTCAAGTCGAAGAATTCTGCGTAGTTCTTAAGTTGTCTCAGATACTTCTCATCGTTGTCTTCAGGTATTAGCATGTTTCATAAGCTAAGTTTTTGTTGTTGTGTTGTTGTTGTTGTGAATGCGGCACCCTTCGCATGCATCCATTACAATTTGTTTCTCTTGAGTGTCTTACACGGCTGTAATAAATAAATTATTAACATTATTATTATTAGGGCGCGTGTAGCGCAGTCGGAGGAGGCGCGACTGTCGCGTGCACCCGATACCAGGTTCCTGGTTCGGATTTCCCGCCCAGGCCAACCAAGCCTTCCATCTCTCCGGGGTCGGTGAATTGGTACCAGACTTGTCTGATAAGGATAAAGCGCTGACTTGTTCATCGGCTGGCCACCGCAAGTCATTGTATGGCCAAATACGCATTCATGTCGCCTCCACGACATCCCGTTGAAGTAGAATGCGCTGGCGCATCCCAGAAGGGATTGAGTAACGCCGTCCTTTATCCTTTATCCTTTATTATTATTATCTTGTGCAAACAGGTAGGAAGCCCGGCTTTCACTGATCCACAGTAGGCTTGTAGGATCTTATCACAACGGCTATAGGACAGAACGTGTTGTTTCGGGTCATGTTGAAGGGCTCTCCCAAGTGTACACTTTTGGCAAAAAAATTTAAGCGTTTCGTTTTGAGCATTTGCTCCTTCGCATCATCCTTTTTCGAAAAACTGATGCTGTAGATATCTTTCTCGAATGGTGGCGATGTCCGTTCCTCCACGTGGTGCCACTGGAAACTACTCGCTCTGCGAGTTAAGCCGAACACGGACACTCGATTGCAGGCGACAGGCCCTTGTGACAGGCCGGCCTACGAAGACCCATGTCACATCACATGGTGTATGACAGCTCAAGTGTTTCGAGATAGTGCTACGGCGTCCGCGGGAGCCGACGCGCACTCGCAGAGCCCGGCGAGTGTGAAAAGTATGCGAGGGTCCCTGATGCGAGGACGGCATCGGGGGGCAACTGAGCTAGTCCGAAAGTCCCGTAACGTAAGCAGGACCCGCGTGGCAACGCTGAATGTGGGTACGTTGACGGGCCGCTCGTGCGAGTTGGTTGAAGCACTGGAGCGTAGAAGAGTTGATTTCTGTGCGGTGCAGGAGACGAGGTGGTCCTGCCGTAAGTCAAGGGACATAGGACGTGGCTTCAAGGCCGTTCTATGTGGAAGTCCCAGGACCACCAGTGGTGTCGGAATAATCGTCTCCGAACGATTTCGTGACTCGATTGTAAGCGTCGAGCGCTTTGACGATCGATTGATGAAGATCGTTGTCGCCGCGAAGGAGCGACTCTATCACTTCTTCTCTGCGTATGCTCCGCAGACTGGCTGCTCGGATCAAGCCAGGGAAGAGTTTTGGAGCCTGCTTGATGAGAAGACAGCAGAGGTACCGTCGAAAGATGTCATCATAGTCGCTGGTGACCTAAACGGGCACGTCGGCGCGACGAAAGACGGGTACGGCTGTCATGGTGGGTTCGGTTACGGATCGCGTAACGCAGATGGTGAGCGTATCCTTGAATATGCGGAATCGCACAACCTCACCATAGTGAACACCGTATTTCGCAAACGCGATTCCCACCTCATCTCGTTCTATAGCGGGAACACCAGGACTCAGATAGACTTTGTCCTTGTGAAGGATCGAGACCGAAGTCTTGTCACAGACGCGAAGGTCGTGCCGTATGAGACGGTCGCCCCACAGCATCGACCGCTGATCTGTACTTTAAAGATCGCCCCTCCGAGGCTGAAGCAGGTCGAGCGATGCGGTGCACCAAGAATCAAGTGGTGGCGAATGAAAGAGAAGGAAGCAGCTGTGATTTCTCGCGTGCGGTTACCGACAGTGACAACTGTCGACGAAACTTGGGAGAAGGCCACCGACGCGATTCGTCACGCTGCACGGTCGGAGCTCGGCATCACGAAGCCTGGACGACGGAAGGTCGACAAGCAGGCCTGGCTGTGGACAGATGACGTGAAAGCCAAAGTTCGAGAGAAGAAGACGCTATATCACGTGTTTCTCGGCGAAAAGACAGCCGATAACTGGCGGAAGTACCAAAAAGCGAAGAAAGCTGCAAAGAAGGCCGTGGCTGTTGCAAAAGCCACTCATTATGGAGATGTCAACGAGAAGCTCGAGTCGCGCGATGGTGAGCGGTATCTGTACCGACTCGCAAAGAATCGCCATCGCCAGACCGAGGACATCGAGAAGTTCTTCGGCATCAATGATGAGAACGGCCGTCTTCTTATGGACCGCAAGAAGGCATTGAAGCGATGGCGCGATTACTTTGAGGAAATCTCTACAGTAGAATTTCCTCATCCAGCCATCCCTTCCACGGCTCCAACCCACGGCCCCGTTCAGAAGATCACCGTGGAGGAGATTGAAGCGGCTTTGAAGAAGATGAGGCCAGGCAAAGCGACTGGGCCCGACGACGTGGCAGCAGAACTGTGGAAGTCGAAGTTTTGGTACCCTGCTGAGTGGTTGGCGAAGTTCTTTAATCAGGTTGTGGCGGAGAAAAAAGTGCCTGAGAGTTGGCGCCAAAGTACGACGATTCCGATTTGGAAGAAGAAGAGCAGTCCTGCAGACTGCTCCAATTACCGTCCGATTCGCTTGCTTTCGCACAGCATGAAGATCTTTGAGCGAGTTGTCGATGGACGAATTCGGGACATCGTCCAGCTTTCCAGCAATCAGTGCGGCTTCGTGGCTGGCTGTGGCACCATTGATGCCATTCACGCCGCCCGCCTCCTGATAGAGAAGCATCGCGAGAAACAGAAGGCAGTGCACATCGCGAGAAACAGAAGGCAGTGCACGCTTCCTCGACTTGGAGAAGGCCTTTGACCGCGTACCGCGTGAAGTGATATGGTACGCCTTGCGACATCATGGAGTTCCCGAAGAGCTCATAGAGTGGGTGCGAATTCTCTACTCTTGTCCAAAGAGTCGAGTTCAAGCTGCAGCTGGAACCTCGATGGAGTTCCCCATCTCTGTCGGGGTACACCAGGGTTCTGCGCTTTCCCCACTCCTCTTTGTTGTCGTCATGGATGCCATCACACGAGATCTTCAGAAGCCCGTCCCTTGGACGTTGCTTTATGCCGATGACGTGATGCTCGCTAGCGAAGATAAAGGTGAACTCGAGCGAGAGGTGCAAGCTTGGTGTGATCGCTTGGAGCGGTTTGGACTCAGATTGAACGTGAAGAAGACCGAGTATTTAACGACGGACGTTACCGAGTCCAGCTCCATCAAGGTTAACGGCATCGAGCTCCCACGCACTTTGGTCTTTAAGTACCTGGGATCAGCAGTCGCGTCTGACGGCAAACTGATGGTCGAAGTGAATTCGCGCGTGAGTGCAGCTTGGTCCAAGTGGCGCTCGTTGACTGGGGTGCTCTGCGATAGGAAGATACCGGAGCGCTTTAAGTCAAAGATCTACAGGGCAGTCATCCGGCCAGTAGCGATGTACGGCGCTGAGTGGTGGCCTGCGACCAAGGAAGTTGAAGCGCGCCTCAGCGTCATGGAGACGAAGATGCTGCGCTGGACGGCAGAAGTCACGCGCATGGACCGCATCCGAAACGATGCTATTCGGCAGAAGTTCGGTGTCGCGCCGATAACTGGCAAGATGCGCGAAGCTCGCTTACGATGGTACGGCCACGTTCTGCGTGGAAAGGAAGATAGCGTCCGCAAGATAGGCCTTAAGTTCGAGGTGGTAGGAAAGCGGCCTAGAGGGCGCCCGAAGCAGCGCTGGGCTGATACGTTACATACGGACTTGAAAGCGGCTGGCGTCCACCCTGATCTAGCGCTGGATCGGGAAAGGTGGCGTCATGACACCAGAATAGCGGACCCCGCTACGAAGCGGGACAGACGCTGAAGAAGAAGAAGAAGAAGAAGAAGAAGAAGAAGAAGTAGATATCTTTCTCGAATAAGGAGCTCTTCAACGATATATCCTTATGCTGATCCGAACTGATCAATATTTCGACATTTTACTGGGATCTGAAGCGAGCTCAGACGAGTCTGAGACCGCTACTTGACCTGAGCCCGACGCCTCTCGTTGGGTCACCGACCTTCCTTCCCGCACCATGGTGTAAGGCCCTGCGGAAATGCGCCGTTGCTACGAAGCAATAGAAGATCGACGAGCTGGGAATCGATATGATGGTTTCTTTAGCATCGGCATCATATTCATGATTTTTTCATTGTTTTCAATATTTTGTTCCCGAGTGCACATTCTTCACCTCTTCCTGGAATGTCACTTGTTATGAGAATCTTTATACCATTTTAACGTCGTACTGGATACTTTTCACATCAAACTGGACGTTTTTCATACCAAATTGGACACCCCGCTAAGCTCGTTTTAAGGATTTTAAAATCAAAGCGAGCCCTTCAAAGTCAAAATGACCTTCAGGCAGGTTAAACTGTAAACTCAATAAGATGGTTGGAATTATTTTTTGTTCGACGAAAATTTGGTATAACTTTTTTGAAATTTTTAGTTTCCTTTTAAACAGAAATTCTACTATCAATCGAATAAAAATCACGACGTCTTGGAAGAGAGCGTGGCGTAATCTCTTTCTTTCGGTAGTAGAAACAGCCACCTTCCTACTTTTTAAAACAGGCTCTCAACCATTATTTTTCCTCAGAAATGAGAATTTTATAAATTTTTAAACAGTGTGTTCACTTATTGGGCAGATGAATTAAAACTTGAAAGAAAATCATGCTAAAATTTTCCTTGAACAAAAACTGTTACAACCTTTCTGGAGAGTTTTGTAGAAGAAGCTCATTTCAATTTGGAAGATTTCGCTTTGCTTTCAAAAGTATTAGGCTAGCTTAAGGCCGCCACAGACTTCTGCGGCGCCGCTCGGCGGCGCCGCTCCCGTATGCTTAACCATAGGGCAGAGACGCAGAGCTCGCCTCCAGCGGCGCCGGCGGCACCGGCGGCGCCGCCCAGCGGCACCGGCGGCGTCGCTGGCGGAAATGACTTGAATCATTCCACCCGGCGGCGCCGCTCCAGCGTCTGTCTGTCTGCGCTCTGCCCTTTCGCGGCGGGATCCAGAGCGGAGACGGTCGATGCGGGCGCGCGATCGTCATCGGGGCGCGTTATTGTTAAGCACCAGTCGGTCCCGACTAGAAACAGTACAGTACCTCGCCGTCACCGCTCCCACTGATGATGAGTCAAGGCGCTGAGCGGCGCCGCCGAGCGGCGCCGCAGAAGTCTGTGGCGGCCTTTAGAAGAGTGTCCCATTTGATGTGAAAAGGGTCCAATTCGACGCGAATATGGCACATTTTCAATTACAGTTTATGCACCCACCGTAGAAGCAGCAGGGGTAGAGGTTAAACGATGTTGATACCCGGACCACCGAACGCTAATGTATAGTCGCCACGATGTGCTTTCGTAAGCGATCCATAAGAGGCTTTTTTTCGGGTGACGGGTTCTACTTTGCTGTATAGATGTCGTGACGGCTTAGGTGTACTCGCTTATATCTAAACATGTGGAGGATCGACCCTGTGGAGCCAATCCAGATTTACAAGAAAATGATCAGGTTCTAGTGGATAAAAGACTTCGATGTCTTAAGAGCAGCGTCGAAATTTAACGTACATGAATCAATAAATTACCTATGCGCTTGAAGGCCGTGCTTCGTGCATACTGCACCGGATACCTCCTCTTGTTAAAAAGAATCTGGTGATTACAAACTGTTGAGCTCTGCAGGGTCATTGCTTGACCGTAGATCGTGACTGAGATTAAGATAAAAAGACGTCTGTTGAATGATACTTCTACTTCTAGCTTTCAAAGACTTTCTCTGACGCTTCCACTGCATGCTTGTTATCTGCTGCTTGCGACGTGTTCGAATCTTACATCTGCCGTTGGATCACACAACAAAATCTGAGCATCATTATCTGTAGGAAAGGTGGTAGTACATCGAAATCCTCTAAAACCGTGTGCTACCTATGCGGACATGTTTTCCAGCCGAACGGGCGAACGACATCTGATTGAGGATCATATCACGTGGCACACTTCGCCTTGTACAACTTGTCATGAATACACGTTACATCGCTCTGACAGATCGTAAGCATAAGGAGTGAAGGCAAATTCATGTTTTGGAGATCTGTATGACGAAGGAACTATTGAACTTTAAGAGCAGCAAACGCCGTGGTTAGTAACAATTCATACCTATTAGGTTTATATTCCCAGAGCAAGACATAATCCGAGGCTACACAGCGTAGGTCCTTTAAAAACCTGTTATCAACAAGAGGTAGGGATAAATTTAAGCGTAAATAAACTACTTTTTGGGACACGCCACGCAATCATCTCTTACAGGCCATCGTGGGGTGGTTCGTGTAGCGGTCGGAACCATGCGATCACTTCCGGTGGTCGGCCGTTCAAAAGCCGACTTTTCGATAGGCAAAAATCTAACTTTTGATACGCGTCAAGAACGTCGTCCTTGGTCAAAATGGATAATTTTTGCGCCTAAAATCTTTTTAAACTTCTGAAAAATAATGATCCGGATCTCCTTGGTATTACTTGAAAACTTGGTATTAGTTTTTAGCTCACCTTCCCAAATAAGTATAATAATTTTATAATTTTTCAGGGAAATAATAATTTAAAACTCGTAATTTTGCTAGAACGATGATTGAATGATTGGAGTAAGGACAGACGGACGGAACAGCTTCTTCATAAGTGTTTAGATTTTATCAGGATTTGAAGTTGCAGGGTTCTTGCGCAGCTGTCAATCCTGGACAGTCAACCGCGAGGCCGATTGTTTGGCCTCTATATGGATCACACGATCTGCCTCGCGGTATGGCCAGGTAAGGTCTAATTCTCTGCGTCGTATCCTCCTCTAATCAACACCTAATATGCAGCAACATTTTCATAAAAGGTAAGGGATAAAGAACTTCATTAATTTATTGGTAAGATGTGCCATGCATTCTACTTCAACGGGATGGTAGGATGTGCCATGCATTCTACTTCAACGGGATATCGTGGAGGCAATTTGAATGTGTATTCGACCTTTGCTATGATTTGCGGTGGCGATGTGTTGAGTTAATGTTCTACATATACAGGAATGTCTAACCAATTCATCAGCCCCCGAGGGATGGAAGGTGGCTCAGTTGGCCCGACGCGCTAACCTTTAACCCTTGATACGGAATGCATGCGACAATCTGAGCCATCTCCGTCTACACAAAAGATGCTTCCAAAACAAGAAATAGAAATAGAAATAAATTCATAAAAAATTTAATTTGGAAATAAATAGCATTGATAATAATAAAACTTAATCACGCATTCAGATGCTAGCCAGCTGGACATTCCAGGAAGAGGTGAAGAATGTGCACTCGGGAACAAAATATTGAAAACAATGAAAAAATCATGAATATGATGCCGATGCTAAAGAAACCATCATATCGATTCCCAGCTCGTCGATCTTCTATTGCTTCGTAGCAACGGCGCATTTCCGCAGGGCCTTACACCATGGTGCGGGAAGGAAGGTCGGTGACCCAACGAGAGGCGTCGGGCTCAGGTCAAGTAGCGGTCTCAGACTCGTCTGAGCTCGCTTCAGATCCCAGTAAAATGTCGAAATATTGATCAGTTCGGATCAGCATAAGGATATATCGTTGAAGAGCTCCTTATTCGAGAAAGATATCTACAGCATCAGTTTTTCGAAAAAGGATGATGCGAAGGAGCAAATGCTCAAAACGAAACGCTTAAATTTTTTTGCCAAAAGTGTACACTTGGGAGAGCCCTTCAGCATGATCGGAAACAACACGTTCTGTCCTATAGCCGTTGTGATAAGATCCTACAAGCCTACTGTGGATCAGTGAAAGCCGGGCTTCCTACCTGTTTCGCAAGATAATAATAATAATGATAATAATAATTTATTACAGCCGTGTAAGACACTCGTGAGAAACAAATTGTAATGGATGCATGCTAAGGGTGCCGCATTCACAACAACAAAAACTTAGCTTATGAAACATGCTAATACCTGAAGACAACGATGAGAAGTATCTGAGACAACTTAAGAACTACGCAGAATTCTTCGACTTGACGGTCAGAGATGGGGATGTATAGTACTGTTGAAGATGGTTTTAGTTGCTTCGAAAGTGAAGAAAATGCAACTCAGCAGATGAAACCCTCACATGGAGTGGATTCGAGGTGACGAATTACGCCTGTTCTTCCAATATTCAAGCTCATGGCTAAGTCGCAGTCGCAGTCGTTCGAAGGAGCACTACTTCTATCAACTTTGTGAAATTTATGCCAGTAAGACTCATTGCTAACCGAGAAACATGTGGCTAAAGTCGGTAAAAAGTGCTTCTGAACTAACTGACATATGTGTTCAGCTTTCTAGAGATCTTAGAACACGGTCTGCTCACTTCTAATACAGATGCAAGAAGGAATTCAGGTTACATTTGTTTGAAAAAGTACAAAACCCGAGTAGTATTGTAGTATTAGCTCAGTGCTACCAAGGAGCGGGAAAGGCAAGTGAAAACATTTGGCGAAAAACCAAATACTTCCATAGGTTACTCACGTTGGTTTTCCGAAGGCAGCCTTTCCTTTTCTTGGGTTTCGAAGCGTGTTGTCATTCTGTGGTTGGACTCCACGGGCAAAGTAAAGTCCTGCTCGGAGCCCCAGCTTCGAACTTTTTGAAGAAACTCCACTCCAGACTATTGACAGTCGTCTGGGAATGTTTAGGCCTACTACGGGTCTCCTGCCTATTGTTGAGTCCTGCGAAATCGTTGGTATGACGTCTGTTGGGTGCTGACCACGATCAGTAGAATCTGTAGAATACAGTAGAATCTTCCACCAGACTGCCCCAAAGCAAAAAGATTCTCAGGAGGCAATTATTTCGAGAGGGAGCAGCGAAAGGCCGTAAACCGACCGTACTCCTTGGGCCAATACAGTAATCATCACTTTACACGATTTTTATCTAAAAATTAGATGCCTAGTTTGCACACCATCGGATAGGAAATCCAATCTCCATTACGAATATAACATTCTTTTCAAAAAGGGTTGCTTTTGAAGCAAGTTATTACAAAGCAGCGCTTTCTCGCCCAAACGGCGCAAAAAACGCAGTTTTGCGCCGACTGGACAAAAGATAGGGCTGGTATTGTAGGGGCAGAGAACGTTTAAAAACAGGGTATCTTGTCAGAGGCCATTGAAAAAAGGAAAATTAGGAGGTGAATGTACTATCGCGCTTTCTAAGGTATGCTCATGGATTCTGCGCTTTCAACAAATGAATGCGCTCGATGAGTAGTTTTAGGTCTTCGATAAGTCAATTTATAGCAACTACCGTCTTCGAAGAACGATGGAGACATCTCATAGCTTCCCGCTCGTTTTCAAAGAAGGAATGTCGAGGAATTTGTTTATAATTGTAGACTTGGTACGAGAGAGTACAGAAATCCGCCATATCTGACATTTAATTTCCTAGTGAAATTATTATGAATCTTCTCAGTTGCTGCAATATCGTTCTAATTCTAAGGTAAATGCTCTTTTGTGCCACATTCTAAAAGCGTAAAGCGTTTCTAACGTATCTTTTGTACACCTTGAGTAAGCCCTGGACCTTCTTCGTTCCCAATCCTTTGAAAATTTGGTAAGTGCGGACATACACCCTCCTGTAAATATTCTTGTAGTTTTTGGTAAAGTCTTTATTGTTGTGGGTAAAACCTAAATTCCTAAGCCTACAACATGGTCAACAGTAGGAATGATGGTACCTTCAATGTTAAATGTTGTGGGACAAGGACAGCTACCTAGCCACATATGAACAGTTTTCTCATTTATTTTATTTTATTTATTTATGCCAATTTAAACCACATGATGCAATAAGGTAGGGAATACATAAGGGGAACCAGATAAATCGGCTACAAAAAAACAACGAAAAAAAAGAAGAGAGGAAAGAAGGAAGAAGGAGAAGTTAGGGGAAGAGAGCACATTTTGTGAAAAAGTGAGCAAGGTGCAGGAGAAAAAAAAAGAGTGCTTTACTAACGCACAAACCGCACAAGTAGATATGTAGACTTTCCGTTCTGAATACTGAAGTAGTAAAGGCAGAGCGGTCGAAAAAGGAACACAGTGCAGAGCAGGGGCTTACGATACTACAACCATAGGTGCT
Source organism: Heligmosomoides polygyrus bakeri (assembly GCA_947359475.1). Lineage (NCBI taxonomy): Eukaryota > Metazoa > Nematoda > Chromadorea > Rhabditida > Heligmosomidae > Heligmosomoides > Heligmosomoides polygyrus. The sequence goes on from OX375867.1 coordinate 68,691,933, forward strand.
AAACTAGCTGCAACCTGTGTGGGGTGGACCCTATTAATGCTAGCATATGAAAGACGGTACGCACCCCAAAAGATTGCCCTGATGGGAGGTCATAAGCCAACCTACCTGCACACACTTTTTATCTGACATGTAGCTGATATAAGACTCAAAATGTATAATGTCTCAGGCAAATATCAAAAATATCGGAACCAAGAAAATGTCTCAAATTGCGCGATTTGTGGATGTAGTAGAGGTGTTGGACATATGCGCAGCGATAGGGAAGGACAATTCCGTGTGTAATGAAATGCACAGAAACAATTGTTGTGAAGATTGTCATGGTTTGCTCGTTAGCTGGAAAGTTCCGTTGCATTGGCGCGAGTGGCAGCATGATGTTGGATTACAACCTGAAATCTTCAAATACAGCACGACAACAACGGTCCAGTTTTTGACGAAGTTGTGGGTCAATTTCTATGATCCAGTCGCTGATCTCTCTAGAAACTTCCCTGACGTGATATAAGACTGGCCGCATATAGGCTAATTACGTCTCATGCACTCTTGCACTCTTGCTTCTACGTTGGACTACAGCGACGACCGGACGGAGACCAGCAGCCGTGCCACCACCGCAAGCTGCATCGACCAGCAAGGAACGCGACGCTGCGAACAGGAATTGTCCGTCGTTATCCATAAATAAAGTCTTGGCAGGTCGACACACTGAGAGGGGACTGGAACCCCCGACCTTTTGCGCGGAGGCGGCGCCCGCAGTAACTAGGCCATGTGCACCTCGGCAGTCAAGAGCGTTGAAACACACCACGTGGATCAAGATAAGGACTGCTGAGGTGTACTAATACGTAGCACGGGATAGGATATAACTATCGGATGTAGTGCTGTATGGTGTGTCTAACCTAGGAACTCCCAGATGGTTGGGACTTAAGCAAAAGGGCCAGATGGTTTCGAAAAGAATGTGAGTTTCTGTATATGAAGCAGTCGTTGTTCAAGGTATTCCATTGCGCTACTCTTCTTATGAGGCATGAGTTCTCATAGCTAGTTGTGTTAGGCTTTTCAGGCCTGATGCGAAAAGGGTGACCCCTCAGTCTACCAATACTCGGTGCCATCTCAAAGAGATCTGAGATGTTAAGACTGATTTCATTTGTAGTCAACTTATACATGAGGGCGAAATCCGTCATTTTTCGTCTGAACTCTAAAGACTCTGCGCTTAGCTTAGATAGCCGCTCCTCGTAAGAAAGTCGAAGCAGTCCGCATCTAGAAAACGAGCGATACGTAAAACTCTTTTGCACTTTTTCAACCTCGCCTATAAGTGTACTACTGTGCGGTGACCATATTGGAGAACAGTATTCTAACAGCGGCCTCACATAAAGACTAAACAGTTTGAAAAGCAAAATAGGATCTCGCATCTTAAAAGCCTTTAGGATGAAGTTCGAACACTTTTGCGCGTTCCTTATCCTTTCGAGAATGTAGTCTTCAAAATTGAGAATGCTGTCGTAAACAATTCCTAAGTCACGTATTCTTTCGACACAGCTCAAGGTGGTTCCTCTCAAGGTAAATGAAATGTTGGGATGTCTACGTCCTAGCCTCATAACGACGGTTTTTTGGGTAGAAATGTCTAGTGACCAAGCTTTAGACCAGTCTGCTACGGCATCTATTGCACTTTGAAGTTTTTGGAAGTCGTTAACGGTGAATATTTTGGTATCGTCAGCATAGATGCTGCAGAAACAGCCTGAGGGAAGTGAGCAAGGTAAATCGTTGATGAAGATTATAAACAAAAGTGGACCTAAGCACGTACCTTGTGGAACTCCACTTGGTGTTCGACAGTAAGGAGACAAGCTGCCGTTGATTATTACGGACTGGACTCTATCGGTTAGAAATGAACGCAAAAAATTTAGCAATTGCCCTTTTATGCCGTAAGAATACAGTTTTTTAGTTAGCAACGGAATGGAGATGGAGTCGAAAGCTTTTGCGTAATCCAAATAACAGACAGATACATAATGACCCTTGTCTATTTCCCTATGCCACAATGGTATAGTGGAAATAAGGGCAGATGTAGTAGATTTCTTCTCAAGAAACCCATGCTGTTCTTCTCGGATTAGATTGTTATCACTTAGATACCTAGTGATATTTTTGCGTAAGATGCGCTCCATAACCTTGCTTACCGAACTGGTCAGACAGATAGGTCTATAATTAGCAACGTCGTTTTTAATGCCCTTTTTGTGAATTGGACGTACAAGGCCAACTTTCCATAATTTTGGTACCTGGCCATAAAGGAGAAGTCTGTTAAAAAGGAGAGATAATGGAGAAGCCAGACCTAGAGCCGCCTTTTTAAGAAACACGTATGGTATATCATCTGGTGAGGTGGAATGCCTATTTGGCAGTCTACGTAGCACACTGTAAACCAAGTCGTTCGTGATATCTATCCAGTTCAGCTCGCAATCGGTCATAGAAGGCAGATTAATTCCTGTGTCGCATGGCTGCTTATAAACTGATCTGAAGTAATCAGCGAACACCTTGGCCTTAAGATTATCATCGCTAATATAAGTCCCGTCAGCAATAAGATCTGGGATGCATTCAGTCAGGTTCAATTTCTTTCTGCAGTAACTGAAGAACCGTTTTGAATTACCGCAACGTGCAATTCTTTTCTCCTTGATTATTTGATGTCTAGCTACCGCTCGTTTGAATTTTCGACATAGCCTAGCATATTTGACATCTCTCAAAGAAGAGACAGTAGAATGTAACCGATCAATCTTAGATTTCAAGAGGACTAAACTCCTTGGATATTTTTCACGAGCAGTACTGTATTTGACCAGTGGCACGTATTTTTTTTATAAGATCGTGAAATATATCAACATATTTAGAGTATAAGATGTCGACGTTAGTAGAGGAGTTGCATATTGCTAGCCAGTCTATTTGAGCAAGAGTAGAAATAATAGAAATGTAATCACCTTTGAAAAAGTTTCTGGTTTCTACAAATTTTTGGGCATTACTTTCTTTCGCATCAGAAATGGTAAAAAGAATACTGTTGTGGTCGGAAGTGCTGAAAGGTGGGAGGACGCGTACCGTTTCAACTATACTAGGCTGTGACACAAGTAGAAGATCTAAGATGTTTAGGCCGTGTGTAGGTCGGTTTACCAATTGCTTCAAGTCCCACAAGATAACAAGGTCAAGAAATAAAGAGGACGAACGAGTTGAGATGTTCCCTTTATGGCCCATACTGGTCCAGTCAATGGTTGGAAAATCGAAATCGCCCATTAGAAGGATGTGACTACTCCACTCTTCGAAAGCATGGCCAAGGAAATCTGTGAACTCAGTAAAAGTGTTGGAGGCACACGAAGGGCTACGGTAGCAAAGCAAAAGTAGTATGTTACCACTATTTGCTTTAATTTCCAAAACTAGAAGCTGTATCTCGCTACAGAAGTCTCTTTCGTATACAAGTCGGTGGGGTATTCGCTTGTGAATAAGTGCCAACACTCCGCCCCCCATACGGTCACCTCTGCGATCACACCGGTATACTGAGTATCTAGAGTCATAACTGAGAATCGCGTCGTGAATTGTTTGAGGTTTGCACCAACTTTCTGTTATGAACAAACCACTGGGCATTTTTCGCAAGAGAAAGTTCATCTCAGGGAGTTTGTTGACAATGGATCTCGCGTTGAAAAGGAAGAATTCGTGAGTGATAGGTCGTATCTGTAGTCGGTCACGTGTGAAGGCGGTTGTGTTTTGCGTACTGGCGGCTCTTGTGCCCTAGCACAATTGTGAAGAGAAGGAGGCCGCCGGAGAAGATGGAGAGCGAGGCGCTGGCACAGATTCAGCAAGCGGAAGCGAGGCTTGGCTGTTGCGTCGTACTGGCAATTCGCGAGGATTGCTCAGCTTGTGGATGGCCAAGTCTCTCACAACATATAAAAGCCTACCTTCTTGGTTGTTCATTATACCTGCTTTTTTGCGCAATGATCGATCGTACTCCAGTTCCTCTCTAGTATAATCTGCTCTGGCATAGGAGTGGACGTAACTTCTTGTAATCGATTGCCTTCCCGTTCTCATATGCGCCAGCATCCTGTCTCTAAGTTCCTGAGAGCCTAGATAGATCTTTATTATCCGAGGTCTAGAGCCGCTTGCTGTTTTTTTGAGCTTTGGATGCCGATGAAAAGTTATTCTGCCGTTATTAAATTCGTTTAAAAGAAGATCGTCGCCAGAGGTCTCCACCACCTCTTTAATAGCTTCTTTATCAAACGCACATGTGGCGGCATCGGTGGACTGCTCACCGATGCCTACCCATGTAATTCGGCACGCTTTGGCATCCACGAGCTTGGTGTCAGATTTAAATTTTACTAAAGTGCTATACAAGGCAGACCTCGGATCGGAATACCTTTGGGATTCTGAGGCGAATCTAGCCTCTATAGCGTCAAGCCTCTTAATAACTGAAAGTTGTGATTCCTGCATCTTGACGAAAAGTTCAAACATCTTATCAAACCGTTCAAAATATTCGTCCCATCGCTTCAACACCGGCATCAGCCATGAGGGCGCTTCTTCAGCAGTGTTCTTTTTTGGTGCCATGACGTCAGCGAATGAGAGTCGAGCCGAAGTGATAGAAGAGGTGGTCGTAGAACCAAGAATAGTACGCAGACGTAGAGCAGACAGTTCACCAGTCGGGATGACTGCACCAGGCGGGAATGACTGCACCAGGCGGGAATGACTGTGATATAGACATTGACCATAATCGGGACCATTCACTAATAGCGTCATTTGCGAACTGAAGGTTGGATGATGAGTTGCTTCCAGTTTAATCTTGACACCTTCAGCATACTGCTTAAATCGTATTCCAAAGTTGTTGACAACTTGAGCAAGGTCGGAGGTATAAATAACAAACAGTAGTGGTGATAAAACACTTCCCTGAGGTACACCGCTCTTACAATTGATGCCACCACTCACCCCGAGCTAAGGCTAGTGAGGTTCTCATATCGATCGCGCGAAGCGATGAGTCGATATGGGATCCTATCATTAGGCTTCGCTCGGGATGAGCGATGGTATGACATAGACCTTAACATCTTCATTTTTAGAATAATGTTTGTTAATCTTGACCTGATGAGTTTTTTTCCAGTGACAAATTCCTTCATCCATTCTACAAGTATAGAATGAATTTTAAGCATTCTCCAACTTGAAAATAAGTTTACTATGACAAACACGATCAAAGGCTATAGAAAATCCAAATAAATAACGTCGCTGGTCTTTCTGTCGTCAAATGCTTATGCCCAACCATTTAGTGATTGCAGAAGGTGTGTTTCAATCAAGTGTCCCTTAACAAATCCTTGTTGGCTCTTAGCTATTATAGAATTTGTCTCCAGGTGGCCTGTTGGGTGATCTCTTACTATTTTCTCAAAGACACGGCACAAATGTGAGGTGACGCTTACAGGTTTGTAGTTTCTCGGAAAACTAGATGGCTCCTTTTTTGAAATTGGTGTAATATACGAATATTTCTAGCGCCTCGGAACTTCTGAGTACATCATGGATTGGTTAGCAATGTAAGCCAGCGGTTTTGCAACCATATGCGCTGCTTCCTTAACAAATCACCTGGGAATATTGTCCGGAGTGACCGAAAAGGATGCCGGCTATTTTTGTAGGGGTTCCCAGATCCTCAGTTCATTAAACCAAGGTTGGCAGGGTCGAAACATGGGAGGTTGTTTTCATCACTAATGAAGACGTTTCTAAATTGTTAGGCTAGCGTGTTTGCCGTGTCGTAATCTCCCATAGCTCTTTTACTTCCACTGTTTAGGACGGGTGCGTTGCTCCTAGGTCTCAGTTTACATATTGTTTAGGTACTTGAACAGTGAGAGCTTTTCTCCAGATTCTACTATTTTCCTTCAAGATTGTGATTAAACTTATCCATTTTTTACAAAGCTCTATATGCCTCCCAGTCTTGGGAAGGTTGTGAGTTGTAAGCCACTAAAAGGGGGCAAACTTTGGGCTCACACATTTTTTGAAAATACACTTGCATATTTTGCAGGGAGGTCCGGAATACACGGGCCCAGAGTGGTCGCGAGTACACGGGAACAAAGATCTCTATTGCATGAGAAAGAATATTTCAAAACGTTTCATATATATTAGCTGTTTCTGCTTGTTCCAGAGATTCAACCCGCGTAAACCACTCAAATATTGGTAGTCTTCTGAATAATCACACTTCAAAAAAAGTCGGCCAGTCGGTATGTAGCTAGCGTCAGAGCTAGGAAGCTCCACATTAGTATCGAAGGGGAAACTGGGGAGTCCGCTTGTGCCAATCAGCGGCATAATCTAAACCTGACCAATGAGGTTTTGTCATTTGACAGATCAAATCAAGAAAGTGTTCCCCTCTTGTCGTGGTCTTTGTAAATTGGTTGAAGTCATGATTATTCACAAATTTAAAGAAGTTTCCACACCCGACACTCGACGAAATCCAGTTGATCTCGGAAAAATTGAAGTTTCCAATAATTATGGAGGGATATTCAGTAATAATAAGGTTACTCTTCTTCTTCTCCTGAGCGTTTAGTCCCGCGCAGTCGCAGAATCCGCTGTTCTTGTGATCTGTCGCCACCCATCCTATCAAGGGCGTCATCTGCCGACTTCGGCGAAATTTCTCTTGATGACGTCCTTCCATCTTTTCCTTGGGGCTCCTCTCGGACGCCTTCCGGGTGCCTCGAAATCTAGGGCCAACCTTGTGGGGTGATCCTCTGGTCTTCTGAGGACGTGTCCATACCACCTCAGGCGCTGCTCTCTCATCTTCAGCTGGATCAGGGCTGTCCTCATCACTGCCCTAACATCCTCGTTTCGCACCCTGTCCCGATGGGTCCATCCACATGCCCACTTCAGTATCCTCATCTCCGCAGCGTGCAGTTGCCGCTCCTGCGCCTTACCCAGGGCCCAGCAATCACTGCCGTAGAGGAGAGCAGGTCTCACAAATGTTCTATAGAGCTTGCCTTTGAGCGTCCCGGAGCACGATCGCAGAGGATCCCTGTGGACTCCCTCCACTTGAGCCAGGCTGCGTTTATCCGTCCGCTGACCGCATGGTCCACACTTCCTTCCTCGGATAGGTCACTTCCGAGGTAGCGGCATTCTTCCACCTTCTCGATCGTTTCCCCTTGGCAGCCTAGGCTCAATCCAGCGCACTGCTCAGAGCTGATGAACTTCGTCTTCTTCACGTTCAGCCGTAGACCGTTGTCTGCGAGGTCTCTCTGCCACGGCTGCACTTTCTCCTCCAGCTCCTCCTGGTTGTCGGCTACTAGGGCGATGTCGTCGGCGTAGAGGATCGTTCTGAGAGGGCCTTCCTCAAGGTGATTCACTATAGAGTCAAGCGTCAGCAGGAAGAGGAACGGGCTCAGACCCGACCCTTGGTGTACCCCCCTCCTTGTCACCCCGTGTGAAGTTCGTATCGCCGCTTTCGAGCCCTCGTACATGTCCCTTATGACCGTGACCAGACGTACCGGGACACCCCTCCCTCGAAGGGCATTCCAGATTACGGCTCAAGCTAGCCTGTCGTAGGCCTTCTCCAGGTCCAGGAATGCCAGGTAGCAGGGTTTTCGTTTCTCCCGATATTTCTCCATCACCTGACGAGCGATGAAGATGGCGTCTGTGGTGGACCTCTCAGGCATGAAGCCCCACTGCACCTGGGAGATGGGTACCATCTCCTTCAGCCTTGAGTCGACCAGTCGTTCGTAGATCTTCGTCGTGTGTGAGATCAGTTTGATCCCTCCGTAGTTGGAGCATTCGGAAGCGTCTCCCTTCTGCTTGAAGATGGGGACTATGGTGCTGTTTCTCCAGTCATCCGGCATCTTACCTTCTTTCGTGATTCTGTTGAGGAACTGCGTCAGCCAGTTGATTCCGAGGTCCCCGAGCACCTTCCAAGCCTCTACTGGCACACCGTCAGGCCCTGCTGCCTTTCCGAGTTTCATCTTCCCTATGGCCTTGCGAACCTCTTCTTGCGTCCAGGGTGGGATGGGTCCTTCCGTTGGTTGTTCTTCCTCGGCCTCCCGACGAGGGAATTCCTCGTTCAGGAGTTCCTTGAAGTACACCTCCCATCTCTCTCTGACCTCGACCGGCTTCCGTAACACCCTACCGTCAGCACTCTTCACAGTCTTCACTACTCGAATGTCGAGGCTAGCTCTATGACGCGCCTTGGCCAGGCGGATGGCGAACTTCTCTCCCTCTGGCCAGTCTAGTTTCTCGTACAGGGCATCCATTTCCGCGTTCTTTGCCTTCGCTACAGCTGTTTTTGCCAGCCTCTTCAGCTTCCTGTAGCCTGTGAGATGCTCGGGTGCCCTCGTCTTCTGCCACAGCTTCTAGGCCTCCTTCTTCCTCTTCACCGCAGCCTGCACCTCTTCGTTCCAGAACCATGCCGATTTATCCCCTCTGGTTCCTCCCTTTGTTTCTCTCAGGGTTTCCTTGGCACATCTCAGGATTGTTTGGGCTACCCTCCTCCAGGCCTCATTCATGGGACCAGCTGGATCTGGAAGGCCTGCTTCGAGCACTGCCCTTCGTAGCTCGTTCCGCTCTGAACCCCGCAGTCTCCACCATCGGATCCTGGGTTCCGTCTTCACTTTGGGCCTGGTGGGTAGAGGTATGCTAACGTCAGTTACCAAGGGTCTATGCTGTGATGCCACGTCTTCTCCCGGAATGACCTTCACATCCCGGACTGTTTTCAGGGCAGCCTTTCGAACCAGGATGTGGTCGACTTCCTTCTTCCTCCGCTAGCATAGGTCACCTTCTGGCTCTCCGTCTTCGCGAAGAAGGTGCTACAGACAGCCAGGTCGTGGGCGATAGCCAGATCCAGAATTCGTTCTCCATCCGGGTTTATCAGGCCGATCCCCTTACCTCCATGAACCCTTTCCACTCCTCTTCTGCCACTCCCCACATGCCCGTTCAGGTCCCCTGCTATGGAGAGGTAGTCGCCTTCCTCGAGCGAGAGGTAGAAGTCATCCTTGTCGTGCTCGGAGCATCCGGTCTGCGGAGCGTAGACAGACATGATGGTCCAGTAACCCTCCTTCGTGTCCAGCCGCAGTGACATGATGCGGTCGTTTATTCTTTGGACAGCCGCTACTGAATCCGTGAGGGACTCCGCGACAGCTATCCCTACCCTTCTCCTCTTGGTGTCCTCTCCGTTGCAGTACAGCTTGACCCCTTCTCCGATCTCCCTGGCTTTCGCCCCTTTCCATCTCGTTTCCCGCAGACACAGGACTTGTATCCTTCTGCGCTTCATCAGGTCAGCCACTTCCCTAGATCTTCCGGTCAGCGTTCCCACATTGAGTGTCCCCAGTCGAACTAGCTTCTTTAGCCGAGTTCGTTCGGCCCTCGGTAGCCCTCGCATACTAACCACGGAACTCGGGAGGGGATTCTGTGCGCCACTTCCGGGTGACGTCCTAGCCTTTACACTGATTCTATTGCGACTTGTAGTCAAGTAGTCAACCTGGGCCTGACGTTGGAACCGTTGCCATTTTTTGCAATTTTCGCAGGGCATGGCGTGCCGAGTCGAACCTGTGACCGTTTGTGCATGAAACTACACTACTAACCACTAGGCTAACTCGGCTCAATAATAAGGTTACTAATAGCGTTAATAAGTTGTTCAGTGTAAGGCTGCGAGCAAGCGGGCGTTCTTTACGCAGCTAACAATCTCACCGGGGTTGGATTATAGAGAACATCGATTACTAGAATTTTGTACTCTTTAAAAACGCTTTCGAAATAGACATGTTCATATTGCAAGGTTTTCGCAAGAAGAACGAGGGGCGAAGAGGTGTTCCCTACACTACCCTCAGAAAGGGGCGGTACAAAGGGCGTGCCGAGGACGAGGTGTCCGGATCTTCCCATTAGATGGAGACACCGCATTTCTAATCATTTCCCTTGACCGGGCAGCTCTTCCTGAACAGATTTCGTTCTTGAGACAAGAGTCAGAATGTTGTACACCACATTTAGAGACAAGAGCTCTTCCAGCTGCAGCGCCAAGGCTTTCTTCATGTCCCGCCACATTGCTCAGTACTAGGGCGTCGCCCACGTTTTCCGACAAGTTCAGCAACATCCCAATAAGAAATGTCATGACAACAACGCGATCATCCACTAGAAAGTTCTTCAATATAAGGAGAACTGTTATACCTTCAAAATGAGAGGACGGTGGGCCGGTTTTGCGCATAGCTTCAGACAAGCCTTTAATGTAGAGACCACCGATTCCTGACCTGAATCAGACATAGTCTCTAGCTGTGCCGAAAATTTAAAGAATCCAGAGAGAAGAGCGACGTCCTCCTTGCCTCAACTGTCTCCACATCCAAACTGACTAAATAATGACTTCCGAGTTCCCCATGAGATACGCTGCCCAATCGTCTCCTATCAGCGGTTACGTTTTTGGACGACGTCACGCCAATTATCGAACCTGCAAACTGCGGTGCGGTTTCGCGCGCCACAAATTCGTCCAAACGGGGCGGCGCGGGTTGGGCGTGAAATGTACGGCGGGGCGGGGTCGTGTAGGGAACGAACGCCCTTCAAAGAGAGCAGATCAACTTACCGGCTGGTTTGGAGATCGCAGTTTTGTTGGAGCATCCACTTGAAAGTACCACACCATCTTGTTTATCAAGAAGGATACTTGTAGCCAGAATTACTTGGTAACCTTCATGAAATAGCAAGAATGGCGATGTAAATGGGGAAACGGAAATGGAGGATATAAAAACGCTAAAGGGGTGCCTGTCGAACGCATGCGGTGTAACAGCTGACGGCCGGTCGCAGCGCCGGCCCATGAAATCTCGTCCGCACGGGCGGGGCTACCAGAGGCGGGTATCTAACGGGTATCAAAGGTCCGAACACAAGAACGAGCACTCCATTTTTCTCGGTCAGTTGCAGCGAATAGCCTCGATCTTACAACATGATGTGTATAAAAGGGATGACAGAGAATGATGACACGATGTCTATTGAGTTTAAACTAGAACTCTGGAAAGAGGTTTCCACGATACGAGTCACGCCCCCATGAACAAGGCAAGGGTAAGCAGACGGTAAGTTCCTTGCTTGCTCCTGGGTAAGAGTTCTCGCACTACGAAAAGCTCTTTACTTGCTTTCCTTTCAGGGAAGGTCAGGGATGGGCGAAGAAATAGACCCTTGATTTCGAAGAACCACCAGTGAGGAGCTCTTTTTACAGCAAGATGTTGATGGAAGGTGAATGAGAGGGCAACTTTTTAGAGCCTATTCTTATCTGCCAACAACCTACTCAGCCTATACACGTTCAAACCGTCAATTCGATTCCTAAAAAAGACAAAAATTTTGCAATTGAAGTCATGTTGGACGCGATGAGCAACATTTAGCAAAGACATTTCACAGACACCACTTTTGACAATTGAGCGCTGACGCTCACGTTCGTGGAAGTTATCAATTTCACTTGACACGTTGTTAACAAAACTTGCCTTAGGGTCGTTTCGAAGCTCCGAAATACTCAAATTCTAAGACCTTTTTCTGCAGCGCACATAGTTCTGAATGGAGTTCATCGTCCTCCTTAAGATATTGGGCGCTTTCGGAGCGCTAGAAGTTGTTCTCTTCGATAAAGAACATAGCTGCTCGTAATCAGCAATAGGTTGTCTTGACGCAATCGGGCACTTATCTGCACGATTCCAAGTCACCAATGGCTTTCTTCAATCCTTCAGCGGCCACTTAAGGAAAAGATGTCCGCGAACGCGTGTGATTGCTCAAAAATGCAATACCAGAAAGAGTGCCCATGACTCGAAAAAAAGTCAAGTGAATAGGAAAGATAGACCTAGCAATGCGACCTATCGACGATGATCGCAGTCAAATAATGGCCGGAGTGTACTCGCGTAAGTCCAACAAGTTTATTAGAGAACGCGATAAAGGAGGTGAGGAGCAACCGACAAAAAGTGGTTAATGAGCAGGGTGGCCGCCCTCTTATAGGCAAATTTGACTATTCAAGATCTATTATGGCGGCCATTCATGTGACGATCAGTCGTATGTCAGATCAGTAGAGATTAGACCTGAACTCGATTAATCGGGCCGAATAATTGTTCGAGCGATTTCGAACAATTAATCGCTCCATTACTCGAAAATCGTAAATCGCTGTTGTTCGAACATTGTTCGAAATCGACTTTCGCGAAAAACCATTATTCGAACATTGTTCGAAATCGACTTTCGCGAAAAACCATTATTCGAACATTGTTCGAAATCGACTTTCGCGGAAGCCCATTATTCGAACATTATTCGAGATCGACTTTCGCGAAAAACCATTATTCGAACATTATTCGAAATCGACTTTCGCGAAAAACCGTTATTTGAACATTATTCGAAATCGACTTTCGCGAAAAACCATTATTTGAACATTATTCGAAATCGACTTTCGCGAAAAACCATTATTCGAACATTGTTCGAAATCGGATCTAGGAAGACACTGTCCGAACATTGTTCGAAATCGATGATCGCGAAAGAGCATTGTTCGAATATTGTTCGAAATTGAACAATGTTCGAACAAAACCAAGAGTTGGCCGCCTGAGTATGGGTCGTCTCTGTTCCCCGAAAAAACAACGTTCAAACTCGCCCCACTTCTGCGCCTGCGGTAATTGGCGGGAACGGACCATTTGAACGCGCTCGACGGAATTTCACACGTTCAGCCTCTCGATATCATCGATCGAGTCGGTGCGCGCTGCGAGCGCAGGCTGACTCGGCCAGATGGGAATTCGAATATGTAATTTCGTTTCGAGGGTTCTGTTGATTTCGCTTCTAATAAAAAATGAGCATTTCAGCGGATGATTCCGCCATATTCAAATTCGAATCTGTGATTTCGTTTCGAGGGTTTTGGTGGCCGACTCTCGATGTTGTTCGAACATTATTGGATTCAATCGCCGATTTTGTCACTGTTAATATTCAGGGTTGATATTTCGGCTAAAAGCGCTTCTACGGTTCTCGATTTTTCTCTGTTCTAAAGGAACATTCCCACACTATTGATCACTTGTTTTGCTTTTTAACAGTCTTTCCAAATGTCTTTTTTAGAACAGTTCTTCGAAACCATGGAAGTAGCAAATTTGTGCTGTTTTCGAATGAGTTCCGTCGTGAGAGCAAGGTGTCGCAGTCGGTCCGGAACATTAATGAGGTTTTCGGCGAGGATGAGGATAGCGAACGCACAGTATGTCGATGGTTCGAGAAGCTTTCATCTGGCGATTTTATTCTTGAAAATAAGCCACGTGGGAGAACTGTGTTCAAGGTGGATAACGATGAATTGAAAGCTGTAGTGGAAGGCGACATTCCGCAAACTACGCGTGAATTAGCCGCAAAACTCAAGGTATCTACCTCTACCTATAACATTGGACCATTTGAATCAAATCGGCAAAATAAAGATGATGGATCAATGCGTACCGCACGAATTGAGCGAGCAGCAGAAGTGGTGTCGTTTCGATGCTTCTCTTTCTTTGCTTCCACGGCAAAAATCGGAACATTTTTTACATCACATTGTTATCTGTGGATTCTCCACGACAACCGCAAGCGCTTGGCACGATGGTTCAATAAAGATGAAGCCCCGAAACACATTCCGAAAGCCAACATCCACCAAAAAAAATTGATGGTGTCTGTTTGGTGGTCTACCTATGGAGTCATACACTACAGCTTCCCGAGACCTGGTGAAGCGTTAACTGCGGACGTCTACTGTAACCAGCTGGACGGCATGAGGAGGAACCTTGCAATTGGGCACCCAAGATTAGTCAAAAGGGACAGCCCAATACTCTTGCAAGACAACACACACAACGTTGCTGAAACGGCAGGAGTTGGAAGTGGAACTTCTCATTCACCCACCATATTCATCGGATCCTGCGCCAACTGACTGCCCCATTTTCCAAGCATTGGAAGCGTCCGTGCTTGTTTCGTTTCCGTTACTTATATTCATCTGTGCTAGTTCCATTTTAGAATTGACACCTTTCAAATCAAATCGGTTGGATTTCTTGTCCTCATTCAATACGGTGCCGCTAAATGAAGTAGGACAACTTCACTCTTCACCACATATGCGCGCGATTTCGCGGCATCGCGCTTTCTCTCTCTCTCCTTGAATGGCAACAGTTCGCCGTCTATCAGGTCTCCAAGCCAGGGCATAGCAGATTCCTTTTGATTCCCCTGCGTATCATTTCAAGGAAGCACGGAAAGTGTTTTTCGAGGTGTTATATTTGTTTGAAGAGTTACCGCTGAAAATGGAAGTTGCGTATAGAAGAGTTCGCTTGCGCAACCGGTTACGAATGTTATGAAGACAACTAAAAACTGCAGATGAAAATGAACTCTTCTGCGGTAGCTTCGTAACTTGGTCAACTATATAATTCTTACAGTCTTCGCTGCGCCGCACATATGATAAATCGCGTGGTTACATTTGCAATGGGATATGACTATGTTGCTGGAATACTAAAAAATGCAAACACGTGGCGGCAAAATTGAACAGGAGCAATGTCATCAAATGTTTTTATCAGAGGTAGCGCTAGGAAACGTTATGACTTGGATGCCATTACAATATCCCGTTTTTACAGCTATATCAGGAAATTCGATTGGCCGTCAATAACTCCCTCAGACTGCAGAACACGATGAGGTCCCAAATTTCAGATGATACACGATTTTCTAAACTCTGTTAGTGTTCTCTGCATAATTATTAGGCTGTGTACGAAAAAATTGTTTTTTTAACGCGTGGCTCAGCAGGCTTAGTAGCAGAGGGACGAATTTATTCGATTGTTCGACTTTCAAGAACAGCAAAAAATCGAATTATTCGATTGTTCGGTTTTCGAAAATTTCAAAAAATTGTTCGGCTTTCGAAGATTTCAAAAAATCGAGTTATTCGATTGTTCGGCTTTCGAAAATTTCAAAAAATTGTTCGGCTTTCGAAGATTTTAAAAAATCGAAATTTCGAAGAAGACTTTCGAAATTTTCAAAAATCGAGTATTTCGATTGCTCGACTTTCGAAAACATTAAAAAATCGAGTTATTCGATTGTTCGATTTTCGAACACAGCGAAAAATCGAGTTATTCGATTGCTCGATTTTCGAGGATAGCGAAAAACCGAGTTATTCGATTGCTCGATTTTCGAAGACAGCGAAAAATCGAGTTATTCGATTGCTCGATTTTCGAAGACAGCGAAAATCGAGTTATTCGATTGCTCAATTTTCGAGGACAGCGAAAAATCGAGTTATTCGATTGTTCGACTTTCGAAAAAAATGTCGAAAAGCTCAACTCTAGTAGAGATCGATCTCTATACTCCTGGCCTCGACAAGGCTCTTGATTTCCTAGTGATACAGGGAATGGTTTTCACGTCCTGGTTTGTTAAATAGTCTCTTGCGTCCTGGAATGAGGTGACATTTCTTGAATCCTCCAAGGATGGGCGATGATGTACCTTATTGCGCAAAGGCCTATAAGTTTGTGACTTGTTGAGGGACGACGAGGGCAGGGCGATTTACGAAGAGGTGACGAGCATGGGCTTGAGGGAGTTGGAGACGGGCAGTGGGCTGGAGGAGGAGTATGGCGTGGGCTGAGGGAGCGACGGTGGGAAGAAGGAGGGGAGCCATGACTCTTGAAGATATAAGGAGAGGGACGGCGAGGGGATGGACGAACGGTGAAGGGAGAAGTGGGAGATGATCCACGACCTTGACCTGCTCACTGATTCATCTTCAAGTCCTTTTCCTTGCGCTTGAGCCGTTCCTCCTCTTTCAGGAGAACACGTTTCCTTCCTGTGAGTTCGTCCCATCTGTTCCGTTCCTGGCGTATTGCTTTTCTCCTTTCTTCCTCGATCCTGTTGGAAACCGAAAACATTTCATGATGCACTCTAACCAGCGATTTCGAAATCGTTGAGATGTTTTCGTTATCGTGGTGGTCTGGACTCTTGGCTTTGCGCGCCTCTGAGACTCGGGATTCATCGAGATCTTCCTGGCCTGCCCTTTCAACCGATTCCATTCTCTTGTCGATATCTTCTTTGACAGCCGTACTCTTGTCGGTTAAGGCTCTTAACTCCACCATGTCGCCTGAAGGCTGATCCCGCTTATGTCTTGGAGGTCCGTCGACAGTTGCTGTAGAGTTTCATGTTTCATTTCATCCACTCTAACGACCATTGCAATTCGAGCGGTGTTCATGGTCTCCTGCACTTTGGCGTTAATAATTTTGGCTTCAGCACGAACCATTGATCTGATCAGGTGTACAGAGGGAAAATTCATCGTCTGGGCTTGGCCGATTCGCTTTTCGGCGAAATGATGATGGTTACGAAGAGATTCTTCTAAGGTTTCGATCCTTCGCGGAAGTTGCTGGTAGCCAGTGTCGTTTGATGTTGAAGCTTTCTTCTTCTGAACGGCTTCCAGTTGAGATTGGGTGTTTTTGAACAGGGCTGGACCTCCGCTGCGAAAGTCCTTCCAAATGGAAAGGTGTGAAGAAAGAACCGCTGGCTCTTCTTGTGTTGTGCGAGGGTGGCTCTGCTTCGACAATGAACGCAGACTGGGTTTCGGAGGCTTGTCTCTTTCAGAGGTTACTCTCAGCGATGTTCGGCATAGGCGGGTGTTGGGACTCAGCTGCCGTAGTAGTTGGTGACGCCGGGTTGCTGGACTCGTTTGCAGCAGTCGGTGGGCGAGTCTGGTTGTTTGATGTAGACATGGAGTAGGGATCTGGAAAACGTTGTTTGAGATTTGATGCACGACGTAGAGAAATTGCACGGATAGGCGGGAGCGATTGTAAGGAATTCATAATCAATATGATGGTGAGTGAAGGAGGGATGGATAAGGCGCTTGTTGTAATGGTTAGTTTCTTGACATATCGTGTTTCGGCTAGCTGAGTTGTAGACGCCTATAGATGATCCACCGAGCTGTTGTGATCTTCACAAGTCTGCAGTCTGTGTGTAGTCTACTCGAGCTCGGTTACGAAGATCGTAGCGCTTCGGCGGTGCGTCGCTCCCGGTCTGTCAATTTGGCTTTGCAAATGAGTTGTTTGCAGGGAATCATCTATTTCCAGTGGATCAAGGAGGTTGACTGGTCTCCTCAGTACGTGACCATTGGACAGAGTTACTTCAGATTCACGTAAGGCGTTATCCTTGCTTGTCTTTAGGGCTGAAATTCGGCCCATTTTCCAACCATTCCTTGGCTGTTTGTCGTCAGCTAGCAGTACTACGATGTTTATAGCTGGTACAGATGATCCTGAGCGTTTGCTGTTCATGCCATTTGTGTGACTCTCGTAAGTTTCAATGATATTCTTTGTGCCATACGGCCCAGAATTTCTCGGTCAATTTGTGGGTGGAGTTTAGAGCATCGATCACTTGTCTTCTTGTGCGAAGCTGTACCGCTCTTCGGGCGGTAGATAATTGGAATATGAGACATCCTGCTGCAGTCCTTCAAATGCATATGTTACTTCAATGTCTCGAGTGATGAAGTCGATGGGTCATAGAGGCATCACATCATCGTAGAGAGATCCCTGTACGTTAATGTACGACTATTCAGACATCCTTCAATCTCCACTAAGAGAGTGTCCAACTCATCTTTTGTCAGGATACGACTGCCAATGGCTTTGTAGAAAGAGTGTTTGATCGACTTTATCAAGCGCTCGTAGAACGCTCCCTGCCACGGATCTTATGGCGTGATGGTTGTCCATTCAATTCCTCTAACAAGGAAAGGGTCTGAACGGGGGTCGTATGTGTGAACGGGGGGAGCGAGTCATAGAGGGAGAATCCTCACCCCTCAATTGGTTTGAAAATGTGTTGATTTTTTGCCAAGTCGCTAAGCCCAAGGAGTAGGGGTCACAGTGGGATACGGCGCAGCACGCGTTTGGGGGTCTTGTACGCCCACTATGCGTCTGCAGCCAGTGGCTCGGAGCGCAGGTGGGTAGAGTGTTGACTCGTGCGAGGGAGCTCAGGGGTTTGGTTCCTCTGCGCTGCTGCATTTCTGCATTTCAACTGAATGGTAGGGTTTTTCTGGGATTCTGACGTCTATACCATTTTCAGACGTTTTCTGCGCATTTTTCCAGCTGTACGCTGTGGTATTCAACATGGTGATAAGTGTTCAGCACCAGTGATACACAGGTACAAAGTGCCTGTGTAGTGAATCGCGATGCCTTCCTCCATGGTTATGAGCACGTAACCGAAATCCAATTGAAGACGTATCCTTTGCTCCGCCCACTGCTTGCTTGCCTCTCCACGTCCATCCGTTCATCTTGCGGATCCCAATCTTCCTCTTCTTCTTCCACCACTTCCAGCTGTTCGTCTTCGTCAACTTCAAGTTAACGTGCTTCGAAGTCCTTGAGTATGCTGGCCATCCGTCCGGCCAGCTTGATTTCTTTCCTCGAAGATTCCTTGTCTAAAGGTGGGCCACACTTCAGCGTGGGCAGGTGGATCACCACTCGACCGTCGTCGACCGTCGTCGGACATTGTTGGTGTTAGGTTCTAGAAAACCTTCAGCATACCTTCCATTTGACAGGCAGACATGAGGGAAAGAGTGTATCGATGCCGTTTAGCTTAATTTGCCAAATCTCTACCAATCAGTTGAAATGTAAAAGAGCAGCGCAGAGGAACCAAACCCCTGAGCTCCCTCGCACGAGTCAACACTCAACCCACCTGCGCTCCGAGCCACTAGCTGCAGATGCATAGTGGGCATACAAGACCCCCAAACGCGTGCTGCGCCGTATCCCATTGTGACCCCTACTCCTTGGGTTTAACGACTTGGCAAAAAATAAACGCATTTTCAAACCAATTGAGGGACGAGGATTCTCCCTGTATGACTCGCTCTCCCGTTCAGAAATAAGCTTCAGACCCTTCCCTTGTAAGTGCCATTGCAGTTTGGAAACTTGTGTTGTTGGTGACAGCGAGGACTGCTTCTTTTAAAATTTAGTTTCCAAGTAGGAAGGATGGTCCGTTGTCAGATGTAATCGTGGCTGGTACTCCTCTGTGAGCAAAGAAGCGTCGTAGTGATGTTAGAACCATTTCCGTCGACATCTCATGAACGAGTTCGATGTGCAGCAGTCTGGTAGTTATACAGATGAGTATGATGCCGTAGATTTTACGAAAGTCTGCTCCTTGCTTCGTCGTTATCGGAGCAAAGTAGTCGATTCCAATATTCTCGAAAGGTCTTGTTCTAATCACTCGCTTTGATGGTAATGGTCCCATCGCAGGATAGTGGAAGGGGAAACCTTTGGTCTTTATTAAACCTTTGGCAAGGAATGCACTTTCGAAGAGCGGCTTGCACTTGTTGTCGAAGTTTCGGAATCCAATAGCTCTGCCGCACCGTTCCTATTGTATGATAGGTGCTGCTGTGAAGAGGAAAATGGGCCTTTTTTTACAATACAGGCTACTAGTGGAGTTTTCGCAGCGATGTACAACAGCTTTTTTCGTGGGCTCCGAGCTCGCTTTTTCGTAATTGTGCTTTGTCCATTCGTCCACAACAGTGAAGAAGATCTTCATCATCGAGTTGGAGGTCCAGGTTGTTCTTCGACTTTTGCAAATGTGACGTGATGTCGACCTTCTGATGGTTCTTTATAATGGCTGATATAGCGGCCTTCCTTTCTTCGGCGTTGATATGCTCTGTTTCTTGTCGCTCGCATTTGGAGTCCTGATATGTTTGATCGAAGACGCGAAGAAAGTTTTGGTGAAAGTTGTTGGGACATAAGGAAGGCGGGCCAAGGGAAAGGATGCCGCTCAAGCACAGGAGGGTCTAGGTAAGTCAAAGTAGACCCCGCCGATCTGCGTCTTGCCCACCCCACGACCTAGAGCATGATCTGGGCGCCAAAGTTTGCATATAAATAGCCAGAGGTTATTTTAGGGATACACCCTTACTCCTTCTGCCAGGCGGACTAATCTGCCGATTCGAGGACCCGCTCGCCGTCTCGGACACGTTCTGCTAGGTCCCCGCGCCGGAGACACCTCGTCCACTGGCCCGCCACCTGAGAACCCTACGTCAGAGTTCCCATTTGTTGTGTTTTGTCGTTCTGTTGCGTTCTGAATAAATTATTTGCTAAATCCGACCTCTGCTCAATACGACGAATCGAGAACTCAGCGGAGCTATAAACTGCACGTTATCTGGCCTACAAAGTCTTCTGACAAGACGTCTGAGAATTCGCAGCATCAATGCTACAGCATATGTTGCTGTTGACAGGCAGTTGTGACAGTATCAGTCCAAGAGTTCGCTGTAATCATTGCTGCTTCGTTACACCGCAACTGGGCTGACTTGTGTCTCGGTTGGTTCAGTCCTCAACTCTCCTTGTGTGTCTTACGAAAGGATGAAGTATTGATCTTCCTTTGGCCAGCTCACTTCTGGCAAGCGTAGGAATGGAGGTCTGTTTCACCAGGAGTGATCGACTAGTTCATTTGCCGATAATCCTCTTCTGTCGCAATCTGCTGGATTGTTCTCCGTGCTGATATGTCCGAATCGAATTGGCTTGTCGATTTCGTTTACTATTCTTCGAATTTCAATCACACGGTTTCGAACCAGTACTCCGGCATCCTTTTGGATCGGGTATTTTGTTAGCCAGCTAAGGGATGTCTCGGAATCCGTGAGAATCAAAATTGAAGAAACATTGTTTCTGTCCTTCAGTGCATTGTAGACTGTATGCGCCATACGTGTGGCCATAGTCACATAGTTAATCTCCAGTTTTAAAATCGTAGGACCTTTCCTAACATTCGGCAGTCTCGATTTGGCGAAAAGCAGGTGTGAATTAGATCTATCCACGATGTATGCACATGAAGCCTTTGCCTGGGAGCTTGCGTCCGCAAACAAGACTAATTTCGCTGAAGAACCTGCTGGAGTAGTATTGCGAGGAATTATGTGGTCGAAGTCCTTGACGTCTTCACAAAGTTGCTTCCACTTCTTTCCTTGTTCTTCAGGCAGTTCTTCGTCCCAGTCATGACCTGCCATCCACAAAGAGAATTCCGTTAAATTTCTAAAAAATTCCGTTAAGTCGTTAAGTCAGATTTTAGTGAAAAATGCCGTTAATTCGTTAAATTCGCTAAATCGTTAGCCGATAAATGTGCACCCCTACTGACACTCGACTGATAAACCATCACTGTCGTCACTAGCTCACCGAATGAAACTACGCGGTCTATGGTGCCAATCAGGTATGGGCGGAATTTCTGTCTTCTGTTTTCCGATTTTCTGGCCATTTTGGGCAATTTTTTTTCTGTTTTCTGTTTTCTGGGAAAATGACCAAAAATTGGTCAAAAAACAGAAAATAGCCGCGTTTAAGCCGCGTACAAAACTTTATCGTATCGATTCAACAATAGGAGTTCATAGAATATTACAAAATCATTAGCTTCATGACAAAAGAATGTCATTTGAGTAATCAAAATAACAAGAAGGTGGCGTTTTAGGTGCGTGTACAAGTAGAGTGCTTCATGCACTTATCGAGTGTACTGCTTTGTTTGTTTGAATGATAATGTAAGTGCTATTGACACAAAGTTCCTTAACAGCATACTTCACTCCTTTTATAATTTCGCTTCGCCGTCCTTTCAATTTCATCGATAATGTAGGCTGCCGAAGGCTTCGTATAAAACTTTGTGATAAAGCTACAGAGCTAGTGTTTAAATAAAACAAAAGTTAAAGTTTAAATGAATAATATGAATAAATGTCAACTAAATGTTAGGTTCGTTCCTTTTTTAGACGAACCTTTTTTGTTATACCACCTCCCCGGTGGCTCATTAAGTTACATTAATTGTAAATTTAAGTTACATTTAATCAGTAATCACAAACATTCTCCACAGGGAGGGGAGTTTATAAACTGAAACTGTTTCAAAAATTCTGCGACGTATGCAGGTGTACTATACATATAATACGTATTATACGCATTATACACCAAACCAACTCATACTATATTGACATCATATTCGTTTGTATGAAAGGAAATCAGTGGTACGACCATGCGGTCCACGCACAACCGAATTTAGGTGATCAAAGGAGAACAAAAAGAGAAATGGGAAGGTTTTCATGTGATTATTAAGCGCAGCTGTGCCAAACAGTCCGCACGAAGCTATCATTAAACGTAGCTGAACAGAGATTTCAGTTTTCAAACCTGGAGGGGTGGTTGCATTATCCTAATCACAGCTGTC
This sequence comes from Heligmosomoides polygyrus bakeri, assembly GCA_947359475.1. Classification (NCBI taxonomy): domain Eukaryota; kingdom Metazoa; phylum Nematoda; class Chromadorea; order Rhabditida; family Heligmosomidae; genus Heligmosomoides; species Heligmosomoides polygyrus. The sequence goes on from OX375867.1 coordinate 68,713,944, forward strand.
AGTACAATGTGAAGCGACCACAAGTTATTGCAAATTGAAATTAGGTTGCTCCAGGAAAAAGGTGTATTCTGTTTGTTTCAAACTGCCAGTTTCACCAACCATCCCAGCGATTGCTGATTGGATTTTGAGTGGCTGCCAAAAACTCTCAATTCGCCCATGCCCTCTGCCAGAGCACAATACTGCTCAAATTCTTTGAAGGAAAGACGCTTTGCGACGGATTAATCCGTCACAAAGCGTCGTCTTTCCATAACTGGCTTTAAAATTACTCTTGCGATTCCGCTACCACCACTCGATTCCTCTCTTCACTACGCATTCGGTGTTTCCAAACGCCGCTCATTTTGACAACATATGACCTAGTTATGGACCATTTTCGTCTGAATGGTCCCGAATTGATTTACGCCCTCTCCAAAATCGCCATTGGCCACTAACTCGGTCACTCCACCAGCCGATTTCAGCGAAATGCTGCGACTAACATAGTAACACTAAACACTACTTAATTTGGTTGATTTTGATCTGACGGCGTGTTTTATCCTTTTGCTCACAATGTTCACTTTCAGGACGTCATTCCTCACTAACCACCGTCTCCCCTGCAAGCATATATTTAGGCTGACTTAGCGGAGAAAACATCATATCACGTCTGATAAAATGGCTTTAAAAGCGAAAAAGCGGCTCCCCTAATATGCCTTCAAAAACGCAGTTTCTCGTCTGCAGCAGAGAATTTTCCCATATTAGATTCGTTGTAGGATGTATAATAGAGCAGTGAAAGAGCTCCAACTTCTTTCACTGGGCTGTAGGATGGTCAGTGTTCCAAAACTAGCAGCAGATAAGACTAGCTTTCTTCGAAGCGATTATTTTGTGGCCTTTATTCTATCCAAATTTGGTATTTTCTCTCGTTTTCTTTAACTTATCCTTCGGGTTGTTCTTGAATGAAAAAATGGTTTGGTTAGCCATTTTGTCCACGTCAACAGCTTTCCGTCGATATAATATGGCTCACATAGGATATGGTCGAAATTTCACCCTTACCGCACACAGTCGGTTCTGAGAGTGCGACATGGAGTCGGCGTGAGCCCTGTGCTCGGCGGCCGAGTCGCGGGCGACCTCTGCTCGGCTCACACCTCGGTGCGGTGCCAGTGCATCACCCCATTGGAGCAATAAAAACAACATCGATCGATTGCGATCTTTTCCTTGTTCTACCTTGGTTACTGGTTTTTTAAATGATTATTTGTACTAACTCATTCTAAAATTCTGGAAGAACTTTTTGCCGGTTTTTGCAGGTGTTGAAATTCAATCATCTCCCCATGAAAACCAGTTTTTTAGCCTAAATAAAAACTATCAACATATGCTACATGCTCGAACATCACTGCAATATTCACTCTTTTCACAATACCACAACAAACTTTCCACTAATTTTATTATTTATTTTTTAATATCTATTTTCTGCTGGCAGGTACTCTACGAGTCTTGAATTTTCCATGCTGTCGCAATAGTTCCATGGGACTTCTGCAAGATCTAATGGAAAATTCCGTTTGAACAGTTATTTTAAGGCAGAGACCAGCATTGTTTCAGTATGCTTTAAAAAGAGGTCTTTCCATCTATCTAGGTGTACTTTCATTTTGTTGATGGCAAAAGTATAATATTTCGTTTGCGTGGGGTTACCCACTGGTCAACGGTGGAGCAATTTCTTATTTTTTTAACTAAAGAGAGTAGACAATGTTCGCTTCGCTGCTTCACGTAAGCACCATTTTCACTATCCGTCAAATGAAAACTACAGAGGAGTGCATGGAGATATCTATTTTGTAATGAACTATAAAATTCTGATTTCTAGCGATTTGAAATTACCTTAAACAGTTATTTTCCTTGAAAATAGATGATTCACAGCACATCACTGCAATTACTTTTTTATGACAAAAGGTTTGTATTGTAGTGATGTTCAAGCACACATGTGGAATTCCATATGCCTGATAGTCTTTATTTAGACTAAAAAATTGGTTTTCAAGGAAAGATAATTGAATTTCAACACCTACAAAAACCGGCAAAAAGTTCTTCCAGAATTTTAGAATGAGTTAGTACATTTAAATCATTTTGAAAACCAGTAACCAAGGTAGAACAAGGAAAAGATCGCAATCGATCGATGTTGTTTTTATTGCTCCAATGGGGTGATGCACTGGCACCGCACCGAGGTGTGAGCCGAGCAGAGGTCGCCCGCGACTCGGCCGCCGAGCACAGGGCTCACGCCGACTCCATGTCGCACTCTCAGAACCGACTGTGTGCGGAAAGGGTGAAATATCGACCAACTCCTATGTAAGCCATATTATATCGCCGAGAAGCTGTTGACGTGGACGAAATGGCTAACCAAACCATTTTTTCATTCAAGAACAACCCGAAGGGTAAGTTGAAGAAAACAGAGAAAATACCAAATTTGGATAGAATAAAGGCCACAAAATAATCGCTTCGGAGAAAGCTAGTCTTATCTGGTGCTAGTTTTGGAACACTGACCATCCTACAGCCCAGTGAAAGAAGTTGGAGCTCTTTCACTGCTCTATTGTACATCCTACAACGAATCTAATATGGGAAAATCCTCTGCTGCAGACGAGAAACTGCGCTTTTGAAGGCATATTAGGGGAGCCGCTTTTTCGCTTTTAAAGCGATTTTATCAGACGCGATATGATGTTTTCTCCGCTAAGTCAGCCAGGGGAGACGGTGGTTAGTGAGAAACGACGTCCTGAAAGTGAACATTGTGAGCAAAAGGATAAAACACGCCGTCAGATCAAAATCAACCAAATTAAGTAGTGTTTAGTGTTACTATGTTAGTCGCAGTAAGTCGAATTCAGATCTTCTAAGAGATATAGAGAATTCTGAAATTCACTGAAACCGGCTGGTGGAGTGACCGAGATAGGCGCCGATGGCAGTTTTGGAGAGGACGTAGATCAATTAAATAAATAAATTGGGGGCCTCCAGACGAAAATGCTCCATAACTAGGTTATAGGTTGTCGAAATGAGCGCCGTTTGGAAGCACCGAATGCGCAGTGAAGAAGGAAATCGAATGGTGGTAGCTGGAGTCGCAAGAGTAATTGTAAAGTAAGTTATGGAAAGGCGACGCTTTGTGGCGGATTAATCCGTCGCAAAGCGTCTTTCTTTCAAAGTATTTGAGCGGTATTGTATCTCATTTGGTCGTTCGAGGGACATGGAGAGCGTCATCTCGTAGCGTTCGGGTTTTTTGAACCATACATTAGTGCAGAAAGGTTGGTGGAGTGAAATAGGTGGTCACGGAGCCTCACGTTCTTCATAATCACCACTTCTTAAGCGCTTCTGAATGCTCCCAAAACCGCTCGCTTCTTTCTATCCATTTGACCACAGCGTCGTTCTCGGATTCACCTTGACTTCTGCGCACGCATAGAGCTGTGTTAGGAGCAAACAATTTCTTCTCAGAATCTGAGTTCTGAGGAAGACGCCGGTCACGTACATATGAGTGGCAGACGTCCTGACCACTTGGAGGGCATCACGTATGTGAAGGAGGAAGGACAAAATTTTTATATTCCCTGCTGTCCAGATGGGCATGGTCAAGAAAGCACTTTCACAAAAAATTCGTCACGACATTTCCATTGGGTGTACCAGCGAGATTAATGTGTTGCTCTGTGAGCAATAGCGGCCAGTGTGTAACATTCTTGGTCTGCTACGGATTTCATCGCACCTTGTTGTCAAAAAAAGGAGATTTCTCTGAAGATTTCAGGACGACGATGTTTGAAAAACTGCTGTACAAGAATGAGGCGAATTAGGATTATAAACTCTGGTGCAACAAGTAATACTCCACAACTCTCCACACAGCTTTAGAGCATTTCGCAAGAGTGTCTTTCAAAACACACAATTGAGCGAAATGGGTTGAAACATGCGATCAGCGCCGAATGCACCTTCTCGCATTTATTATACTAACTCCAAAAGGCCAGTTTCTTGTTTGTGGGACAATTAATCTAGTGTATTATCTTTTTTTGTAATTATACCTAAATTGTGGTTTTCTGCAGAAATCCTTGAATCCTCTATTTTAGTCTTAATGCGACAGGTAAGATCCTCCATCATTTATAATCCTCTCTTGTACCTCTCATCAGCTGAACTTTCGGAGAACCAACGTTTTACAACAGGTTCATTGTTTTGCGGCTTTTGATGTAACTGTTAGTGATAGGGAGTTGGTAGGTAATGTTGTATACTTCAAATATAAAAATCAAATAGAATCTTTCACTTGGAGCCTAATTACTATTTTACAAATCTTAGCGAATTTAGGATGTAGTAAGAATTTATGAAACAATAGTAAGTAAAGCCTCTCAAATACGGCAACATTTTAGTCATACAATATCATTTGCTACTGGAAAAACGCATATCTGGATAGAATAAATAGCTCAAATGGGCACTATTGTACTTTCACAACTCCACGGGTTGAGGAGAGGTCGAAAAAAATCTTTTCTCAAACTTCGGCTAGGGGGTTATTTGGGGTGCTGATCACGAATATTACATCCGTTTTTTGTTTTACGCTGGAGTACGGTAGGTTACGGTGGGTGCGGGTGACAAGGCTGCCAAGGTTGTGATCACCGATTTCGCCCAAACTTTGGCTAGGGGGATTATTTGGGGTGCTGATCACCAATATGACATCCGTTTTTTTTTCAATAACCCCCCTAGCCGAAGTTTAGGTGAAATCGGTGACCATGACCTTGGCAGCATTAGTCACCCGCAATTACCGTAACCTACCGTACTCCAGCGTAAAACGAAAAACGGACGTCAGATTTGTGATCAGCTCCCCAAATAACCCCCCTAGCCGAAGTTTGGGCGAAATCGGGGATCATGACCTTGGCAGCCTCAGTCACCCGCAACTACCGTAACCTACCGTCATCGACCGTAATTTTGAAAATGGATCTCAGATTCATGATCAGCACCCCAAATAACCCCCCTAGCCGAAGTTTGGGCGAAAAAAATTTTCTGACCTCTCCTCGACACGTGGAGTTGTGAAAGTACAATAGTGCCCTCAAATGATAATTGCGAAATTTTCTGTTTTCTGACGAACGCGATTTTCTGATTTCTGGGAAATTTTTCAAAATTTCCGCCCATCCCTGGTGCCGACGCGGTCCCATAACGATCGGCTGTACACGGCTGTACCATTCCCGCGGAGCACTCGTCGCCACTTCAGGGGCCGTATGCTCGTCTACCCCGAGTCTCCCCCAAGGGGGGATTGGGGCGTTATATGATATGTTGATATTGATTGATCTTCCCCCAACGGGGGAACACGAGCAGTAGTGGTGATTCGCCTGGTAGGCGCGGACGAGCTTTCCGCAGCCGGGCGGGAGCTTCAAGCCGCGACCGGAGCTCGCGGCCCGCGCGGGCGCGCCGGGCGGATGTGGGCCTCGCCCGCCGCGGGCTCCGCTCGACCATGCACCGCCGTCTCCGGGCTGCTGTATGGCCGGCGTGGGCCCGAGAGCTCACCGGAGGGGGGGGGGGGCTCCGGTGCGGTTATCGATTGGCCGGAAGCGGCCCGCAGCCGACGCAAGCTGTTGATCCCCGCACCGCGTCTTATCACCGGCACGTGGCTCCCGGCTCCGGCCAGCTCCATTACGCGTCTCCGCTCCTCCGGCACTGTCCGCTCCCCGCACCGAGCGGCAGCTTTCCGGTTGGTAAGACCCTCTGTGCACTTCCGCCGTCTGAATGAGTTGGGCGCGTAGTCACCCACTGATTGACTCGCTCTCCGTGAACGTGCTCCGTTTGGGTCGCTCTCAGTCGAGCTGACGAAATCCGTTAGCGGCTACCCAGCAGAAGCTCCTGAAGTCCGTTGGTTCCCAAATAATTTCTTCAAGCGCATGGATCTATCCCCATGAAGTGCGAGAGTGGGATGCTACCGCACTCTGACTGCTTGACAGCGGGGGCAAAATTAAAGGTAAACTGCCGGCAACGTATATTGGAGCTATCCTGGAATAAAGCACACCGGCTTTTAATCCACAAAAATCTAAGCTTGGGAGGGTCCATAACAGCTTCACGCGGAAACACTTAGTTAGCTGCCTTGGCTCCATATATGACGGCATTCCGTCAAATTCTGAGAAGAGTGCTATTTTCAAGCTTCGCACCCTTTCTCAAATAAGAAAGAGATTTGACCTCATCTTATTCCATAAGGTTCGTCAAGGTGTCGCTGATCTACAGCTTGATCAGCTTTGCCTATGAGATGGCAGTGTTTTGCAATCTGTCTGTTAGGGACGCCAAACACCTGTATTCGCTTTTCCAGCAGTGTCCCTGGCGTAGCACGTACCCAAGTGCCCCTCCAGAGGAACTTTGGTATATCCTAGTCCAGGGACACTGTTGGGAACGCAAATTGACTCGGCCCATCCTCTGAGGAAGCTCTAGTCAACATTGTGGTTAGCGTAGTTTGAGTTTACATCCGGTTCCCCAATATTCTCCCCTGACATTACGAGTTGAGCCGACTGCAGCCATATTGAATCAGCCGTTATTTCGGATTGGAACGACTAGGGTGTGATCTACAGACATGCATATTTCGTGTAAATTGGGAAATACCATAGGTCTCGCGCTCCAGAATTGCGGGTGGAGTGATTTCAAGATCAAAACACATGTCTAGGCGAATGCTATTCTTGTTATCACACCTCCAAGAGGGGAGCGGGGACAGGTCTTGATGACCGTAGTGCCAATTACGCAGGGCGTATCATCCCATGCCATACAACCACATTCACTAAATTTATATCAAGGTCCTCGCATCGTGGGAGAGCAGCTGAATCTCGCATAGAAACTCAAGGGAGGAATTGGAGACGTAAAACACTACATTGCTACAGATCCACAAGCTGTTCTGCAACGCCGCTCCCGCAGTCTTGCTGGAGGAAAGCCACAGGGGCACGGAGCGGAGAGGTACAGTACTTCTGGTCGGGACCTACTACTGCTATTCGCCTTCTCGCCTTCTGTCCACGTTCTGGCCGCTTCTTGCCGCGAAAGGCTAGAGCGCAGACAGTCTCTGGCGGCGCCGCATCAGCGTGAAATCAGTGGCGGCGGCAATAAGGATGTGGATCATTATTGCCGCTGCCGCTCCAGCGGGGCTGCCGCCGCCTGCCGCCGCCTGCCCCTTGCCGCCCACGGCGAGCTCTGCATCCTAGTCCTATAGTTAAGGGTAGGGCCGCGGCGTTGCCGCAGAACCGTGTGGGACTTCACTTAACGCTTCATAATACGAGGGCTCCTGCATAAATTGCGTTGAGAGTGTGGCTATGAGGGGAGGGGTCCAGATGCCGCTTTGATGCTGCCAATTTCCGCCCGAGTTGTTCCCTTTCCTTATCCCCCTCTCCACAACGTCGAATGATTCCGTCTCAGGCTTATTTCTCGCATCGGGCAGCTTCAAGAGCCGGATTCGTGCTTATTTCATCGTTGGTATCTCTACCTCTTCTACCCGCGGGTTGGCCGTTGATGAATCCGGTCCCAGGAGATGCTAGACGGAATAGTAACAATTTTTCCTGGAGCAGCTCCTTCACATCCCGTTATTACACATTGACTAACTAAGAGATTGTGAGCTTTCTTGGTTTAGTCTTATCCACAAAGATAATTAACAAAAAGAGTTGCAAGTGCGACAGGGCAGGTGGAAGACGCATTTCCGCGAAGGGGTTAAGTAAATACTTTGCTGCATTCTCCGTACTAGTTGTTATTCAGGTCACCTTGGACAGGAGACTTCCTCTGGAGGTGTGTCTTCCTCGCCGTATATCTCGATGGACAGCGCAGTGGTGACCAGAAGACCCACGGAGCAACCATTTGGTGAGTACAGCACGAGCATTTCTGAGCGTATGAGCGCAACTTGGTCGGGGGTGGGGTCACAAGGCATGTGAATGCCCAGTTACATCAGAAGTGGCCTAGCTCGGTTCACCACAACACACCAGTGCTGCACAAAGTTTCTTGTTTTGCCTCCGCCACCTCTACGGCAAAACTTATGCTTTGAATTCGCACACATCGGAATCGTGCAACTCAAAATGCCCTACAGAGCTGTCCTACGTACTGACCTCCTCCCAGCCCCCCCCCCCCCCCTCGGACACTTAGCGCCCATTTTTTCACGACTAAGTTGGCCTCAATTTGGAGTGGAAGGGAGTGTTGCTTTTCAAATTTGAGTCATTTTCCAGTGGTAGGTTTTCGCCCCTTTAACCTGGTACGTTTCTTCAAGTAACAAAATGTCACCCATATATTAAGACTGGCCCGTGACGAAGGAAATTGAAAGCCGCCTCAGTGTAATGGAGACGAAGATGCTACGGTGGACGGCCGGAGTAACGCGTTTGGACCGCGTTCGTAACGACACCATACGACAGAGGTTTGGTGTCGCCACGATAGCCGACAAGTTGCATGAAGCTCGTCTACGATGGTATGGCCACGTGCTTCGCGCTAAGGACGACACCGTCTGCAAGGTTGGCCTGAACCTTGAAGTCCCTGGAAAACGGCCCAGAGGACGCCCGAAGCAACGTTGGCTAGATACGTTGCGCTTGGACTTAAAGATAGCTGGTGTGCATCCTGATCAAGCATTTGATCAGGAGAAATGGCGTCACCGCACCAGAAGAGCGGACCCCGCCACAAAGCGGGACAAACGCTGATGAAAATGATGATGATGATGATATTAAGACTGGACAGCAATCTGCACCCACCTCCCGAAGCCGAGGTGCTCTCAAGTATGTGTCTCATGCTGACAGGTGGACGCAGCACGAGTTAGTTGGTGGAGGTGCAACGCAGGCGAATGAAAGTGTTTTAACAGTGGGAAGCGGGGCTGCAAGTGCTAGGCGACGATCCGTCGCAATGTAACGGATGTTACTCAGCGCATTTTAGAGCTGCCGACCACCGATCAGCCCCAATCAGCTTGTCAGCTTCTCCCGCCGTCCCATGCTTCCTACTTATCGAAAGGTCTACCAGGACAGCAAGGGAAAATAATCTGAGAAAAAGCTGAAGAAAACGGAAAGGAAAATGAACACGATCAAGAAAAACACGTCGGTGATGAAGACACTGTTTTAAATGGAGACTAAAATAGAAGCGTCACAGGGCGCTACTAAGCATTTCGCTAAAAATAAGGGACACATCGACAATTTTGCCATTTTTACACCCGGTTAGTGGGCGGTAATCGAAATCCTATTGATTTGGTGCGTACTATTTGGATTGTGTCATGGGGCTCTACCGTGCAATGCTAGTTTTCTGCTTTTGTTGCGCTAAACCAAAGTGTTCAATGGAACGTGGAGAGGGGGTGTTACACGGATCCCCATTGGATCATTAGTCGCTTGGTGAGTTGTTGGCACTGGCTTAACCACGACACACCATTCCCAGGTTATGCGGGAGATTCAATCCGTGTGGTGCGACGCATCGACCAAATACTACGGCAGCATGCCGAAAACCAAGCACTTCTTCGTACACTAAAGGAAAATGTAATATTGAGACATCAAAATAGCATTAGCTCGTTCGCTTGAATTCTCCGTAGTTTTCATTATTTAGACAAATATAAAGAGTGTTCCGTCCCTAACACCCTTCTCATCAGTAGTGTTGTGGTCAAATTTACACCTGTAAGTCTTACTGTGACCTAGAGTGTTCTGTCTTGGACCCTTCTCCCTGCGTTTCTGTTACCGGAAGAGAAGCGAAGATGCGATTTGAACTTCCCGCCGCGCCCGAGAACTCGCCCCGAACCTCGTCCGTACTTTTTTGGTGTGCGTTTAACGACGGGTCATTATGAAGCGTTGAAACCTCTTTCTTCCTTCTGGACAGATTTTTGATCTCTGGGCTCCGACGGTCGACTCAAACCATTAATAGACAAACCATAAACATGCACTGCTAACAACTTCTAAAATCTGAGGATGATATTTTTCAATCTCTACCTTCACTATCGTTCAGATAGTCCAGGTTGCCATGACAGGATTCACTCTGGAGATACTTATTCTATGAGGGCTCAGTTCCCTCTTTCGTTGAAAAGAATCTGTTTCGCACGAACCTTGTGACGCATTGCTGTTTACAGAGTCCGAGACCTCCGCTCTTAACGCTTCTGAAGTGGCAGAGGCCTATGGCGACAGTAGACTCTCGGAAAGTGATGGGCGTCGTAGTGCTGGAGAGATGATCTTCGATGGAGACAACCCCGAGGAACGTGGGGATCAGGTGGTTGGCCCTGATTTTGAATGTGGTGGAGTGGAGGTTATATGGCTTGCCAATAACGAATTGGACGCATCTTCGGTGGAAAAAGATAGGTACATAGGACTGGGCTGTTTTGGCTAACAGCAACTACAACTTTGTCTTTCAGTGATCTATTCTTTCCAACAGTTGAAGTGGGTGCAAACGAAACAGCAACTGTCGTTGAGACGAGTGAGTTTCATCGTCATTTTACTCTCCTGAGTATGTCTTGTTATGAACTCCGGACCATTACTTCAGATGTGGTTTGGATCCCTGCAGCTATCAGTTTTTTCTGTTTTTAATTACTTTTTGGCTTGTTATACTTTTCTCTGATTTGGCTCCATAATGTTCAGTTTCGTATTTGTCGCTCACCATTACAGAGGGTCAGCCGACCGACGGCCAAGGCTCTCCGGACGCTCCCCCAGGCAAAAGCCCAGACTTCTCTCGTTTAGAATCTCCGGCTTCTCCGTCCCCAGTTGTCGATGACGAATGCTAGTACTTGTTTTCCTAGTTGTTTTTCGCAACGTATATCTGTGATCCAATTTCTAATATGGAGTACCGCTCTTTTTGTTTCGCTGTCCCAAAAGTTTCGAAAACCTTAAGTGCTCGAGTTCAGTAAATGATATATGCAGTTTTCGTTGATGAGTAAGACGACGGTAGAACTCATGCTCGCTCCTCAAGGGAACAGTCCCTCACAGTTAAGGTTTACTACTCATTAAAGCCTCGCCCTAGCAGGATTCTTCGTTTAGTACTGCGCGTAAAGAATCGGCCAAAAATTAAACTGATCCACGGGAGCGCTCTATTCAGGTACTTTTCATAGTTGCTATTTGTCGGAGCATATCTGGATGGGCGATACCTCAGCTGGAAGAGGCATATGTTCTGGTCTCGCTCACCTCAGTCATCTCTTCCGTCCCTTCGAGTTCGATTATCGATCTGTCTCGGAAGGGCAAAACAATGACTTCTTCCTGGCCGACCATCGCAAGTAACTGTATACGCGAAATACGCATTCAACTTGCATCCACGATGTCGCTTTGAAGTATGATATGTGGCGCACCCCACAAAAGGATTGTTTAGCCTAAAATCTCCCTCGTTTTCTCGTCCTTACTGTTACATTATTGCCACAACCCCTACATAACTAACAGAGTGATATTATTAGATTGAGAGAAAATTTTCATCTAAACGATGTAACATCCTTCAGTTGGTTCGGCATTCGATTCCGTTTCATATGAAGGTAGAACGCTTCGGAGGCTCACATTGAACCCTGATAAAGGGTCGATAGTGTTTGCTGCTGCTACTCTGTGCCACAACTTTCACCAGGTGTAAGGGTAGGCGCCAGGCATCTTGCGTTCCTTCAGAATTGGTTAGATAGCGTTAGGATAAAGGATAGCGTTAATCAATCCCTCTTGGGATGCGCCTTACACTCTACTCCTAGGCCATGTCGCAGAGAGAGCTTGAGTTCGTATTTCGCCTATATAATGATGAGCTGGATGACAAGCTGACGAGTGCATCCTTCAGGCAATTCAGGCTATCTTGGTAAGAAAGATCCTTCCAATTACCCCGGAAGGATGGAGGGCTTGGTTGTCCTGGGCAAGGAAGTCGAAACAAGAACCTGGAATCGGGTTACGCGACAGCCGGCATTTTCTCCAGTTGTGCTATCGTGCACGTCAATACAAAGGTTCAGATTTATCGTCCCACCCAGGCCAACTAACGCAACTATCTCTCCGGGGTCAGTGAATTGGTATCAGGCTTGCATGGAAGTGATAAAGCGTTAATTTGATTATCGGCTGGCCACACAGGTCTTGTTTAGGCCAAATACGCATTCAAATTGCCTCCATTGCCTCGTAGATGTATAATAGAATGCATGACGTTTCCCGCAGCTAGCGCCTGCCTTCATCTTTTATCAGGTTTAGTTGCTTTGTAAAATTGTCACTGAAGTGAAATCTGACACAAAGGTGAATGTTAACAACATAGCTACAACACGGCCTTTAGTCGATGGTGTTGATGTTTTGTCTAAAGTAAGATTATAGTGAACTGCTATAGAGATTCCCAGCGAGCGAGCAAGGGTTCACTGGCAACACTTACTAGGAACAATTTAACAAACTGATCGAGATTCCGGGCGGAAAGAGATCTGAAATCCTCTGCGCCAGCACCTCCATAACTTTGCCAGACACCGCGCTACGAAGTCCGGGGCGGCCAGGAAGGGATAAGCTACCACACAGCGAATTTTGGGGGTGCGGAGGCTTAAAGGAGGCCTTTCACTTCAAATCCCATTTTGATTTCTATTGGAAGTCGGGCAAATTTTCAAAGCTTTTGGGACAATTATCGCAGTTACGTAACTTTGTTAATGCGAAATATTTTCATTTCTAATTTGATTTGTTTGGCACTAATCTGCTTGAAGTATTTTATTTCTAGAGCTAACATATTCCACTGAGTGTATTTTGTTCCCTCGAAGTGCTCTTGTGACGAATTTTTATTGAAAATGTTTGCGTTTTAAGCTGTCCTACATGAGAGGCCTTTTATTGATGCATCCGTGCACGTAGCCGAACCTGCTCATACTACTTCTTCAGACGTTAACGTTTTCTCGGAGCCAAATGTGAAGGAACAGGCGTGTGGGTAGGTGACATTTTTATGTAAAATTTGTGGCTCTGTTGTCGAATAGAAAGATTTGTTTATAAACAATAGCTACAGGGGATATTATGGAAGCTATTTGTCTGACCACAGGTTTTTAAAACATTTTCCTTAAGGTTTACCCTTAAATTTACTCTCGAGAGAAAAAAGGAAAAGCTGACTACACATTAGTTTACAGCCATATTGAACCCGCATCCATTTACGCCTTACGACGGTGCATTAGTTCACCGTCGTAAGGCGTAAATGGATGCGGGTTCAATATCCCTGTGAAGTTGTGCAACAGAAGGTATCTAGATTGCGTGCGCTTAGTTGTTTTAAATTTTCAGCTTGATTTATAATGTCAGTTACCTGGGTTGCTTATGCGCTTTTAGCCAAACAAGTACTGCATACGTTTCCAATTTTTTGCAGTCATTTCAGAGAGAGTTGTTCAATGAAGGACTAGTTTTTCTTCACATATCACAGATTTTCGAAATCTATGTTTAATCTGGCTCGGAAACATACTACCAACAGGAATCTCCACATACGCACCTTCCGGTTCCTATGACTACACAGGGGTTTCCAAATGTTCTTTATGCGCTTTGATCGTGAAATAGCCTAATTTTTCGATTAGAAGGGTGTTTTGTTGGCCAGCTAATTTTTACGCCTCACAAGGGAGGTCAATGAACGTCCCGTGGCAATGTTGAAAGTGACCTATTGAGGGTTGTAGGGGATTGCAAGAGAAGCACCGTATGGTTTTCAAATCTCCTGCGGACATCTGGTTAGGTCAAAAATTGCAAAAAACCATTTCACTTCAGTGCTGGCCGATAAAGCAATTCTGACACCTGGAACTGCCATCTCGTGGTTAGAATCTAACCTTCAAAAGGTTTTGGGCTGGAACAGTAGCGTAATTACAGCGATTTCACAATTTGCTTATTAGCGATACAGTAACGGAAGTGTAACATTGAGGTGCGCCGCTCACCACGAAGTGCGTAGCGATCGGATGGCCGAGTGGTTAGGGGGGGGGGGGGGGCGGGCTTGGGAGGAGGGTCAAGGGGTTCGGGTCCGGAAGGTGCTGCTCGATCATTGCTGGTCTTGCTACATCTATTTTTGTCGATATAAAGTATATCTTCGCCACGGTAGTGTACCATACTGAATTATAACTTTATTTTAACCTGGATGATACGATATAAACACAAAAATAAACACTCAAAGCGTTCATAATACATAGTTCGATTGGCCATTGAGGAGGAGCAGGCAAGTTTTCTTGTGTACAAAGTAGATAATTTCAGAACTCCAAAGATAGAGGAAGAATATTACTGTTTTATTTTTGGAATTGAATATTTTATTTGGAATTGAATATTTAATGGAATATTTTTGGAATGAAACTCATGATTCTATTATACATTTTGGATTCTTTTATAGGGTTTCCGTGGTATAATTTTTTTCGCAGCTTCATTTTCTGTTTTCTGGCCAATTTTTGGCTGTTTTCTCAGAAAACAAAAAAAAAATCCCAAAATGGCCAGAAAATCAGAAAACAGAAATTCCGCCCATCCCTGGTCTATTAGCACTACTCCATGACTCCAAAAGTCGAAAAGAGTTTGAAAATGTATAAAAAGGATTTATCTTTATTTTTCATTATTTATTTATTTATTATTATTTATTATGTCATAACGATGTTTTGTTGCGATCAAAACTTCTAGCGCCAGGCGGGAGCAACATCCACACCTCGTGGGACCGATCAGCACCCAGCTGATGACCATCAGCTTAACTGGTTCCATGCTGACATCAGCGGCCAGCTCATCCCGGATACGGGTGGGTGCTGATCGGTCCCACGAGGTGTGGATGTTGCGTTCGATCAAACGGCGCCGGTGGTGTAATGGCGTACAGCATTCCCGCCCGGTTAGAGGGAGGTGCGGGTTCGAGTCCCGCCTGGCGCCAGAAATTTTGATCGCAACAAAACATCGTTATGACAGCTCACAACCTCGATACCAGCCACTTGAGGCTTAATGAAACTGATCTGAATTATTTATTCTGTATTAATTGCGTATTATTGATTTTTATTCACATTTATATTTTATTTAATTAATTATACTTCAAAATGCTTTGTATGGTGATATTGATTGTGCTGTGAGGATGAAACACTCCAGTTTGTTTTTTTGTTTGATGTTTATTGCATTGACTTTCTCTCGTTCGTGATATTAATTTGACTTGAACGAAGCGTAGGATGTAGACTGGTCGTCGGACGATGACGATGATGTGGGTGGTATTACGTCTCCTTATAACAGTGAGAAGGTTACTGTATGTGACGGCCATGTCATCACTTGCAATATGGTTGGTTGAGCATGAAAAAGACAGATTCGCACTGTTATGCTTTCTCTCCAGAGGTCGAAGAGGGGTCGAAAAAATCAAAGAAAATTAATCAATTAATTAAAATATAAATATAAATGATAAATACATAATAAAAGATAATAAATAAAAATAAAACAACAATATTTTTTCCTCTATCTTCGGAGTTCTGTAATTATCTATTTCGTAGGCAAGAAAAGTTGCCTGTTCCTCCTCAATGGCCACTCGAACTGTGTATTATGATCGCTGTTGCTTTGGGTGTTTATTTTTGTGTTTATATATCTTCCAGGTTAATGTTATAATGTCAGTATGGTACACTACCGTGGTGAACTTTATATCGACAAAAATAGATGGAGCAAGACCAGCAACGCTGGGGCAGCACCTTCGGATCCGAACTCCCGACCCTCCTCCCGGAAGCCCCTAACCACTCGGCCATCCGGTCGCTGCGCAATTCGTAGTGAGCGGCGCACCTCAATGCTTCACTTCCGTTACTGTATCGCTAATAAGCAAATTGTGAAATCGCTGTAATTACGCTACTGTTCCAGCCCCAAACCTTTTGAAGGTTAGATTCTAACCACGAGATGGCAGTTAGGCGTCAGTATTGCTTTATCGGCCCGCACTGAAGTGAGACGGTTTTTTCAATTTCTGACCTACCCAAGTGTCGCAGGAAATTTGAAAATCACTACGGTGCTTCTCTTACGGTCCCCAACAACCCTCAATAGGTCACTTTCGAAATTGCCACGGGACGCTCATTGACCTCCCTTGTCAGGCTGAAGTAATGGGCTCATGTGGCACAGCCGGTAGAAGGCCTGGTTTCGCACAAATCGATTCTCCGTTTCATCTGGTGCCCAGGTTAACCAGGCCTTTCGTCGCATTGGAATCGTTGGTACCAGACTTGTTTGGGAAGCGTAAAGCACTCGCATATCGCTTGATCACTGGAATTGATTATATAGGTGGAAGTGGCACACCAAAACAGCTGCAACCAACTTTGCCGAATTTCGTGGATACGACACCCACGTTGTCAACCAAGTAATCATCCCGAAATGCGAAACTGGTGTTTTGTATTTCTGCTTTTGGGTTCAGGGAGTGCTCGCTTTCTCCCTCCCGGTTCGTTACCCTAAAACTTTGTTGCTAGAATGGTATGTGCTTTATGATCATTCAAGTAACGTACACCTTTTAGTGACATTCTGGGTACAAATGATATGCTTTCCAAATATTGCCTTCTGTTCCCACCTGCTCCCAGTACCCTTCGTTTCCGTATCTCCACCTCTATCTACTCCCAAGCGTGTCAGAACTGCCAAAAAGCCTAAGGCTACTATTGAGCACGTTCAACATTTGTGCTGCTCGTAGTCTGGCTTTGTCTGTATTTGGTCTTTTTTAAGTCGCGGCTAGCCGATAATCCTCTCTTTAGACAAAACTATGGCCCAAATGAGTCCCATATAGGGAAACACGGACCAGTTCTACTTGTCCATTATCTCAAAACTATATCGGTTTGAAAGATTTTCCTCCATGTTTGACACGAGGTCGCTAAAACAAATAAAACGAAGACGATCTCTTTTTTCCAATTACTTTTAGTGTTCAGGAAGAGCCTATGGGCACGTCGAATGCAGGAGCTTGAAGTGCCGGTGTCGACCGCTGCCACATTCGGTGTCGACCAGCTGTCGCAGGCGAAGCCAAGTTATACTATGAACAACTTTCCATTGAACATAAACTTCAACAGTGAGTTTTATCCAATAGGCTTTTTGTGTTTATTTCTCAAAGCCGAGAGGAACATTTATGGCCACAGAAAGACACCAATGACTCGTTAGGTGGTTGAATACATTCTGTCTCCCATGAAACACTCGAGAGAAATTTAGATCGCTTGAAAGTGCTGGAAAACACCGAGCCACTGACTCGAAATATGTAGACCAAAATTGCTGCGTCTCTCCGGTACTTTTTTAGTTTGTGTACTCTCCTCCGCTGACACGGAGGAGTAAACACAAACTACAAAAACTGTAATCGTGTGACACCACGTCAATTTCGGAGCACGACGCGGCCAATCACGCCGTCCCCCAACGTGACACGCCGCTACACTACACGCGGTGAGAGTATAAAAGGTTCCTTAAACTCTTTCACATGATCGACTCTCTCTTAAAAGTTGTGCAGAAAACAAGAGGCATTCCATGGTTAGAATGCGCTTCAATTAGAGCAATTCCTGCCAGCTTGCTTCCCGAAAGCATGTCGTAGGAGCCTGTTGGTGAAGAGATCACTGATGCTATCTTGTCAGGCTGTTAATTCAGTCGTGACTTCCGATTGTGGCTCAGCTGAACTGAGTTTGCTTGTATCATCTGCTGGCGTGGCTCATCGATCTGTCTAAACGAATAAAATTAATTTCAGTTGTTCTGTTGAGACCGGTTCTAAGTGATTCTCGCTTGGTTTTAGAAACCGGCGCTCTCAAAGTTGAGAAAATCGGTGAATCTTGAAAATATGTACTGTCGTTCTTTTTGAAAATCTGCGAAGTTCACGGATAATGGATGTCGTCGCTTAGCAAAACTGATTGCCTACCAGGACGCTATGATTTTGAATACCAGGATCAACCAGCATGGTCAATCTTCCGTTGTCAACCCAGTACCATCTGCAGCGCATATCTCTTGGGCCTACACTAGTCCAGAAAGAGTGGCACTAAGAACTTATCCTTGTCCTTGTAAACTCCATGCCCTCTTATACTGAAGCTTCGGCATTGCTGCTAACAACGTTTATAACACTTGTGTGTCACGAACTTGCAAGGTTGAACCTTTCTTATTGCTTCGAAGTTTCCACCGTTTCGTCGTCTTCAGAGGTTCAAAATGATTTGATGCTCTATCGCTGCAACCTGTCGGACCAGCCGTCACCCCCACGCCACCGCTTTCGACATAAAGCCGGAAGCTGCGAAAAACTCGAGAGGTGAAGACGAACTCGCACGATGCTCCATCGTCTGAGTGTAGCGATTACGCTACCACTCGTCGTCAGCAGCATCAGTTGCGAAAAAGTCAGTAATAGTCTGCCGTGTCAGTAATAGTATTGAGGACAGCAGGTCGCTGTGGTCTTTCTCAAAGATCGCGGTGCGGTGCAAACAGAGCGAGATTACTTTGTGGGTAAACACTCATTGCGGTTATTCATTTCTGAATGTTTGGAAGATTTTTCTCTAGAGGAAATCTCTGTCTCGTACGCGAAAATCGTGCACATAACATCATACTCGTCTTTGTTGCGCTCTTCATGCGTATTGAGTGGAGTTGATATTTTACTATGCCCTTAGCCAGCTAGATGTTTTTTTTAATTTAAAAGGATGTTAATTTTAAAAGGATGTTCTGCAGGGGTGAGTAACTGCCCTGAACAATCCTCACTTCGCTTTGTAGCAGTAAGACATAAGGAAATTAGCGAATCGTGTAAAGCTAATATATTCGGTACATCTGGGGTCGGATTCCTCAACGACTTACATAACCTTAACAGAGAATTCACAGCGGAAAACTCAGAGAACGCGACTTGTCACTCACCATATCGCTTGGGAAAAGGCTTTAAAGATGTTTATGGTTATCAACTTGATGAACTATATAGGGAGTGATTTCGTTTTGAATAATGGACTTCTTTCGCTTGAGAGAGCGGCCGTGTGGACGATTTTAAATAGCTCCGCTACATACGGACCTGATACTCTCCTCCCGTCTTCCTTGTCTTTGTAATCCTACTGACAGTAGTCGCCTCGTCAGGGTCGATGTGTCCCATGTTCACACTTCGCTATAGCTCAAAACATAGTGAGTACACAATACACATCGAGGCACATAGTTTGTAATACACGTGAAAGGAGGTCGAAGAAGGCAAAGGAAGTGGAACCTGCTTACTCTATGGCTTGGAAGTAGAATTGAAAGAAGGTAGGATGGCTCGGGAATAGAACTCTCGGGAACATGCAGACCATCAGCCACTTGCACACGAGTGCGCCCGGCGCTTTGACTCTTCTGAGCTGCGGTCCGCTCGCGTCATTGATCCTTCATCAGTTCTCAAACTCACTCGTAGCAAATTTCGGTTCTGTACTTGAATTCAGCACCCTACTAAGTGGCAGAAAAAATGTGCCCCATTTAGAGGTCTAGAAACAGTTTCGCGGCGTTCCCTAGTTAGATATATTTCGGCAAAGATAGAAACTGTGAAAAAACACCTATGCAGTACCAGTGTACAGTCCTGTCTCAATAAGCGATCGATTTTTAGATGGACGCTGTTCTTTGGCCGGTGAGAGTAGGCCTGAGCTGCAGCATGCTACTGCTCCCGAGTACGTCCTGCAGCCAAACAGTGTGCCGTTGCCTCTCCAGCCGCTGCATCCTAATGGGATTGTGACTACACATCCGAGCCAGCATCACGACTACGGTTATACGCATGCTCCGATTTCATATCTGGCTTATCCCGTGATGCCCAATAACCGTGGTATGCTTCCAACCTACCTGAGCGACGGTCTCTCCATCAATCAACAGTTTGCGACTGCTCAACAGAGCTTCGATGTGAATTCCAATATTCTCCCTTACCAGTTAGGTTAGTTCGGTTGTTGCTTTGTTTGAATTGGATCGTTAGTGTTTCTATGGTACTTAGCGGGCTGGTGCCCACTCCGAGATTCTACATGATCGTGGAACATTCACATAAACACTGTTTCTGTGAATGCTGTCGGTGCGCAGCGAGCGCCAGCCCGCTTAGTACCGTTTCTTTTTTGTTTCATGTGTTCAACTTTGACGTTTTCGAATAGGCTTACTCAGCTGTTTATTTCGATTCTTTAAAAGTTCAGTTTTTATTAAGGGCAGCAACGTCGACCAGATGATTACGTGTGCCCGATGAACGCAAATGCTGTCTCCGTGTCATGGTTGGTTTAGGTTATGAACGAAAATAGCAAAGAGATAGGGAGAAGCAGCGAATTAGGAAAGTCGTACCGTAAAGCTGATACGATAGCCCCTGTCCTCTTAAACGAGCTGCTAGTAGATGGCATCTGTAGCTACCGATCTCCTTCACAAGTCGGCGTTCACAATCTTTCTATGCGCTGAATAAAGTGATAATCATTCATTTGGCGTCTCCCTCGGTTCATTTTGGAGCACAGAATCACGTTAGCAAACAAGAGGTGGAGAAAACAATGGTCGAAGCTCATGAAGTTGGTTGTAGAATTTACTTTTTAATTCCACCTCGGATTTTTTTCAAACAGTTTGGGATTGTCCGCTTATTATTAATCCCGACGTTCAGCGGCCTAGCGGCCGCCAACCTTCTGGTTGGGGGCTTCTCACAAGGCCCCGAGAATAGAACCCGACCGTCTTTTCTTTTTACTTTCATTACAGCGAAGAACTAGTTTTTTATATATAGAATAGTACAGCAGGATATGGTAGGGCAGAGCAACTTCAAATCTGCTCCTGTAAAGTCTGCGTTCCCTCTATCGCATGTAGCGATTTATTCTCCAAAGTACCCGTTTCCTACGTGGCGGGAAGCAGATTGTGAGGTTCCCAATCCGAAATGTTTATGCAGCAGAAACATAAATAAGATCATTCGCTATTGGTCGAAGGTCGATATCGTTTATTGTCCGACGGTAGAAAGTACTCTTCCGATTCCTGTGTGTGACCGACAGCGTGACCCAGTGGTTAACTGAATTATTCATAGTAAGATTGGGCGCGTGTAGCGCAGTCGGAGGAGGCGCGACTGTCGCGTGCACCCGATACCAGGTTCCTGGTTCGGATTTCCCGCCCAGGCCAACCAAGCCTTCCATCCCTCCGGGGTCGGTGAATTGGTACCAGACTTGTCTGGGAAGGATAAAGCGCTGACTTGTTCATCGGCTGGCCACCGCAAGTCATTGTATGGCCAAATACGCATTCATGTCGCCTCCACGACATCCCGTAGAAGTAGAATGCGCTGGCGCATCCCAGAAGGGATTGAGTAACGCCGTCCTTTATCCTTTATCCTTATTCATAGTAAGATTAGTTCTACGCGCCAGCTGTCACGTGCACTCCGGTACAAACCTTTTTGTTCGGTTTTCCCACCCAGGTCAACCAGGCCTTCCACCCATCTGGTGTCAGTTTGTGAAAATACTGTTGTGAAAAAGTGAAGTGAAAAGGTTTGTGAAAATAGTATAATACTTATCTGGGAAAGATAAATCGCGGACCTGTCCATCGCTGTCCGCGATAATTCATTGTATGGCCTCACTCTACCTATCCCCCAGTTTGGAGCATCGGTCGCTGCTGAAGTGCTGCCGTGCTGACATGCAGCGTTTCGGTTCAGTCAGCCATGTAAAGCCCTCGCTGATTGATATACCTGTGTTCACGAATCTAAAATAGCACATTCCTTTCCTTTGGTAATGGCCAGCTGAATGCGTGGGACTTTTAGTACTTTTGCAATCAGAGCTGCTGAGATGTTCAGTATGTGTGATAATCACGAGACGCACACGACAGCTAGGGTACCGTGCCTTATTTGCAGCGCATTCGACACTTCGCAAGGATCTTCGCAGAATCTTCTGCGACAAGACCTCTCTCAATTGCAACAGCCGCTTTCTGGTGCAACTCCGTCGTCGACGCAGCAGCTTCCTTTGCATTCGTTCGTTAACTCACAACCGAGCAGTACAGTCAGTTCCGTGCGACACCAGCAGTATCGAGCGGACCTAGCTCTTCCCAATAAGGTTAGCGTTCTGCATTTGTGACAGCGGTTGCTTTTAACGCTCTGTCTATCCCTGCGCTGGAGATCTTTCGTGTAGTGGTTTAATTTATGGCTGAGAAGCTTTCTGACTAGTGGGTCCGCTTTCATGATAACGAGATATAATAAAAATGTGTTTCACAATTCAAATGCTAGCTGAGGTCTCAGTTACCGTGTTATACATAGTTCCGCTGATAGTTCCGAAATTAAATTGGATATTTGTGTTGATTGTATAGCGGTGTCGAACATATGTGATATTTAACAGGCATGCAACACTCAGTGTTTAAGAGCTCTTGCTGTCTTTGGAATTCTTCCCAACCAAACGTTTTTCATAAAGCATTGCATTATTGTACCTTCCAATTTTATTTGCCGCGAACCTTCAATTTACACCATTTTCACGTCAGATTGGGCACTTTTCAAATCAAATTGTGCACTTTTCTAACCAAGCTTAACGTTTTTGAAATAAAATTGAACATCCTCCAAATTAATTGATCCTTTTTCACATTACACTGGAGACCCTCCGGGAATGTTCGAACAATTTGTTGTCGAAGAAAAATATAGTATGACTACGATTGTTTGAAATTCACCTGCTCCAATAAGCGAGCAAACTGTTCATAATTTTATAACTTTTTACTTTTTGAGAAAAATTGTGGTTTAAAAGGTTAAAACTCACCACTAAAATTTCTGCTGTTCAGAGCGCTAGGAATTGTAGCCCTCCTGTGCCTCAAAAAGCTTTAATTCATTATTTCTCCTTGGATAAAATCGTACTACATATCAAATAGTGTTCTCCTATTGGGCAGGTGAGTAAAAATTCTGCTATATCTTATGTAACGCGTATAGTTCATGCGTTATGTAGTGAATCACATCAGTCGGAAGGTATAAGTGCGCGCGATACTGCATTGTGTCTCTGAGCTTACCCATGGGCAACTGTCGGAAATGGCAGCCGATCAATGTATTTCTGGCACACTGGGAACGTCGAATTGGACACTTTTCAGAGCAAATTGGACACCTTTCTAAGCCTAAAACATTGGAAATCAAGACGAACTCTTCCCGATTGAAATGAGCTTCTACTATTAGGTTGATGCAAAATAAATGCAGTTTTTTTGCTTCTTTGGTTCCAACACTTTTTTAAATAATAAGCTAAGACTTTTAACATAAGGTATTAGGCACTGTAGGAAAGCTTATTGAATGCGCTCTCTAAGCGTGTATATGGAATTTCGTTCAATTCGCTTATTAAAAAAGTGCTCCTTCAGGCCTATCGGCGTACCTCGCACTCACACGCTTCGCGCGATGTTCCAGTATCATCATCACCATCAATATCGATCATAATCACTCAACTCCCACCCTGATCGATTAAATTTGAGAGAAAATCGATAATGTGGATCGATATTGATTGCCTTCCCATCCGCTGTGAAGGCCTTCCGTCGAATCATCTGAGTCCTCTGGGATGTTGGACGACGTCTTCGGCACGTTTTCTGAAGCCCAGGCAGGTTCGGTGACGAGTTCGGCAGTCTTTTGAATCCCCGGGCACGTAGAAAACGTCTGGGAATTTTCCGCTATTTTAGCGCCCCTTAATTTGCACTCCGTAATTTTCCGCCCAACACCTATTTTTCCTCCTTATTTTCGCTGCTCGATAGCCCTTAGCGAACAATTATATAGTATGACCTCGACTACCCCAGGGCTGAAGTTTCGGACCGCTTGAACGACATCCACAAAAAATCAATAAATTTATTAATACCGATTGGTGGCGATCGATACTTCGAAAACGAACTTCAGATTCGTGTTCAGCGACCTAGATCACCTTAGGCCTTCTGGACCCTCACGCACATTATAAGATGTCTTCGGTTCGTCTTCTGAATTCCCAGTCACGTTGGGCGAGGTGTTCGGCACGTCTTCTGAGTTGCAAGGCACGTAGAAGGCGCCTAGTATTTCCCACTATTTTATGACTAATTTTCCCCGATTTCCTCCCCCTCACCCCCCCCCCCCCCCCCTATTTTATGAATAATTTCTGTGGCGGCGCCGAATGATAGTATGACTCAGCGCTTAGCGCGCTATTATGTAGTATACGATAATTAGGTTTTTTCAGAGGTCTAAAAGCGATTTTTGTGAAATTGACTTCGAACTGGGCCGGACTGCCGCTCAAATCGCCGAAATGTCAAAGAAGTATGGGGCAAGGGGAGTGTCAGGAATGCACAGTGCAACGTTGGTTCCCGAAGTTTCGTGCCGGCAACATCAGCCTCGAAGGCGAACCGCATGGCAGCCGTTGATAATGATCCATTGAAGGCGTCAGTCGAAGCTGATCCGCGCAGAACCACGCGAAATGTTGCCGAGAACCTCTACGTCGATCACACTACATGTGTTTGCCATTTGAAGCAAATTGGGAAGACCAAGAAGCTGAATTGACCGAAAGTAGAAAAATCGTCGTTTTGAGATGTCGTCGGCCCATCTTCTGGCGATGCCAACGATTCGTTTCTCGAACGGATTGTGACTTGCGATGAAAGATGGATACTTTACGACAACAAGCGGCGTTTGCCTAGTGGCTGAACCAAAAACAAGCTCCCCGATATCATCCAAAGCCGGAAAATTTGAGGAAAATCGCGTTTAGACATCTGAAAATAAAAACCAAATTATCATACTCTATAATAACGCGCTAAGCGATGAGTCATCCTATCGATCGGCGACGCCGCAGAAATTTAGGGGGGGGGGGGCAGTTACGACACAAAATAGCAAAAAAATACCCACGACGTCTTCTCCCTGCCTGGGAACTTCGACCCTGGGGCATCGAGGTAGCTAAACACGAATCTGAAGTTTGTTTTTGAAGTATCGATTGCCATCAATCGATATTGATCAAACTACGGTGCGGCAAAATAACGGAAAATACCCAGATGTCTTCTACCTGCCTGGAAACTTCAGCCCTGGGGTTAGTCGAGGTCGAACAACACGAATCTGAAGTTCGTTTTTGAAGTATCGATTGCCATCAATCGATATTGATCAAACTACGGTGCGGCAAAATAACGGAAAATACCCAGATGTCTTCTACCTGCCTGGAAACTTCAGCCCTGGGGTTAGTCGAGGTCGAACAACACGAATCTGAAGTTCGTTTTTGCAGTATCGATCACTGTCAATCGATACTGATCAAATTACGTGGCGCGAAAATAGCGGAAAATACCCAGACGTTTTCTACGTGCCAGGTGATTTGGAAGACGTGCGGAATACGTCGCATGACGTGCCTGGGACTCAGAAGTCGTGCCAAAAGCGTGTTTGGGGATCAGGTAGACGTGCCGAAGACGTCTACCAGTGTGCCTGGGGATTTAGAAGGTGTGCCGAAGACGTTGTCCGCTAAGGGTGGATCATTGAGGGGGACCTTGCTGCGAGCCTTTTGTACTCCTAGGTAAGAAAAAAAGCTGTACAAGTAGAGCAGCTAGCTCGATGTGATTGTCCTTAGCTTCTTGATACTGCAACATCGCGCCAAGCGCGCAAGTGCGAGGCACGCCGATAGGCGTGACGGAGCACTTGTTTTTTAAATAAGCGACTTAAAATAAATTCATGCACATATTTAGAAAGCGCATATAATATGCTTCCCATCAGTATATAATGCTTTATGAAAAGCCTTACCAGGATACTATCTCAACGGTAGGTCGGAACGGCGCAAGTTTTGTATATGGGCAGAACCGCCTCTCTCTGGGTAGTAACAAACTGCAGGTATCTCGACCCCAATACAACTCTGCGCAGAGTTAGGGGCGACGGAAGTCACGGGTTGGCGCCCTGTTGATTCACGTGCTCCACAGCTGACGGGCGCGCGCGGGATGAGGGCTCGTATCGCGGCCAAGCGCAGTGCTCAGGTGGCGTAGTAGGGAAGAGCTCGGGCTCGTAAACGCGGGGTCGGGGGTTTGGATCCCGCAGACTGCGTTCGTTTTGCACTTTTGCAAAAGCCATGTTTATCATATAGGTAATCCTCTTAGGGGTATTATAGTGTGTTATAGAGCTTGTTTACATATAACATATGCTTTAAACTACAGATTAGCTAAAATGTTCACTTCTGTGTGTCACTTGTTTGAAGCCTATTTTGTGTGACCGTAGTTATGTAACGATAGATATTTTGTGGCACTTGTTAAAAGTTCTGACTCCACCGACAAGACTTCGGTCAAAAAAAATTCCGCTGAAACTTCGTCTAAGGGGGTTATCTGGGGTGCTGATCACGAATCTGACATCCGTTTTTCACGATTCGGCTGAATAATATAGATACAGGAAGGCACAGGATTACATTCTTAAAGTTTCTGCCGATGACGGCAGGTAGAAACAGAATCGTGAAAAACGAATGTCAGATTCGTAATCAGCACCCCAAATAACCCCCTAGACGAAGTTTCAGCGAAAATGTTTTTTTGACCGAAGTCTTGTCGGTGGAGTCAGAACTTTTAACTAGTGCCACAAAATATCTATCGTTACATAACTACGGTCACACAAAATAGGCTTCAAAAGTGACACACAGAAGTGAACATTTTAGCTAATCTGTAGTTTGAAGCATATGTTATATGTAAACAAGCTCTATAACACACTATAATGCCCCTAGGTGGATTACCTATATGATAAACATGGATTTTGCAAAAGTGCAAAACAAACGCAGTCTGCAGGATCCAAACCCCCGACCCCGCGTTTACGAGCCCAAGCTCTTCCTTACTACGCCACCTGACCACTGCGCCTGGCCGCGATACGAGCTCTCATCTCGCGCGCGCCCGTCAGCTGTGGAGCACGTGAATCAACAGGGCGCCAACACGCGGCTTCCGTCGCCCCTAACTCTGCGCAGAGTTGTATTGGGGTCGAGATACCTGCAGTTTGTTACTACCCAGAGAGAGGCGGTTCTGCCCACATACAACACTTGCGCCGTTCCGACCTACCGTTGAGATAGTATCCTGGTTAGTTTATTTTAAAAAATAGTGCTGAAACCAATAAAACAAAAAACTGCATTTCTTTTGTATCATCCTAATACGTTAAACTAGAGACTCTTCAAAAAAGGTGGAATAATTTCCTGTTCAAAATTTATTTAGTATAACTTCCTTTGAAGTTTTAGTTCATCATCCCAATAAGTAAACATATTTTATTTGATTTTTCTTCGTCGATTACTTTGGCCTAGACAAGAAAGTCAATATCTCTTCCAGTCATTCTTCCTTCAAGAAACCTTTATCGCCTGATGCATACCTCGTGTTTGACGCCCTCCTGTTATTTCGATTAATTAATTAATTAATTAATATCGTCATTTGTTTTAAATTTACTTGCCATTTTTTCGGTTTATCACTATCGTTGATTTTCTTTGCTTTTTCAACCTACTTCTGAATCACTATTTTCTTCTCGGCATTTCGGCTGGTAGTGTGTGTATCTTGTTTTATTATTTTCATTAGTCTCACCCACATGGGATACCTCTTTGTGTGATAAATGATGATCGATTGTGTAGATACCACTTAGGTGAACAATAAAAGAAGGTGGGCATTGTTTGAAATTTTATAAAATGTTATTTTTCTGAGGAATAATAATGGCTTAAAGCTTTTTTCAAAGAACATGAAGGCGGTCGTACTATAATGTCAAAAAAGAGATCGCGTCATGCACCCTTCCAAAATGTGGCGATTTCCTTAGATTGATAGCGAAGTTTTTCTTTAGATGGAGTTGCACACCTGCAAACGATACAACAACAAAACAGCTGGCAAAAACACATCCTCACTTTACCTGTTCATGTATGCGACATTTACACTAAATCAAAAAATTGCGCCGAACTTTTTGAATGCATGGCACGATCTGATCTTTTAATGCGCTATAAGCTGGATTGTTTGCTGTGCTTTAATACAAATTTTCGTTTATTTTTCCTCTAAAAATAAAATTTTTATAAAATTATTACACCTGTTGGGGCCGGCAAACTAAACAATTTCAAAGAATGTTGTACCGAATGTTCCTAGAGCAAAAATCATTCTAACCATCTTATTGACTCTGTAGTTCAATCTGCTTGAAGGTCATTTTGATTTGGAAGATGTTCAGTTTAGTTTCAAAAGTATTCGGCTAGCTTAGAAGAGTGTCCAATTTGATTTGAAAAGTGTCCAATTCAACGTGAAAATTGTAAATATAAATCACGTGGATGCGATCACTTGGGCAGGGTTCATAAGAATCTTTTTGAAGTCTACCATACTACTCTTACTGCTCAATTCTATACTAGATTTCAGACTAGTTTTTTAATGTAATGAAGGTGAAATTAATTAAGGACGAAAAACCGCTCCGACGAAATCAAAGTCATACTAAATTTTCCTCGGACAAAACTCGCTCTAACATTCTCATCGGAGGAGGGGGGGGGGGGGGGGAAGGTGGTTCTCCAGTGTAGCGCGAGAAAACCGGCTTTGATTTGGAAGATGGGAAGATGTTAACTTGCTTCCAAAACACCAAGCTTGCTTAGAAGAGTGTCCAATTTGGTTTCAAAGGCGTGCAGTTTTATTAGAAAAGTATCCTATTTGACGTAAAACTTGTACAATCTTTCACCTTCCGTATGTAATCTTATTTTCCTTCTTGTCGTTGATCTGTTGCGGTATAGTCCACTTTCCTGCGTATTTTTATTCACTATGATTCACTGCATGCTTTTTCTATGCTTACTGTTTTCAAGAGAATATTGGAGGTTCTTAATAAACAACTGGATAATGCAAGGCTGTCGAACCAGGCGCCCCCACTCACTAAAATTTAAAAAAATACAAACGCTCATCGTCTTATTTCTTTCAACAACGAAAAAATGTTGAAATGGCTATCTTTTCACCTCCACTTAGAGCTCTGTTAATGGGTAGCAACACAAGCTGTGAAGAGCTCCTCTAGCACTATCTGGTCAGTTTCTCAGATGAAAGACGCCATCCAACAGAGATCGCAGGCACAAAGATGAGCCACTCATGTCAGGAATTTTTCTACTCCTGAAGTGCGGCTATTGAGTCAACCACGCGTAAAGAGCGCTCCCTTTCGCCATTCTTTATAAATAGGTGTCGAAAACCAGTTTTAGAAATAAGCTCTGATGTCACTGTGTCCAGCCGCTTTTTTCTCTTTTTTTGAAGGCACCACACTGCGTTTCTCCACAGATATTTCCCCATGTTGAACCTCAAGCCACCTTTCGCGTTCATAATTGGGAGAAAGGAGCTTAGTCATTATAGTTGTGCTCGAGCGAATATACTTGAATAATTACTCGAATAGTCGAATATTCGATATTTCTTGATTTTCGAATATTTGTTCGAATTCGAACGAAAAGAGCCATATTCATATATTACTCAAAAATCGAATAATTAAACTCTGCTCTATCGAATAATTTTACTCGAATGTCGAATAAACTTCAAATCTTCATGCTTAGAACTTTGTCACACAACATTTGAGTGGCCAGTGTCCTAACAAGGGAACTGTCTGAACGGTACGCCGGAACGGCAAGAACGAATATTATAGTAAGAACCTCCATCCTCCAAATAGTAGCAGAACATGTTTTGTTTTTGCCGAGTCCTTGAGGCAAACGAGTAAGAGGGTCTAATGGTTAAGGGTCCGCAGCGTCGAGCGTACCACGGATGCACAAGAAACTTGTGTCGTGGCTTGGGTGGTCCAGTGGTGGAGATGCTGCTTCGTGGCTGTGACGTCATGGGTTCGATTCCCGCGCTACATAGTGTTCTTGCACTTTTACCAGGGTATCGGACTTCCATAGTGATTTTTATGTCTGAACTTTTTTGGAGTTTGCTGATGTTTTCACTACATATCCCTTGTCAACATTTCGTGATACACCAGCGATGTCCCAAACATGCAAAATACGATGATATATGAAAGATTCACGCAAATCAGTGGTTCCCATTGTCGGTGAGGTGAGTGCCACCACGGTGTGCTCACGATGTAGGAGGAACCTCATGATCCTCAACTTGACCTATCACCTCGATCAATATTTTCGTCTCTGTTTCTTATGCTTACAAAGTCGCGCGGTCATAATAAGCTGCTGCTAACACCACCTCTACAATAACCCTCAAGTGGTTACTCACCTACTGAAGTGTGGACCTACACTCCTGGTCCTTCGAGAGACGAGATGAAGCTGGCGGTAAACACAGGAAGTATCCTACGGGATGTCGAACTGCGACAGCTGAAAATCGACGGAGTGGAGAAGTTGGAGGTAGTCGAAGAGGAGGACCACAAGTTTCAGCCAGAAGAGGATTGTGCCGAAGTCACGATGCCACTAACCAGCGAATGCACAGTCACGTTTTCGGGAGGACAGATCGTTTCGGAGGAAAAGGTTTGGCTATACTAGAACAGTTATCTTACACAAAGTTGACAACCGAAGAAAATGGGTCTGTATCGCGATTCCAGACTTCGGCTGCAGCGGAGTATCACCTGGCAGGAGCTGTGAAACAATCCCGCAGCAGAGGAAGTACTAGCCACTGCTTTAGATTCCTCTAGAAAATGAAACATTATCATCACACATCCTGGTTGCTTCGAAAACCCGATGGAATGGCATTCCCGGAAGACCTAAGCTCATTTAATGAGTCAGGATGTGAAGAAACTGTAGTCTTCATACGTTGCCCATACTGTGATCGTTCGTACTGTTTTATGCACTTTTGCCTGTGTATAATTGGTGTTGAAGGTTTTCATGAATCTTTCATATATCATCGTACTTTGCATATTTGGAACATTGCTGATGTTGTCAAGGAATACGTAGTGAAAACATCAGCAAACTCCAGAAAAGTTCAGATATAAAAATCACTATGGAAATCCGATACCATGGTAAAAGTACGAGAACACTATGTAGCACGGGAACCGAACCCGTAACGTCACAGCCACGAAGAAACATCTCCACTACTGGGCCACCCAGGCCACGACACAAGTTTCTTGCGCATCCGTGGTAAGCTCGGCGCTCCGACCCTTAAGCATTACACCCTCTTACTCATTTGCCTCAAGGATTTGGCAAGAACAAAACATGTTCTGCTACTATTTGGACTACGGAGGTTCTTCCTATAGTATTCGTTCTTGCCGTTCCGGCGTACCGCTGAGACAGTTCCCTTGTAAGTTTTGATCAGGATAACATGCTGGATTGCATTAAAAAGAAAAAATAGCAATTGATCTCCGCCTAGAAGGTGTCTAGTCACAAAGCCAAGCTTCGATTCCCTTTTTAGTAGTACACGTATAGTTCGCCGTTTCCGTGGTGTGATGTTTTACGGGGACGGGTTCCTGGCAACCTCGTTTTGTTCTATACAACCGTAGGAATTTGTTCAGACCTTTAAAGAGGAGACGGTATGCTTAAACATATAGTTACTGACAGTTTTTCTACGTTCTGCTATACTATCCTTCCCTTCCTCACGAACCAAAAGTGCCGCCGCTTTTCGTCTTTTCTGCGTTCTGCTATACTGTCCTTCCCTTCCCCACGAACCAAAAGTGGTGCCCCGCCTTTCGTTTTTCTGCAGCAATTGTGGTGTTATTCTATTTTGCTCTTGCTGTGACAGCGTGATTAAGGAAATTCCGCAATCAATTCCTAATTTCTAAGTAATATTCCGAGTAGTTGAAGAAAAACAAGCATTTCAGAAGCTGACGGAAATGGGAACGAAAATTTCATATGTAGTTTCTATGAGGCGGAGCCCGAGGCAGTCGAATTTTGTAGTGCGCTTTGTGTGGGTTTAGAGAGTCCACTGGAGACGCAATTCGTTCTGGTGCTGGCTGGCCATTTTTCGCACTAGTGAGGCGGCTGGCACTTATGCCAACAAATGCTTCGTTCCTAAGGGGTTCGCTAAGTTTTGGCAGCTGTGAATCTATAGGTACTCCGCAGATCGAATACTTGTCCACAACTGTTCTACCACGGCTCGCAGAAGTGGGACTCATGTCACATTCCAGTGTTTTTCGGCGGCATTTGCTTTTATAGTCCCCCAAATAGGAAGCTGAAGAAGACTAATAAGGATGAAATAATCGGTGATTAGGTGGCTGATCTCGCCAATGAGCAAGTCTCGTGTAAGTTTCTTATCAATCAACGGCCAAAATTGGTTGCATCTTTCCAGGACAATGCGGGTGCGACGCTGTCAACACCGAATGTTCCGCATACTGGCGATAGAAGCAGCACCTTCAACGCAATGGGCTTCCAAATGCCCTTTGTTCCATCCTTCTCTCAGGCTATGGATGGCGGAAGTTCTATTGAGAATTCCAATGTACGCATGTGAATCCATCTATTCTCGGATTTTTTTATGTGCAACCGTATTCTTTCAGATTGGGCCATCATCCAGTCAGGGAGACTGCTGTCCACCAGTGCTCACCCCCTCCAGCGGACCGATGCAGGTAAACTGCAGTACCGTTTGACAAAGTATGATTGTCAGAAGCAAGATTCAGGAGCCAGTAAATGAAGACTCGCCGACTAATGCCCTGGTTGCTTCGCAAGTGTCGACCACTTGTCTTGCCGAAGCGTGTGAGCCTATTTCAAAGCATTTGCGGAGAAGACTACAGTATCATTTATTGGAGCCGGTTGCCTTGCTTGAGCTTTTGTTTTAACTTGTTATTAGTGGAATAATGTTTGCTAGTTATTGTCTTAAAGTTTCTGCGACCTCTATAAGACCACGTTTTCAGCTCAAGACCGCTCATGTCTTTCCTTAGTGCCTACAACTGACCTTCCTGTTATCAAGGCAGTAGAAGACGTCGCTGCATTTAAAACTCCCCGTCGGCTAGGTGTAAGTTTGGCGAAATACGCTCGAAATTCGAAGTAAGTTCTTTTATTCTCTCGTACTGTCCAGGGTATTGGTGCTGCGGAGAAGTTTAATTATCGATTTTCAGAAAAAGATCGCAGACCATCGATGTTCTGGTGAGGAACAGTGTAAAAAACTTTGAATGTTAGTCCTACTTACTTTCGAAAAGTTTTCCACGTCTCCCTGCTTCTCTTTCTTCAATATCATCTACGGAAGAGAGTCATTACACTGCAGGGTGTCCCATAGTTACCGAGGAAAGTTCGCCGCAGTGTTCATAAAAGAGGAAATTCGAACTTTGCCTGCTCATACACCAGAGAGCGGGAGTGAGCAACACTGTTCTTCTACCATAACCAAAGGTGTATGGGCAGGGCTTCTTACCAGGGAAGGATGTCGGCCTCCCATGGAGCTTCGGGTGGGGACCAGGGTTATTAGAAAGAGCATGGAGTGCTTATTACGAGTATAGGTGTCAAAATTGCAAAACGAATCTCCTGAACGAGTTCATCCATACCTACCGTAACCTACCGCAATCGGCCGAAATTTCAAAAATAGATGTTAGATTCATCATTGTGAAGTTTGGGTGAAAAATGATATTCCACATCTTCTTGACCTCTGTGGGGGTTGTGAAAGTATTATATGGCAAGAGCTCCGTCATGCCTATCGGCGTCCCTCGCACTTGCGTGCTTCTCGCGATGGCCTATTCAAGGGCAAAATTCAGGAGAAATGCAATACACGTTCCGATCAGGGATGGGCGGAATTTTTGTTTTCCGATTTTCTGACCATTTTGGGCACATTTTTCTGTTTGCTGTTTTCTGGGAAAATGGCCATCATTGAAATCCAACAAAAAGAATTCAAAAAGTATCATAGAATTATGAGTTTCGTTCCAAAATATGTTTCTAGAAAATCTTGAATTGCAAGCATGTGGCGTTCTTGGATGTGCTCGTGCAGAAATTGCGCCATACACTCGTGAACTATACCGCTTTGTTTGTTTGATTGATTGCATAAGTACTGTTGGCATGGAGTCCCTTCATAAGACATTTCTCATCTTTCATAATTTGGCCGCGTATTTTTTTTGAATTTCAACAGTAGCTTGTATCATCTCCGATTACTTACAACTTTGTAGAAAGGCTACAAAACTAGTGTTTTAAGGGGTATTTATGTAATTACCCATTATCTAAGCGCTTGTCCTATAGTAACTGTGGGTAGGATTATTCTCCACCTCTGGTTTGAAAATTGAAAATTGTTGGCTGGTTATCCCCAGTGATTGCTTCCTGCAAAGCCTTAGGGAGCCTTTTCTTTTCTAACTCTGCTCAGCTTTTGGCTATAAAAAAATTAGTAAGAGGCGGAAAAGTTATGGTTTTCTTTGATTTTGCTGGTGTACGGTAGCGATACACGAAATTTTTCATGTATCATCTGTATCATGTGTCACTCCGTAGATCATCGAATTGCTCGAGCGTGCGCCAGCAGCATCTCCATTCGTCCCTGTCGTACGCCAGAGTGCTCCAATTGATCCTCCTTGCTCAAGCGGCACGAAGAGCGAACATCGTTCGTTCAGGGTTTTCACGAAGAAGTTCGGACCAATGCCTTGGTAGGCGTCCTGGCGTTCTCTTGACATCCCGCGGAACCCAGTCGGTAACGGCCCTCGTCCAGCGTGTGTCTGTGAAGCGCATTATATAGCCGGCCCACCTAATTTTCAACGAATTGTCCCATGCGACCCTCTGATCTCTGATCTTCGAACGTCGACGAAGCTCGGAACTCCGGAGTCTCCTCACTTGCGTAAATCGTGGCACTCCAAGTCTTCTCGGTTCCTCGCTCTGCGACGCCGATCCTGCTTTCGTATGGCTTAGGTCTCTGAGTCGTATGTCAGGGCACGAAGAGCAGTGGAGCCGAATAGGTGGACACGGGATCGGGCGTTCTTCGTCTTTCCCACGACTTCTTCGACGCTATGATAGCTCACCAAGCCGCTCATTTCCTGCTGTCCAGGTCAGGCGCTAGGTAGTTAGCCGTGTTGGCTTCGTGACCCACACTACACGTAGCTGGAGCACCCGAGGTTCGTTCCGTCGAGGCAGAATTGGGCATCAGAAACTTGTCCCTTCCTCATGAGCATCGTCTTCGAATGATTCAGCTGCAGTCCAACGTCCAAGTCCACCTTTGGGGATATGATATCCCCCTGCCGACACCCCCCCCCCCCTTCATGTTGATGACGACGTCGTTGTAGCATGGAGAAATCTTGTTCGTGAATGCACTGTACAGCTCTCGAAGGATCTGATGTGCTGAGTAGGAACGCCCTGAGTGAGCAGGGCTTCGATGGCTTCAGTTTCGACGGAGTCGAATACCTTCTTCAGGTCGATGAATGTAAGGCACAGCGGCAGCTTGAATTCTCGCGACACTTCGACGAGCCTCGTAATGGTGTGTATGTGATCGACTGTGCTGAATCCTCTCCGAAATCCTGCTTGTTCGCACGGCCCTCCTTGGTCCAGCGTCCGCTGGTCCTATCCAGGATGACTGCAGTGAACAGCTTGTAGACTACGGACAGAGGGCAGATCAGGCGATAGTTGCCATGTCCTGCTTGTCTCCCTTCTTGTACAGCAAGACGGCCCTGATAGTCTTCCACTGAGATGTAATATGATATGTACAGGGTGCGCAAAAATTACCCGCACAAAGATATCACAGTGTAACTTCAACACAAATTCGGATTTGACAACGAAACTTAACACATAACTTCTTTATTCCCTTTCTAATAAAAACATATCAAAGTCATTTGAATTGGCCACCTTTCTTACGAACACAAGTCCGCAGACGAGTAACGATCGCATCACACGTGGCACAGAGGTAGTCGTCGCTTATTTCGTTCCATGCTTCGGTCAAGGAAGCTTTCAGAGAAGCCAAGCTTGCGTGTCGAGTAGAGCAAACTTTGCTCTCAATAAATGACCAGACAGAGAAGTCGAGAGGATTAAAATCCGGCGAACTCGAAGGCCAGTCTTTGTGCGCAATAAAATCCGGGAGCTCACGTTTGCACCACTCCTGCGTTGTCCTCACCTTGTGTGCAGGCGCAGAGTCCTACTGGAAGCACTATCTGTCATTACCGAAGTGTGCATCGGCCCATGGCTTTAACACGTCCTTCAAAATCGTTTTCTGGTACTCGTCCTTGTTAATATTGACGCCGGATTCGACAAAAACTAATGGGGACTTGCCGTTTGAAGTAATCGCACCTCAAACCATACCTGAAGATGGATGTGCCGTTCTACATTCTCCAACATTCTGTGAGAGAATGCGATTGTTTTGACGAGTCACCGTGGTTTTTAAGGTAAAAACTTTCTCATCAGAAAAAACGCTCGCGCGGTGCGTGCCATTCGCAAGCCGCTTCAGCAACTTCTTGCATTTACGTAGTCGCTGAGTTTTCATTCTCTCAGTTGGCATGTGAACACGTTGAATACAATATGGATACATCTTAGACTTCTTCCTGACGATGTTTCTAGCACTGCTTGCAGAAATGTTGAGTTCTTGAGCCGATTTTCGCATCGAACGGCTAGGGTTACGACGAATCCGCTCGCGAACCGTTTTTACCGTTCCCGGAGTGATAGCAGTCAATTTCCTACCTAGTCCAGTCCTGTCTGATGAAGTTTCAAGCTCTTTGTATCGTTTTATGGCATCATACACCGTTCGTTGAGGAACATTGAGAACACTGGCGATGGAGACAGCGCTGTGAGCAGAAGGTGCAGGCTGATGATGGCTGATCGTTTTGGATTTTGCTTTGCCATTACCGCTCTAGAAGCATTTATGAGTTCAAACTTGGAATGCATTTGCGTATGGTATAATTGTATAGCATATTAAAATATGGAGCTCTGAGTCCAGTTCTGCTAGTAGTTGTGGACTGTGTCGTACCCTGTGCGGGTAATTTTTGCGCACCCTGTATATGTGATGAGTAATAATAATAATAATAATAATAATAATAATAATATGATGGGGATGATGATGATGGAGAGGGTATATGCTTGCTCTCCATTCTATAGTATCTACGCATTCAAGAAAGCACTCATTTAAAAACTGTCGCGCTGACAGCCCCCGAAGTCACACTGAAATACTAGTTTTTTTTACAATTGGGACCATTAATCTAACGAATCGTCTGTTTTGTGGTTACACTTCCAGTTTGATGTGTATCAGTGAGCATTAGACGCCTATATTTTAATGCGAATGTGATAAGTAAAATTCATCCTTTATAAGCCAATCTTTTTTGTACGTATCCTCTCTAGCGCTAACCTTGAATAAAGGATAAAGGATAAAGGATAAAGGACGGCGTTACTCAATCCCTTCTGGGATGCGCCAGCGCATTCTACTTCTACGGGATATCGTGGAGGCGATTTGAATGCGTATTTGGCCATACAATGACTTGCGGTGGCCAGCCGATGAACAAGTCAGCGCTTTATCCTTCCCAGACAAGTCTGGTACCAATTCACCGACCCCGGAGGGATGGAAGGCTTGGTTGGCCTGGGCGGGAAATCCGAACCAGGAACCTGGTATCGGGTGCACGCGACAGTCGCGCCTCCTCCGACTGCGCTACACGCGCCCACAGAAGCGCTCACAGAATTGCGATTATTGAAGCAGTCGTTAGGAGCTAGCTGTGTAATGGAGCTGATTAGTAATGTTGCATACTTCAAATGTCAAGAATCCTAGGATCTTTGAGTCAAGGTTTACAATTTGTTGACTGTATTGAATCTTGAGTGTTCTAGAAATTTTTGTAAACGCCTACAAGTTGAAACGCTTGTCCTCGACAACATTTCTAGTCATACGAAAGCACTTGCTCCTGGAAAAAATGGATCTTTGGGCAGGATAATTAGGCCGCCTTATAAGTTCGGAATTTCCTGTTTTCTGGCGTTTTTGGCTTTTCTGATTTCTGTTTTCTGACAAAAGCCATTTTCTTTTTTTTTGGGAAATTTTCAAAATTTCCGCCCATCCCTAGTTCTGATAGAGCAAATCATTCTCTTTCGAAAGCT
>OX375867.1:68751584-68809830 GCA_947359475.1 Heligmosomoides polygyrus bakeri
GAACAGCCTGGACTCAATAGTCACGCAAGATGAGAAGTACGTCTTCTACCTTAACCCTGCCTAGCAGCGAGTCTGGGTGAGGCCTGGTGGTCCGGTACCGACCTTCGTTCGGTGAGATGTTCGTGGCGAGAAGCCCCTCCAGAGCTTTTTGGGTCTGCGC
Source organism: Heligmosomoides polygyrus bakeri (assembly GCA_947359475.1). Classification (NCBI taxonomy): domain Eukaryota; kingdom Metazoa; phylum Nematoda; class Chromadorea; order Rhabditida; family Heligmosomidae; genus Heligmosomoides; species Heligmosomoides polygyrus. Next base: position 68,751,745 of record OX375867.1, read on the forward strand.
CCATGGACCGGTATACTGGAAGTTGGACACCGCGAAAATAAGGTTTCTTCCTTTGTTGCTGGTGGGAGCTCAGAAGGCATGTTTTTACTGGGAATTTCTGGATATTGAGACCACAGCCACAGCATCTGTCTACGCTACCAGGCTCCAGAGCTTGGCCGACGCCATGCGCGAAAAACGCCCAGGACGGGAGAAAATGACTACCAGCTGCACGACAACGCGCGTCGTCATGTCGCAAAAGTGAGTCGCGAGAAGATCCAGGAGTTAGGCTGGGAAGTTCGGCCCCATCCACCTACTCCCGAGACCTTGCTCCTTCTGACTACCACCTGCTCTGACAAGGGAAGGATACTAGGTGACCATGTGACTTTGAGATGAGACGTACATCACTGGATGCGGCTTCGAACGCTGATTCCAAATATGTGTTCCTTTTCTGCTGTGCGCATCTGTGAACGGAGTTATGGACCATTTTTTTAAGCTCTGAAACAGCATCTTCGAGTTAGAGAGTTCGACGATAGACGTCAACTGGAAATGGAGGTTTCTGAATTCTTTTCCTCACAGCCCTCGGAATTCTGGCGGAAAGGAATTAAATGGCTGCCTGAAAAGATGGGCAGGATCTTAGACTTGGATGGGGGATTGTATCGTGGGCTGAGTTTTTGTATATTGTATTATATTGTATTGTGTTGTAATATTGTTCTGCTAGTGTTGCAAGACTTTTCGATCAACAATATATATATATATATATATATATATATATATATATATATATATATATATATATATATATATGTCCTGATAGTCGGTAATATGCAGGCGGTCTTCAGTGGTTGCCGGACCTGCGTTCACCACTGCCCACTTTGGAGACCCTCCAGAGCTCCGTCCTTTGCCGTAACTCCGACTCTGTGTCCGTCCTCTCAACACGTGCATTTGCTGCCACATAGCAGTGAGACTTTATCCAAAATAGGTGGGGCTACCACCGATGACAAAGCTAAGTCATTCTAGATCCGACGGAGTACAGCCTAGAAGGCATTCGCAAGATGCTAGTAATCGGCATGTCTCGGGCGGGGATCAGAAAATGCGGATTGTCCGCAGGTTATTAGTGACATGTATCCTTCTGCTTATACTAACCAGGGAAGTCTCTCAGGCGTATGTCTGGACTGCGATAACGAATACCACCGTGAGATTCTCCACCTTTCAAGTAGTAGGAAGGGATGTCCATTTTTGCAAAGTCCTTGAACCCAAGGAGCAATGGGGCCTCAAAGTTTACTATGGGACCACGTTCACACGGGCTAAAACTACCGTAATCGGCCGAAATTTCAAAAAATGAATATCATATTCGCGATCAGCTCCCAAGATAACCCTCATAGGCAAAGGGTGGATTTTTTTTCTACCCTTTCTTGACGTCGACCATGGGGCCAAGGGGTCGTAACAGTTCGATAGTGCCGCTTCAGGTTTACCCTTGACAATCGCCTACTCAGGGGGAGCGTGCACTCACGGCGAACCATCGTGATCAACTTTTTGAAAGGTATCTCTCCACCCCTATCTTCAATCCACGGATCTCCCTCGATAGAGAGCCTTCGGGCTCTCTTGTTAAGAGGGATCTCGGGCCGCTTGTCCGCAGGGGGATACCATATCCCCGAAGCTCTTCAGCGCCACCCTCGAAAAACGTCATGCGCGAACTAGAATGGGAGCACATGGGAGTGAAAGAAAGTCGACGGCCGGCAACTGCACCATCTTCGCTTCGCTGACGACATCGTGCTCATAACACCGAGCGTCAGCCAGGCGGAGCGAATGCTGGCCGACTTCGATCGTGTATTTGGGAACGTTGGACTGCAGTTGAATCTTACGAAGACGTTCATGAGCAACGGACAAGTTTCTGATGCCCCATTCTCGCTCAACGGAACGAACATTTCGAATGCTCCAGCTACGTGTATCTGGGTCAATATGGCCAACGACCTAGCGCCGGAGCTGAGCAGGAGGAAGCGAGCGGCTTGGGGAGCTTTCAAGAGCGTCGAAGAAGTCGCGAAGAAGACGAAGAACGTCCGACTCCGTGCCCACCTATTCCACTCTACCGTTTTTCCTGCCCTAACATACGCCTCAGAGACCTGGGCTATACGAAAGCAGGATGAACACGCGATCAGCTTCGCGCAGCGTGGAATCGAGAGGACGATGCTCCCAGTGACACGACTCACGCAAGTGAGAGAAGGCCTCCGGGAGTTCCGAGCTTCGCCGACGTTCGAAGATCGGAGACACTGTCGCGTGGGCCAAGTTGTCGAAAATTAGGTGGGCCGGCCACGTAATGCGCTTCACAGACACCCGCTGGACAAGAGCCGTTACCGACTAAATTCCGCGGGAGAGAACACCAGGACGCCCACCAACGCGTCGGACTTCTTCGTGAAAGCCCTGAACGACCGATATGACGCACTTCGTGTCCCTCGAGCGAGGAGGGTCCGTTGGAGCACTCTGGCACGCGAGAGGGACGAATGGAGACGCTGCTGGCGCCTGCTCGAGCAAGTCGATGATCAGCGGGACGACAGGTGATACAGGTGATATGTAAGATTTTTTAATTGGTGGGTTCACCAGAGAAGTTTCAAGACCAACGTGCCGCCGGCTAGCGATACGTTGGAATATGACGGTGACTTATACTCGCCTGACCTGCGGGGACTGCAGTAGCTACCAGCCCGTTATCATTAGTGTGTCTAGTTCATTAGTACACCTTCGACGGGCAGTAGGGTACAACTGGACTTGTGCAAACGATCGGCTGCCCTTCTTTCTAGATGACATGAGATTGACTGGACAGCCATTTTCGGCTTGTGGACTGGGACCATCATATACTCTTCTAATTGCTTTATTTACGTCTAGTTGGGAAGGTCTATTCCCCATGTAGCCGAGGATCCTATCAAAAATCAGTAGAAAATACAAAGTGTCGAATATAGGGGGCCAGCTGATGAAAATATCTCACTGAACACGTACTTCTCAGCCTGTAGTGAAATACATACATAGCAAAAGTTGGGAAGGTGATTGATACCAAACAAGGAATGATTACTAAAATGCAAAAATACTTCGGAGTCAAGGAATCGAACATCCGACCCCTTGCCTCTGAAGGGCCGTCACCCGCGCTGAACCACCGAGCTGCTTGTCTCGGCGTCTTTCACCACTTCTCTTATCTCCGCGTGCAACACGCACGTACGGTTAGATGCTGACAGTGCAATACAGTGCTAGTACTTGGCGTTTAGGGGCCCCTAGCTCCTCGGATTTAAGGACCTTTGCAAAAAATAGAACATCCATTCCGACTACTTGAAGGATGGAGACTCTCACTGTGGCATGGTTTTTGCCGTTCAAACCTACTCCTGAGAGACTTCCCTGGTAAGGTTAGTATTCGCATCTATAAAGGGGGTTCACAGAAGCTGTATTGTACGCAATTAAAGGTGAAAAAAGCTTGAAATTTTATGGACTGTGTAGAGGGTGCTGCTAGCGGTTAAATTCGAGTTTAACCGCTCACCTAGATAACTAAATTTCTTTTTTTTTTGTTACGAGGTTACGTCGTTTAAGTAACTGAGTACTTATGCCCCTTATCTGGAAAGCTCAATTTGTATTAATTGTGGAATATCCTGTATTTAGCTAACCGTAAGCTTATGATGGAAAGTAGAAAGGCACAAGTTTAAACCGTGTGCGTTAACGGTCTTGTGCGTGCGGCTGAATTGCTTGTTGAGAATCAGTTGAGGATCATTTTATCAGGTGTTGGGCGGAAAAGTGGGAAATCGCCACTTCCAGTTGGAACACACATTGATGATTGCACCGAAAACCCCAGGCTTTTCCACTCGAATAAAACGTTGACGGTCGGTTTCGAAAGGTCGATGAAGTCCATGAGCTCCGTTTACACCATAATGAGTAACCTACGCTTCTCTAAGCACTGCAGACTCTTGGTGAAAAGGCAAATTACCACTTAAACAACCTCTTCCTGGTTTCGAAGTCTAAACATTCGGACACCTACGTTCGTGCCTTCAAGACGCCCTTATTGTGAAACAGGTACAACCGTGTTTAACCCGAGTATGAAAAGAGATATTGAGCTTCTTGAAGGTGGCCAAAACAGGTTCTCCAGGTAGCCTATGATGCGGTGTTTATCGATGGACTACAGTACAATCCCACACGGACCTCAAGGGCACTAAGCCTCTCTTCGCTCGAAAATAAAGAGAAAGTTGCGGATTTCTTTGTTGTGCAAAATTGTCGCCAATAAACTGTATATCAATCCAACAGAGTTCTTTAATGGGGTACTAACATGATCCATAAGGGGAAAGCTCAAACTCGAGGCCTCGGCTGCTAAATCGCGGATAATCCTAACCAATGGGTTTTTAATGTTCTTTGCGTCTTGAGTTTCTCTGCGCAAGACTATACGTTGTTTATAATGAGTTGGACAAAAAGAGATGATTTATCACTGTTGACTTCTCGTTCATGATTGAGCGTTATACCTTACTGTGTTGTAGCGCTGTTGTATGTGATACTTGTCTATGCCTTAAGTAAATAAGTGGATAAAGTAAATATTGAGCTGCACTGAATAAGTCTGCCGATAGCAACCCATCTATTGTTGCAGTGTCTACTGCGCTGTCTCCGAACGCTCCTCTCTTCATCCGCCGTTCCCCCACCACTAGTACAAACGACAACGTATATCTACTGCCTCTTACTGCTTCACCATCCATTTCCCCTGAGGTTACTTGTTCAGATGTCGAGGGGAGAGAAGCCACCAGTGCGTCCTTACTTCTCGATTGTCAAGTACCCCAATATGGTAGACGTTAACTTTCGACGCCGACCTGGGACGAAAGCAGTACGGCAAAGGCTTTTGTCTTGGCAGTCAATTCCTGTCCTACTGATTTTTTCAAACGTTTAGCCCACTCGTCCTCGTCATCTTTGCGATCAAACGAGGGAAGTTATTGGAAGAGTTTGCGCCTACTTTCGAGAGTTCTCCAAAAGATATGCGGCGTAAGTTTAGTTTTGCACTTCGTCCTAACCAGAGCAGGGTCTCAGGCGTATAGCTCAAGGGCAGAAACGAATGTTATAGGGAAAATCTACACCCATGAATAGGAGACCATGTTCCGTTTTGCCAAGTCTTTGAAGCAAAAAACATCAAGAAGTTCATGCCATCTGCATTCTTCGGCGGAGATATGTCAAACGCAACTGCTTTACTATGACGACACCTGGGGCCGGATCCATCGACTTGCGTAACTTTAACGGGGATTTTTAAGCGAAAAGCTCAGATAACGCGGCTATCAAGCGATATGGTGAGCGATAATCCGCGTTATCTGAGCTTTTCGCTTAGAATTCTCCGTTAAGGTTACGTGAGTCGTTGATGAGTCCGGCCCCTGGTTAACCTTAAAACGAAGTTATGAGCGTTGAGCGATATAGAAGACAGCGGTTCGAAATGGTAATACAGTGCGTTTTAAAAGTATAAGGCCACCCCTAATTTTCTAATTTATGCCTTTTCACGTCATTTCGCTGCAAGGGGATGCTTTCGCTGAATTCGCCGTGGTCGAAAACCGTATCTAAAAATGGATTGGAAAATGCAAAACTGTTTAAGAAGAAATCTTTGGTTTTCCCCTATTTCAAAAGTATAAGGCCACCACAGAGGCACCTCCATTTTATTGCAATCAATAATCAGCAGTTACAAATTAATAATTTACGGGTCCTCCGTAATTGGGGATAAGTTCAAAAATTCTGTCTGGCATACTTTCAGCCAAGTTCTTTGGAATATCAGGATCCAGATGGTTCCACGCAGCCTCGATCGCTCTGCGCTGCTCCTCGACATTGTTGAATTGCTTTCCTTTGGCACATATCTGACGTACAATGATTCCCCAGATGTTCTCAATCGACTACAAGTCCAGTGGACAAGCTGGCCACGCGGATATCTTGGAGTTCAACCACAGGATGGTCAATCTATTGACATGTACCGAAACATTATCCTCCGATTCCTGTGTATGATGTTCGCGAGGAATTAGTAGTAGTTGATCCTGAAGAATATTTTGATAGTGCTGTGAGTTCATTCGACTCGTGGTGAATGCAATTCGAAGAACAACAGAGCTACAGAAAGCTCCCCAGACCATCTGGGAGCCGTCACCGAAATTACATCTGCTGAGACGAGTGGCTCCTTCCGCAGATCCCGCCGGTAGCAGTGGGATTCATCCGGGCCGTCCAAATTAAATTTCTTCTTGCGGGATAAGACTACCATAAATCCCCGGATTCGTTCAAGTGGGAGGAATTTTATAGTTAAAAAAATGGCGTACCGTGTTCCAATGAGTCCTGATGTTTCTCGCGCAAACTGAAGGCGCTCGGCCTTGTGGCGATCAGTTAGGCTCCGTTTATACTTCCGACGCCGAGCGACGCGACGCCATGAATGGTGTCCATATTGATTGAGCGACGCGATCGATCAATTTGGCCACTATAGGCCTTTGTCATACCATCGCTCACCCCGAGCGACACCTAATGATATGCATCCATATCGATTCCATCGCGCCGCCCGATCGATATGGGAGCATATCATTAGGCGTCGCTCGGGGTGAGCGATGGTATGACAAAGGCCTTACATGCCGTCGCGTCGCTCGGCGTCGGAAGTATAAACGGGGCCTTAGACTCGGAGCCCTCTTCATCGACTCACGGACAATGTTGCCGCTCTGTCTGGTGCTCTCCAGATGGTCGTCCACGAGTTCGGTAAAAGTTGCTGAATGCATCGAACATCCTGTCCATAGAGCACAAGACTTCTTCGAGACACTAGTTTTCTTTCATAGTCAACAGGGTCTTTCGGATAGTTTTACATAGCGCATCTGGAACGACGAAGTTGGGCAACGATTTCACGAGTGGAGCGTTCTGCCTGATATAGGTTTCGAACTTGAGCTTGTTCCTGGAGGGCAGCCGGGTACCACGCGGCATCTTGGTATTAGGATAGTATATAAAAGCAAAGTCAATGTAGAGCAGTTTTAATTTGAGAGCGCGAAAAATTTTAGTTGTAGCAAATCAGCGTCGTTGGTGGCCTTATACTTTTGAAAAAGTGGAAAATCAGTGATTTTTTCTTAAAAGGCTTTGTATCCAAGAGAGGTTCCTGATTCATTTTCAGGTATGGTTTTCGACCATGGCGAATTCAGTGGAAGCAGCCCCTTACCGCGAAATGACGTGATAAGGGCAAAATTTAGAAAATTAGGGGTGGTCTCACACTTTTAAAACGCAGTGTAGAGCGATCTTTTATATTATACATGGCATGGGGCTCCTGATCATCGTTGTTGAGAAATAAAATAAATGGAAAACCTTTTTGATGGCTTCCGTTGTGTGATTACGTACACTACGCACCACAGTCGAGGCCGTCGCCTGTTTATACTTTCCGGGTGCTATCGTCGCTCTCGTCGCTGTCCAATTGATTCACACTTGGGCCTATGTTATACTTCGGCGACGCGTCGCCGACGCTGCGACACGTCAGCGACGGCCCGTCACCGACGTCGGCCGACGCTGACGTCACCAGCGACGTCGCCGACGTCGACACAGACGCCGCCGACGTCGCCACAGACGCGTGGTCGACGTCGGCGACGTCGTCAACAGATTTCTAACAGTGCATACATTTCTTGAGACACCCAGTATTATTAGAATTAGGCAGTATAAAAAAAGACTCACGTCCATCTATCAGGTAGAGATACGTATATTTTTGTGCCTTTTTTCTGTCGAAACTCTGCCTCAATTTCGTTGTTTGTTAAAGAACACACCAAAGAAACTTTTTACATATTCTTCTGCAAGCCTTAAAGAAAACATTTTTCGTTGGAATAGAACTGCTACATATTAGCAGCGCCACACCACTCTTGCACCTGCTGTAAAACAGTTCTGAATGTTCAGCATGTTCTAGGCCATCTATTGCTCCTCTCTAACCCAAGCGACGTCATTAATTTGAAGCTATCATAACCGGTAATATAGCCTCTTTAAGAAATGCAAATTTAGCAGACGCGATTGCATAATTGGGCGATAGAATATCTGAATAGAATAAAATGTGATTTGTCTAAGGTAGAGCATAATTGGAAATCTTGTAGTGTGCGAGGAAAAGAAGATTGTGAGCGCGAATATGCAACTTATTTAAGTATCAAGTGATGAAGAGCCAAGATGATTACGGCGCGATAGGTGCTAAACATCGTCAAAATGATGGCCGACATTGAGAGTAAGTAAGCAAACGAGGCGCCTTCTTGATGTGCGGTTATGAAACTCATGTCGATTCAAAGTAGGCATGAACTATATTTTGAAGCGAACTCTATTTCTTCTAGACTAACCCAATCCAAATGGTACTGGACCACTTAGGAGTCTGACGCGACACTATTGGCACACTATTGGCTGGATGCCGCAAGATGGGCGTTTTTGCACTTTCGATTTCGTAATTCGAGGTCCGCCGAGGATGTTGACAGTGCCGGGCACGAAGAATCCACCCACAAACAAAATACTCCCTCTGAGCGCATTTTCTCCCAGCCTTGAATGAGGCCGGCGACGGCCCGTCGCCGTGCACAGCGCGGCGACCGACCCACGGACGACGTCGGTGGCGACGTCCGTGGCGACGTCGGTGGCGACGGCGACGTCGCCACAGACGTCAGCGTCGCCGACGTCGGCGGCGGAAGTATAACACCCCCTGCGGAGCTCTCGGCGACGTCGTCGGCGACGCTGTGTTGGGCGGGCTGCCACGCAGTGCGTAGCTGCCCGCAAAGCACGGCGTCGCCGACGTTCGCCGACGCGTCGCCGAAGTATAACATAGGCCTTAGTCATCGCCCTAGCCAATGGCGCGTGGACAGGGCGGGGCGATGACTCAGACCGTCCGCCGTCTCTCTGAGCGAAATACAACACGATTTCTCAAAAATCATTGTCAGAAAGAGGTCTTCCGGCTGTTTTCTGCCTCGAAGGAGAGTATGCATGACGTTATCGGCCATAAACAGTTCGCAGGCCTATGCACTCATGTTATGGAATAATTAGAGTAAAATTATGATCCCTTTGTCATGATTTAGCAAACAAAAACGTTCAGTATAATGAAGAAGTACCTGTCTTGTCTGAATACATGTAGTAGTTAGAAAGTCCTGAGGGGTCCCTTATCTGAATACTTACAGTAGCTACACAGTCCTGAATACTGTAGAGAAGTTTCTAGAAGGAACTAGTCTTGTAGGTCAACAAGATGTTCTTTACAGTCCTATAACCACGAGTGGTGCGCCCTCGGTTTCAGAAGTTTAACCACTTACGCTCGCGAATTCACTGATTTTTTTTTTTGGCCTTTCCATATTGGTCCAGTACATAGTAGCTGAAACTAGGACTCGTTTTTTGGTTGGTACGCTTGGAGATCGGATCTTCCAGAACTGATGAGAAATTTAAAAAATGCTTAGGAAGATTTTGTATTTATTGGTACCCCAGAGCAGAAATGCACTGTGGACCAGCTTAAGCTGAACCTGGCTGCGAGTCCTACTGCACCCGAGGCAACGTGTTGACTGCTCAATGTGTCAAGAGTGCTTTTACTCAGACCATCTTCTTGCCCAACGCTGAGGTAAGGAACACGTTGAGGATGGAGTGGGAGATCAGCAGGATTATTACATTTCCAATTTGCACGTCAAACTAGGATGGATGGTCGTTATTAAGAACGGTGTCAAAAGGAATAAAAGTAAGCAATTTGTCTATAATCACGTTTTCGCGCATTTTTCGCATGCGGCGTTTACTCCATGTTGTTCTCTTAAGACGGGCTGGCATATGTTCGCTGGCTACGTAGCCCGCTGGAGACTCGTATTGCTTTTGCACGGACTCGGACTTATGACTCATCCGGCTGCCGCCTAGCGTCATTGGTCGGAGCGATGACTCAGAGCGTCCGCCTAAATGTGAATCAACTGGAGCCTCTCGTCGCTGCTGTCGCGAAGTATGAACCCAAAGCTTTGCGCGCTATTTGCTTCGTAACCACAGCAATTTTGTCCGTCGAGTTAATTGTGTATGGTGTAACGGTGTACTCGCACGCGCGCAGCTCTTACAGTGTGCTACTATTTCTTTCTCGTACTTCGACTACAACTTTTCTCTTAAAGTGGGAGGGCACTAATTGCACTTTCTCGACTCCAGAGGTCATGGAGAAGTCGAAAACAAACTTAACGACCAAATTTTCCCCAGTAGGGTGGGAGTTATTTAAGGGTGCTGATCACGAATCTGACATCCGCTTCTGAAATTCCGGCCGATTACGATGTGATACGGTAGATACGGGTGCCTAAGGCTGCCGAGGTCATAACTACGGATTTCGCCCAAACTTGGCCCTGGGTCCTGAGTTCAGAAACGACCGCATAACGAGCGAGTCACATGAGTGTTATGACTATTGGACATGGCATTATTTACAACCAGACGTTCAGCGGCCTCCTGGCCGCCAAACGTCTGGTTGGGGGCTTCGCCCCAAACCCGAAGAATAGAACACCTGGACCGTCTTCCTGTCCTCTTTAGGCCTCTCATCATTCATTAGAGTAAAAAACCGGTTTTGCTATACAGAATAGTATAGCGGGATACGGTAGGACAGAATCTTCAAAACTGCTCCTATGGGGCCTACCAACCCTCTATCGCACGTCCGCGATTCATTCTCTGAAGAACTCGTGGCGTACATGGCGAGGAACACATAGAGAGCCTTACTCCGAAGCGCTTCTGCGGAAACAAAAATGAAATCAATTGGTATTGGTAGACCGATGCAGTTCACAGTCCGACGGGAATAACGTTACTCCGATTGCTCTACTCATTCTCCCTACCACCTCCCCCCACCCACTCCACCAATACCCCCTTACCCATGTGCCGACAGAAAACGGAAGTGAGAATCAAGTACGTGCATACTCGTTGTTGCACGAATCTTTAAAAGCCATCTGAAAATCTCACATATGTGCTGCAAAGCCTTGTCTGTGGCACGTCTTCAGGATCCGGATGCAGGTTGGATAACGTCTGTGACACATTTGCTGAGTCCGGACGCATATGTCACGACGTCTACGACACGTCTTTTGCACCCCGACACGTGGCACGACGTCTGTAGCACGTCTTCTGACGCCACGTTAGACAACACAGAGAAAATACTGGTCCACTTATTGGTCCCTTTCACCCCCTTCACTACTTTCCTTTACTGGTCCCCCTTTAATGGTTCTATTACTGGACCCTTTACTGAACCCCCTTAAATGGTCTTCCCTTTATTGGCTCCCTTACTGGTCCCTTCTTGACTGGTAATTCACTGCTTCCCCATTTATTGGCCTCCCTTCACTGTTCACCGCTCCCCATTACTGGTCCGCCTTCACTGCTCTCCCCTTTACTGGTCAACCTTTTACAGGTACCCTTAAATGGACCCCTCCCCTTTCCTTCACAGGTCCCACCCTCACTGGTCCCCCCAGTACTGGTCCCTCTTCACTGGTTCACCTCTATTGTCTGCCGTTTTCCGGTTCACCCTTCACTGGTCCATCATCCCCCCCCCCCCTTCGGCGGTCCCCACTACTGCTCCCACCTTCACTGGACCTCCATTTACTGGTCCCCTCTTCCCTGCTACCCCTATCCTTCACCGTTCCCCATTACTGGTCCCGCCCTCCCTGGTCCCCCTTTTATTCATCAACACTTTTCCGGTCCCCCTTCACTGGACCCCCCCCCCTTCACTGGTCCCCATTACTGGTCCCTTCCTTATCGGTCCCACCTTCACTGGACCACTCCCCCCTTCACCGGTCCCCATTACTGGTCCCTTCCATCACCGATCCCCCTTCACTAGACCCCTCCCTCCCTCCTTCACCGGTCCCCCTTCAGTTGGTCCCTCTTCACTGGTCAACCTTCTACCGGTCCCCCTTACTGGACCCCCATCTTTCACCGGTCTTCATTACTGGTTCCACCTTCACTGGAAACACGTCGTGTGAATCTGGAACCCCTGGCGCGACATCGGTGACATCTCTTCCGGACCCGGACGCCTGTTGAACAACGTCGGTGATGTTCTCAACCCGGACGTGTTTTGCGCGGCATCGCTGACACGTCGTCTGAATCCGGACAGGCCTTTCGCGACATTGGTGACACCTCCTCTGAACCCAGTCACCTGATGAACGACGTCGGTGACATAGTATCTTCTCGAGCCGGACCTGCTTTTTGCGACATCGTTGGCACGTCGTCTGAATCCGGACAGGCCTTTCGCGACATTGGTGACACCTCTTCTGAATCAAGGCACCTGATGAACGACGTCGGTGACATGTCTTCTCAAGCCGGACGTGCTTTGCGCGACATCGTTGACACGTCGTGTGAATCCGGAACCCCTGGCGTGACGTCGGTGACACCTCTTCTCAATCCGGACGTCCTTTGCGCTACATTGGTGATATGTCTTCTGAACCCAGACGCCTGTTGAACGACGTCGGTGACACCTCTTCTGAACTCGGGCGCTCGCTTTGACGACGTCGATGACACATGTTCGGAACTCGGACGCCCTTTGCGTGACATCGACGACCCCTCTCAACACGACATAGGTGACACATCGCCTGAACTCGGATGGCTACTACTCGACGCTTAGGCCAGTTTATACTCCCGCGGGAGCATCCGCGGACTAGGGGTGCACCGCGGACGGCGGGGCGTGGCGAGGCCCGGCGATGGCCAGGTGAGGGATCTCGGCGCGATTCCCGCCCTTCCGCGGAGGCTCCCGCGGGAGTATAACAGGGGCCTTACGAAAGGCCAGATGGACAGACGGACGGACAGACGGAAGGACGGACACAACCACTTACTCTTTTATATATAGTAAGATTTGCAACAAGCTCCACAACAGGCCCACAATTCATCGATAAAATGGATCGATATAGTTTTGCCGTCGTAGTAGTACAACAAGAAAACCATATCGATCGCCCAACGAATAACCGAACCACCCATACTATTGAGTTCGAAAAAGAAGTCATGCAAATATGTTGGTCGTGGATGGCCAATGAGTAAACAATATTGAGCGATCGATTAATATAATCTACAAGACGTTCAGCGGCCTAGCGGCCGCCAAACGTCTGGTTGTGGGATTCCCCCCAAGCCCCGAGAATAGAACACCCCCGTCTAGGCCTTCTTACTCGCGTTACAGCAAAAATCTGGTTTTACGGGAAAGCGGGACAGTAGGACACAATCTTCAGAAGTGCTCTTATGAAGCCCTTCCACCCTCTGTCGCACTTACGCCGATTTATTCTCCGAGGTACACATTCTCTATGTGGCGAGGAACAGATTGTGAATTGTGATAATCTTGTTAGAGCTTTATACCGCTAAATATCCGACGGCAATAATAATCCTCCGATTCCCGAAGTCATTCTCCCTACCCCCCCCCCCCCCCCACCCACTCCACCAATACCCCCTTACCCATGTGCCGACAGAAAACGGAAGACAATACACAATACCCACTTACCCATGTGCAGGCAGAGACAGGCAGAAAAATGTAGTGAGCATCAGTCAGTAGTGAGAGTGAGAGGCATGACACGCACACGCTCGCTGCCTTTGAAAGGTCATCTGAAAATCCAACGCATGCTTCGCTATGTTTGATCTGTGGCACATTTTGATCTAGACGCACGTTTGCGACGCTCCTGTCACATACACGTTTCACGATAGTGAGAAAAAGTACTGGTCCACCCTTACAGGTTCCTTCTACTGATCTCCCTTCCTATTACTGGTCCCATCTTCACTGGTCCCTTCTTCACTGGTCCGCCCTCTTTTGGCAGCCCCTTTCACCGGCCCTCATTACTGGTCCCACCTTCACTGGTTCCCATTTACCGGTCCCCCCTTTTTTAACAGGCCCCTTCACTGGCCTTCATTACTGGTACCACCTTCAATGGTTCCCCCTTTATCGCCTCCCCCTCCCCTCACAGGACTCTCCAACTTCACTGGTTCCCGTTCACTGTCCCCCTTTACCCCTATTTGCCCACCCTCCCCCCCTTACTACCCCCGCCCCTCACAAAGTGGTACCCTTTATTGGTCCCCTCCACGGCCCCCATTAATGGTCCCCTTTATCGTCCCTCCTTTACTGCCCCACCCTTTCACAGCTCCCCCATTACTGGTCTCACCTTCACTGATCCTCCTTACTGCTCTCCTCCCCCTTCACTGGCCGCCATTACTAGTCCTACCTTCACTGGTACCCTTTTCACTGGTTTAATGGTTCCCCCTTTACCGGTTCCCCCTTCACAGGGCCCTCCCACTTTACTGGTTCCCGCTCACTCCCCCCCCCCCCTCCCCTCCTCCTACTACCCCTCCCCCTAACCCTCACCTTAGTGGTATTCTTTATTGGTCCCCCTTCACTGGCTCCCATTAAAGGTCCCACCCTTACTGGTACCCCTCCCCCTTCACTGGTCCTCCCACCCTTCACTGGGTCCCAGCTTATTGGTCACCCCTTTAGTGGTCTCCCTTTACACGTGTTCGGAATCCAAACACCCCTTGCGCGACTTGGGTGACACCTCTTCTGAGCCCAGACACCCCTCGCATGAAATCCGTAATACCTCTTCTGAGCCTAGAGACACCTTGCGTGACACCGGTGATATGTCTTCTGAACCCGGACGCCTGTTGAACAGCGTCGGTGACATGTTTTCTCAACCCGGACGCCCTTAGCGCGACATCGGTGACACCGCTTCTGAATCCAGACACACATTGCGCGACGTCGGTTACATGTCTTTTGAAACCGGACGCCTGTTGAACAGCGTCGGTGACACCTCTTCTAAACCTGGACGCCTGTTGAGCAACGTCGCTGGCATGTCTTTTGAACTCGAACGCCTTTTGCGCGACATCGGTGATACTTTTTCTGACGGTGTCGACACGGCGTGAGTGGCACCTCGTCTGAACACGGACGCCTGCTACTCGATTCTAGGAAAGGCCAGACGGATGAGCAGGCGGACGGACGGACGGACAACCGCTAACTCCTTTATATTTATATATATATATATATATATATATATATATATATATATATATATATATATATATATATATATATATATATATATATATATATATATATTAGGTTGCCAACTAATTTCGTGGACTCTCAAGCAGTAAGATTTTTTGGAACGCGGGACTGCTACCCATTTATCAGCTATCTGGCCCATCCCACAGCTGTAGAATTCTTGTGCTTTTGCAGCCAAGAATCCTTGGAGGTGCATCTTGACATGGTCCACATTAATAAGTCGTCCTCCAACCAAGAAGTGCTGCAGCGTGCTGTAAAGGTGCTAGTCATTTGGCGCACGGCCTGTGCTGTAAGGTGGGTGAGTTAGACGCTCCCAGCTAAGGTCTTCGATTTTTTGAAGCTCCCGCTTCGTAACGTGTGATCTGGCGTTATCTTGCTGATAAATAATTCCGCTCCTGAAAATCTGTCTGAACCGATTCCAGCGGAGTTCAGCCTGCGCGCGGCCAGGTTGAGAAGAGTAGATTACAGCATTAATGCTGGAACCGTTCTTGATGAGCTCCCAGAAGATAATACCTTCTTGACACCACCAAACGGAGGGAACGTAGCGAACCGGACGCCTCAAAAAATAGAAGACCTTGACTGGAAGCGTCAAACTCATCCACTTTACAGCACAGACCTTGCGCCGAGTGACTACCACATTTTTAGTTCGGTGGAGTACTTCTTGGTTGGAAGACGATTTAATAATGTGGACCGGGTCAAAATGCACCTCCAAAGATTCTTGGCCTTAAAAGCACAATAACTCTATGGCCGTGGGATAGACCAGCTACCTGATATATGAGAAGCACTTCTGCGTTCTGAGGGATCTTATTTTAATTAAAGATTGTCATTAGTTATTTGTTAATAAAGAGTTTTGCTGAAGATTCTTGAGAGTCCACGAAATTAGTTGCCAACCTTATATATATATATATATATATATATATATATATATATATATGTATGTATGTATATATATATACATATATATATTAGGTTGTAACGAATTAAATGGCACTGGCTCGCGCCATTTTTTGGCGCGTCTTTACGCGTTTGATCAAGAACAAACCGTAACATGTGGCATATCATTTAGAAGCGCAAACTTTGCTCTACCGGTGAATGCCAAATCTTCTATGTAAAAATGCGAAAACTTTAGAGTTTTATTGACTTTTTTGCAGATGGACAAAAGGGTAATCCGAGGCATTTACTTGTATGAATTCAAGCTGGGCACTACAGCTAAGGAGGCGGACGAGAAGATCAACGCCGCATTCGGTCAAGGATGTTCCACAATTCGGACGGCGTATCGTTGGTATCAGAAGTTCCGGAATGGAGATGAGAGCTTGGAAGAACATGAAGGTCGTGGGAGGCATAGTAATGTTGATGAGTACAAGCTGAGAGATGTGGTAGAGGAGGATCCACACAAAGGTACCAGGGAGATAGCGAAGGTTCTTGGCGTCAGTCACAACACAGCTGCCCGGCATCTGAAGGAAATTGGAAAGACCAAAAAGCTGGAAAGATGGGTGCCTCACGAGCTGTCTGAGGAGCAAAGAAACCGACGATATGAGATCTCGTCCGCACTGCTTCTACGAAACGAAACGGACCCATTCCTTGATCGCATCGTAACCTGAGAAATGGATAATGTACGACAACAGGCGACGATCGGCACAGTGTGTGGACAGCGATAAGAGCCCCAAGGTTTTTGCGAAGCCGGAATTGCACCAAAAGAAAGTAATGGTGACAGTATGGTGGTGTTCGCTGGGAATTATTCACCGCAGCTTCCTCCCTCCCGGTGAATCCATCACGGCAGAGAAGTTCTGCATTGAAATTGAAGAAATGATGAAAAAGTTGAAGGATATCCGGCCGGCCTTGGTAAACCGAAGGCGAGTTCTCCTTCTGCACGACAATGCTCGCCCCCATGTAGCACGAATGACGTTGCAGAAATTGAATGAGCTGAGCATTGAAACTCTACCACATCCTCCGTTTTCTCCCGACCTCTCCCCAACAGACTACCATTTCTTTAAGCATCTTGGCGACTTCTTGGTAGGGAAAATATTCAAATACCAACAGGATGCCGGAAGTGCCTTCGAAGATTTCGTCAATTCCAGAACTTCTGATTTTTATGCTACTGGGATAAAAAAGCTTGTGTCACGTTGGCAAAGATGTGTAGAAACAGAAGGTTTTTATTTCGATTAATAAACTTGCCTACAAGCCGAGATATTAACTGTTTAAATTTACAGTGGTTCAGTGCCATTTATTTCGTTACAACCTTATATATATATATATATATATATATATATATATATATATATATATATATATAAGGTTTCCCATAAGTCTTCGCCGTTTTTTTCAACGATTCACTGCAGATTTCGCCGGCGGTCTCTTGCATAGCGCTGCACAGCTTTCGAAAGAGAATGAGTTGCTCTATAGATCATGTATTGCATTTCTTTTTTTATCATGAATTTTGACAATTTTTAGGTCGTTGAAGTGAAAAGTGAAAAAGTGAAAAAGTAGCCATTTGCACACTTGTTCTCTCCGCTTAGGTTTGTAATTTTTTGCGCAGTTTTTATAGCATTTGGAAGACAATGTTCGGTACTACAAGAATATGTGTTAGTGCTATTTGCTCATTTGCCTTTATTGATTTTTGGGTCATCGAATTGGGACGTCCGAAGGAGGACGATTATTTTTGCCGACGGCTCCTGCTCTGTGTTTGGACTTTTTGGGTTGGTGTTATACGTCGTTCGAAAGAGAATGTCTTGCTCTATAAGAATTTGTGTCGCGTTTATTGATTTCTATTGAATATCAACAAAATTCCAAAAAGAGAAAAATCGTCTTCACCAACAACTCCTCTCCTTCAGTTGTTGATATTCGACAGAAGTCAGCGTGAGCCAATAAATGCGACACAAATTCTTATTGAGCAAGACATCCTCTTCCAAACGACATATAACACCAAGCAAAAAAGTTCAACGCAAAAAAGTTCAACCACAGAATCGGAGTTTTGGTAAAAATTCGGACGGGAAAGTCGGAATTCCCAATTTGATGGCCTAAAAATCAATAAAGGACAATAGCACTAACACATATTCTTCTTGTAGTACAGAACATTATCTTCCAAATGCTATAAAAAACTGCGCAAAAAATTACAAACCTAAGCGGAGAGAACAAGTGCGCAAATAGCTACTTTTTCACTTTTCACACTTTTCACTTCAACGACCTAAAAATTGCCAAAGTTCATGATGAAAAAAGAAATGCATTACATGTTCTGACAGAGCAAATCATTCTCTTTCGAAAGCTATGCAGCGCTATGCAAGAGACCGCCGGCGAAATCTGCAGTGAATCGTTGAAAAAACATATATATATATACATATATATATATATATCACCTACCAACATGTAACATTGATGGATACTTATTGATCTCACAATTTTGATCCAGACTTGACCGTTTGAAGGGGAGCCGTGAGTTTGTGGCCGGTGAACAGACTTGACAAAAAAGTAGCGCATGAATTTTTTGAAGCATCTTCTTTAGACTTGAATTTCGAACAACAGGTGCCATGTTCGTCGAAAGAAGAGAGGCCTTCGCTTACCCCTGTAGATCCAACAAACGGTAGATAACGGGAGGAACGGGTGTGTAGAGCATGGTTCCTGTTAACTGCTGTCTGCACATTACACGTACATTGGATTCGAATGAATCATTTTCGAATATCCGATCGGACATATCCGATCCGAATCATCTAAAAATTGGGGTCCGCGAAAGGTACTAAGCGGGCTGGTGCCCTCTCTATTATGAGACCATGATCCTTGGACATTCAAATAAACATGGCTTCTGTGCTCTCCTCCGCGTCAGCGGAGGAGAATACAGAACTAGGCAAGAGAAGGAACTCCGGGATGTGGCTGATCTTTGTCCATTTTAATATACCTTGCCGGTGTACAGCCGACACCAGCCCGCTTAGCATCCCGCGAAATTAGCGCTATCCTAATCATCCAACTATATGAAGATTTCCGGTCGAATCTCCTGTAAAGTGTGCATCACTATGGAAACATGCAGTATCGGACGCGTCTTGAATAGACCCCGCAAAAACCACGATTTTGCTGTTTTTACGTCTTTTTTATATACTCGCCTACAACTCATGCATTTCAAAAGCTAACGATATATTTGAGCTCAGGAGCTACAGCTCTATCGCTCGGTATACATTGTTCACATGGAGTCATGAAAATATTCGAAATTGAAAGCTTGCGCTCCATTGCGAACGCTATTCTAAACTCTATTCGCTCTTCTAAACTCTGCGTTATCGCCAACAATTTCGACACCATCTACCGAGCCGGCTCGCCGCATTATTTCGCCAAAAAAACTTTCTGCGACTGTCACTCAACTCCTTCAGTGATTCATTCTGTGTGTCTGGCCGTGAGAAGTTGTATCTGTAAGTGCTTCTTCCCTACACCATGAATAAAACAACAATGAAGAAAAATAACTGACTGTTCAGTTACAGAAGTTAAGCCTGATATGCCTCTATGGGCAATCCGTCTAATTGAAAGATTTGACTCCTACTCCAGTAATTTACAGGCTATCTTATCAACTTCTTTTGAGCGAATTTTTGCTGAAATCAAGAAGATTCAAGACGCTCAGAAAGATATCATTTCACGCATAGCTTTGGAAGCTAAATCGGGTACAACAAATAGCAGTCCGTCAGCACAAAAACTCTCCTTTACTCCACAATGGTGAAAGTTAAGAATGACGGTCACAAAATCGATGAAAAGCAAAGAATGATTACTTGGGTAGGTATCGACGAGAAGAAAAGTGAAGAAGATACTAGGAGATTTGACCGTGAAATTCTTAAGGAGGAAATAGTCACCTCGGGTAATGATGAACTGGTTCATGAATTTAACGCTGGACGGATAACAGTTAACCGCTTTCCTGCGAACAGACCAACAAAATTAGGAAATCGGGGAAGAATAATAAAAATAACGCTGTCTAATCAGAATCTAAGAGACCAGCTCTTTGCTCATATGCGTACTGGCAGAAAAAGTCTCACCAAGTGTTTTGGCCATTCATATGCCCGAAGGGACTACACACATGAAGAACTCGAGCTAGACAGGAAGGAAGCGGGAGAATTAAACGCTAGAGAAGGCCGACTAGTTTACATAGTTCGAGACTTCGACATCATAAAACTTAAGTTTCCCCGCGAACTGCCAAGCCGTCATATTGTCTCACAAAATATAGCGATGTCATCAGGGTTTAACCAAAATAACCAAAATAATTATTCATGTGTATCAGATGATCCACAAGCATAGAATGTAAACATCACAACCGGTTCCAATCTTTGCCCCAATGGTTTTTTGTCTAATAGTTCTGATAAGATCATTATCAGCAAGAATTTTTCGAACGAAGTTCTCCTGTTCAATGCCCGTTCAATATGTAATAAGATTCCTGATTTACACTATATTCTTTCCTACACTCCAATGATTGAATTTATTACAGAATCTTGGTGTAAACCTGACCTTGTACATGATGCCACATTATGCCCGAATCCATTCTATAACATTTACAGGTGCGACCGCGAAGGTACTATGAGTGGTGAATGTGTTGTAGCCCTGGTACATAATAATTTATCCCATCATCTGCTTTGCTCACGAAACTTCACTCCTTACTGCCAATGCCTAACCCTAGTTGTTAACAATGAACAAGACGCTACGTATTTCATACTTATTTACCGAAGCCCCGCTTGCGATTCTTTAGCGTTTCACGAAACCTTAACGTATATTGCTGATATCCTTGATGAGGACGTTAACTGTATAATTGTAGAGATGAATTTTCCTACGATTGATTGGTCTCAACCTACCAGTACAAGAAAGATTTATGGATCACCTCGCGATCCTCAGCAATTCTGTAATGAGTGTGCTCTCTCTCAACTGGTTAATTTTCCTACTTTATGTAACATATTAGACATAGTTCTAACTAATCACATCGATTTCGTTCACGAAGTGAAAACCATTGCTCCTTTCTCCACCTCTGATCACAACGCGGTTTCTTTTAAAATTAATTTGAATAACTTTAAAAAAACACTCGAGCCGCGCATACTGTGACTTCAATAATGGGGACTACTCTGCCATTTGTGAAAATCTTTTACAAACCAACTGGCGCAACCTTATTTCCCAATGTGAATCAGCAGATCAGTGTTACGCTATCTACTTGCAACACTCTCATAGTCTTATCAGAGAATACATTCCATTGAAGCATGCCAACGATAAGGAATCTCGCTATCCAGTAAGAATAAGAAAACTTGCTCTTAAAGTAAAGAAATTGTACGAGGTTCGACTAACTGTTGGTATCCAGAAATACAATCGTTTCTCAAGAAAACTCAAAAGAAAGCTGGCCTGCCTTAGCCTAAAAAGAGAAGAAAAGATTGCTGATTCAAAGAATCCAAAAGCTTTTTATAACTTTGTTAACAGTAGGCTAAAGTCAAAAAACAACATTCTTTCGATTTTCAATGAGAACGGTGAACTTTGTAAATCCGATCTTGAAAACGTGTTTGCTTCATACTTTAAATCAGTTTACAAAAAACATCCGGATGTGAGCTACCATTGCCCAAAATTTACCTCATCAAAATTGGATTTCCTTGATATTAACAGTGATGTAGTATACAGAACATTAACTAGCTTATCTGCTCGAAACTCCACCTCACCTGATGATATTCCATATATCTTTCTTAAAAAGGCCGCTGTTCAGCAAGACCACTTCAGCAAAGTTTAGATGCTGTTCACGCATGGTCTATGAAGTGGATGATCGCCATCTCACACGAAAAAACTTTGGTCATGTGCATTGGCAACTCTCATCCTAAAGATTTTTGGTTTTTTTAGGAAATAAAATTTTAAGGAACACAAAATTTGTGCGAGACCTAGGCATCAAATGCTTCGATTCACTTTGTTTTGAAGACTATATTGATGAAACAATAACTACGGCATATAGAAGATCCAACTTCATTTTGCGTGCTTTTCAAACTCACAGTATGTCTACACTTTTCAAGCTTTTTGCCACGGTGTAAGACCACTTTTAGAATATTGTACACCACTGTGGTCGCCTACTAAGATTGCTTACAACGAAAAAATCGAAAAAGTGCAGAACAAATTCACCAACGCAATTTTCTCAAGAAATGGTTTGTATCATGTCAGCTACAAAGAACGACTTGCAACGCTTGGTGAAAACTCACTTAAAATGAGAAGAATTTTGTATGATCAAAATCTCGTGCTCAAGATTCTCTTTGGCTATTTTGATATTGATAAAAGAGAAATATTCGATTTCTTAGATATTGCTGAAAGAACAAGAGGTCATCCATTTCGCATATTCATAGGAAGAGTTCGCTCCCAACAGTTCCTTGGCTCTTTTCTAGTAAGAGCCACAAAAACGTGGAATAGCTTGCCTAATACAATAGTTTCTTCGTCAACCCCAGCTAATTTTAATCATAAACTTGAAGCGCATCTCAAACAAAACGGTTTTTCTGACATTTCTTTTCTCTAAATTCCGGATAACGATTTAATGCAAGCGATTTTCGATTCACATTCTGAGAAAATCTTCAACAACAGGTCAAAAACTTCCTTAAACATACAGGACATTTTAAAAAAAATTAACTGCAAGTTAATTTACAAACGAATCAGCTATATTTTGATAAAATACCTTTTTTCAGTGAGTCAACTGCTAGTTTCTTTGAAAACCAAAACACTTTTTGCGGTACAATGGAAGAAATCCTTTCCTACAAATCTTCAAAAGAAATCTTTTGCAGCAATATTTTGTGATAAAATAATTTTGTATTTCGTTTGGTACGATAACTGCTCTTCACTTTTGCTGGTGTTTTAAGAGCCAACTTTTGCAGTGCTTTTTGTGTTCAACTTGTTTTGCACCACTTTTGGCTCAATAAATGTTCTGTTCTGTTCTATTCTGCGAAGGGCGGTCGCGGACGAGTTGTCGGTCGCAAGCCGTCGAAAACCGTTGCGTGCTCACAATTCATCTAATTTGAGGTTTTTTGAGAAACGGTTGGTACCGTTCGATTCGTCTCTTTGAGATCTACACAAACTTGTATACAGCTTCGCCAGACCACCGCGTTTTCGCAGTGGGTGGTCAAAAGTGACTGGAGCAGACTTTTTGCGATTGGAGAAGCTTATGTTCCAGGACTTGCATGTTCTCGGAGTATCTCAAGCATGACGTGAAGTGTTCTATCATGTCAGGAATCCTCTGTGAGTGCGCCATGCACAATGCATATAGGATCGAACCTATCAATCGAGGGGGCAGCTTGTTGAGTGAGCATTTATTTTATTTATTTATTTATTGCACTCGATGGTGCGCATAACATCTAACACATCGTCATGCAACTGAGACAGATCCAGTACTGAAAAAAAACTGAAAAACAACAATAACTAAACATCTTTCTAGAAACATAGCTGATAAAAATAACAATGTAAAATGAAAGAAATTCGCAAACAATATAGAAAGGCAAAATAGTGAAACTTGTTTAGAGTACCTCCTTCAAAGCAAGAAATCCTATCGCCCGTTTTCCTTGCAGTGCGCTCATTTTACACTTGAAAACTGTGAGATCTACAGTGCAATGAGAAGGAATGTGGAGCCACCCGCGTACACGCATGGGTAGCGTTACTGATGGTAGGAAATACCCCGCATCAGTACGCTACAATGCCTTAATACACACGAAAGTCACGAAATTTGCTCTGTGAAAACAAATTGTTGGCAGTGAAGGTCGGTAAGACAAAAGAATAGCACAGAATAGCACAACAAAAGAATTAAAATGAATCGGTTTTCTAAAACACTAAATTCTAAATTTAGGGAGTTTTATGAGAAATTCTCAGTCGCCCTACTTAGGAATTGCTCTACTTTGTCCCGGCGAAACGTTGGAGTGCGCTGTGCGCAATCTATATAGGATCGAACCTATCAATCGACTGGGCGCGACAGCTCGCAAATTGCACCGCGGGTGTGTTCTGCGCGCAAGAACTCTGTCACTTTTGAATCTTTCCGGCTGCAACTTGTGCATTTTGAAGGCAGTAGAAAGTTCAAGAAGCGCGCTGAAACATAGCGACGTAGCTTATGACTGAACAAAGTTACAGCGGTGCGAAAATGCAGTTTAGCCTCGTGTGACACGATTTTTTCCGATTTCAGTCGACCACTGCGGGAAGATAAGGAGAGCTAACGACACGCAAATGCGTAGACTAGCCAATCAGTTAAGGTACTTTACGATGAATTGCCTATAACTGTCCAGCTGCCTAGCTTGCCTTAGTCCCAGCTGCCATTTTAGAGCTGCTGAGTGTAGCGGTGAAGTTTCTTCCGCCCTTACTCGTCCACATTTGAGTTTTTGACACACGAGATGGTGCTGTTCTGTTCAGCTCGAAAAGCTCTATCGAACGGAGTCAATCTCCGCCATTTCCGGGAAAATGGATTTTTTGACAATTTCCCTCGAGGACGAGGGCGCTCTTCGCCGAACCTGCCCGGACGATGACGTCATCGAAAGTCGACGATTTCGAAATTCACCAAATTTTCTTGGTCAAAATCGTTCAGAGGGTTATTTGGAGCACCGATTACGAACCCGACGTCTGTTTTTGAAAATTCCGCCGATTTCGATAGTTTTTGGATTTTCTTCTGGATAATTGAGGGTGATCCGGTCAGGAACACTGATTTTGCTCAAACTTCGCCTAGGGGCAGGGGTTATTCATCGTGCCAAATACGGTGCCGAAGTCATTTGACCGATTATGGCAGAAGACCACCCATACCGATAACTGAGGGTGGTCAGTGATCCTGGCCTACCAATGTCACATGGCTGTAAAATGCCAAAATCGGTGGAATTTTCAAAAACGGACGTCGGGTCCGTAATCGGCGCTCCTCTAGACGATTTTGACAAAGAAAATTTGGTAAATTTCGAAATCGTTGACTTTCCATGACGTCGTCGTCCGGGCAGGCTCGGCGAAGAGCGCCCTCGTCCTCGAGGGGAATTGTCAAAAAATCAGTTTTCCCGGAATTGGCCGAGATTGACTCCGTTCGATAGAGCTTTTCGAGCTGAACAGAACGGCGCCATCTCGTGTGTGAAAAACTAAAATGTGGATGAGTAAGGGCGGAAGAAACTTCACCACTGCCTTCCACAGCTGTAAAATGGCAGATGGAATTAAGGCAGGTTAGGCAGTTGTGAAGTCACGGGCACTTCATCGTAAAGTACCCTAACTGATTTTCTAGCCTACGCCTTCGTAGGCCGTTAGCTGATCGCGTGTTCCCACAGTGGTCGACTGAGCTTGGAAAATATAGTGTCACAAGAGGCTAAACTGCATTTTCGCACCGCTGCAACTTTGTCCAAACATAAACCACGTTGCTGTGTTTCAGCGCATCTATTGATCGCATCTATTCTGCTGCTTACAAAATCCACAAGTTGAAGCCGGAAAGATTCAAACTTGAGAGAGTTACGCTCTCTCAAGTTCGCTCCAAACAGGTCCGCGGTGCAATTTGCGAGTAGTCACGCCCACTCGATTGACAGGTTCGATCCTATATACATTGTTCACGGCGCACTCTATAGTCTCGCCGAGACAGAGTACAGCTATTATTGAGACGGGTGGCTGAGAATTTCTGTAAAACTACCCAAACGCTTACTCTACAAGCTGTCGCGCCGCCTACTCGATTGATAGGTTCGATCCTATATACGTTGTGCACAACGCATTCCAAAGTCTCGCCGGGACAGAGTTCAGCAACTCGAGTAGGGCGGCAGAGCATTTCTCATAGAACTCCCTAAACGCTCACTCTACAAGCTGTCGCGCCGCCTACTCGATTGATAGGTTCGATCCTATATACGTTGTGCACAACGCATTCCAAAGTCTCGCCGGGACAGAGTTCAGCAACTCGAGTAGGGCGGCAGAGCATTTCTCATAGAACTCCCTAAACGCTCACTCTACAAGCTGTCCCACCTCCCCACTCGATTAGCAGATTCGATCCTACATACATTGTCCACGGCGCACTCTCGGAGGATTCCTGGCATGACAGAACACTTTACGCCATGCTTGAGATACTCTGAGAACATGCAATTCCTGGAATATAAGCTTCTCCAATCGCAAAAAGTCTGATCCAGTCACTTTTGACCACCCACTGCAAAAACGCGGTGGTCTGGCGAAGTTTTATACATGTCTGTGTAGCTCTCGAAGAGACGAATCGAACGGTACCAACAGTTTCTCAAAAACCTCAAATTAGAGGAATTGTTAGCACGCAACGGTTTCCGACGGCTTGCGACCGACAACTCGTCCGCGACCACCCTTCGCAATGGAACGCAAGTTTTTAATTTTGGTCACTTTCATGGCTCCATATGAAATATCTATAACGAACGATAGAGCTCGAGCTCCTGGGCTCAAATATATCGTTAGTTTTTGAAATGCATGAATTGTAGGCGAGTATATCAAAAAGACGCAAAAACAGGAAAATCGCGGTTTTTGCGGGGTCTATTCAAAAGACGTGTCCTGTACTGTATTCCGTCAATCCGACTGCTCTATCGACCGAGGTGTTGTCTCCGCAATGGTGACGGAGACTAAGCGCCCTACATCAAAGCGGTAGCACATAGCTCCCTTCGAGTCGAATGTGCTTCTTTAGGCGCCTTTTATACTCGCGCCCTACTCGCGATCGATGACGAAAGCTATTTTCTGTTTTCTAGAAAAATTTTCAAAATTTCTGCGCATCCCTCCTCCCAAATACCCTTCTGCTAGACGAACATTGGCAAAAAAATCCGATCCCCACAGTCGTGAGTGTACTTATGTTCACACTTCTAACGGAACGTAACGGAACCTTTTCCCAGAGCAGAGAAGTGTGATTTGTACGAAAATAGGCAGAAATGCGACCAATAACACAAGATGGATGAAAAGATTCCATTTTTGCTCACAATTAGTTGAATTAGCAAAGTCACAAGAAAATTGTTCCCCATAGAAATCCAAAGGGCGACCAGCAAATCTTGGTGAACCAAAGTAATAGTTGTCGATCATGTTCGCAATGATGTTACTACGAGACACGCTTCCAAAACTAATAAAAATCGTTACAAAGGCATCACACACAGATGCATCTAACGAGGGCTTCCCTAGCAACACAGGCGTGGCTTAATGACCAGCGGCGTATCTCTAATCGACGAAGGTCAGCTTGGTCCACCTCCTGCAAGAGGTTAGAAACGAGGTTGAAAGGCGAACACTGCACCCCACCGAGGCCAAAATACGCTCTACAAGGTTGCAAAAAGCACTAGCAATACATGACCCTAACCTCGGAATCGATCCCTTGATTACCCTCCTGCAGTCCTCCGCGCTATCCACTCGGCCACCCCATCACTGTTGCATTCATGGTGGATGCCTCCGTGAGTGTGCCTTCTCGCTTCTACTAGGAATTTATCAAATCTCAGGTTCGAGCATTGATTGATGCTCAAAACCTTTTGGAGAGTTATTTCTGAGCAAAGCAAGTGTATTCCAGTAGTTTTGTGTTATTAACCCGCACTGAAGCGCCGCAGTTTTCTGCCATTTTTACCTATCCTTAGGTCCGCAGGAAATTTGGAAACCACTGTGATGCTTGCCAGATAACGCTCTACAATACCATATAGGTCGCTTTAAGAATCTCCACGGCCACCTCGTTGACCTTCCTGGTGGTTAGCTATTACTAGGGATGACGTGGCCGTGGAGCACTTTCAAAATGACCTGATGTGAGTGGACCCGACCCTACTGTGATCTACCGCAATACCGAAAACGGATGCCAGCTTCGTGGTGTGCACCCAAAGCTAAATAGACGAGATTTTGACGAAAAAGCGAAAAAAAATCGACGTCTGAAGTAGTGGTAGTGCAATGGTGTCCCTATCCGCAGTGTTCCCCATCCATCCCCGAATAGGGGACTGGTCAGACCAAGAATAGGCTGCGGGTGACCAATAACACGAGGTGACTACAACAGTATAACCTTGAGTGAGAGTTAGTAGGGGAGCCCTCTCTGTAGAAACCCAAAGATTAGCGCAGTCGGGGGAGGCGCCGGCGGTCACATTCTTGGTACATACAGGTTTTCCGCACAGGCCAACCGAGCGAGCCTTTCACACCTTCGGGATCGGTGAATTGCTACCAGACTTGTATGGAAAGGATAAAGCACAGTCTTGTTCATCGGCTGGCCACCGAAAATCATAGTATTCCCGTTGCCTCCACTACACCTCGTAGGCCTTTGTCATACCATCGCTCACCCCGAGCGACGCCTAATGATATGCTCCCATATCGATTCCATCGCGCCGCCCGATCGATATGGAAGCATATCATTAGGCGTCGCTCGGGGTGAATGATTATGACAAAGGCCGTAGGGACATGATGTGTGGCGCACCCCAAAAGGGATTGATTGACGCCGTCCTTTATCCTTCATCTTATCCTTTACAATGGCAAACAATTTCAAAACTAATAGAGTGCATTACAAAGGTATCATATACGAATGTCATCCAACAAGAATTACTCTGGCGAGACAAGCTTGGGCCAGATTCATAAACCGTTCACCGCCCCCTAACGGTGAAAATACCGCCAAATACCCTCCGGTACGACATTCATCAGCGCAGTTTTGGCGGTATTTTCACCGTTAGAGGTCGGTAAGCGGTTGATTAATCTGGCCCTTTGGTTCAACAAGTGTGCGACAACTCTGCGCGACGTAGACAGGTGTATCTCTCATCTTACAAGTTGAAAACGCGGTCAAATAACGTACGCGATAGCCTCTCGAAGTGAACGTGCACTCTACATTGACAGAAACCTTATAATAACCTCTAGCGATGCACAAACACTACTCTCGGAATCGAATTCGCTGATCAATCTCCTGCAAGCCCAGAAGTCTGTCCACCCACTCGGCAGTCCATTGCCGCCGTCGTGCTGTTTGCTGAGAACGTTTTTTTTATCAACGCATTTATTGTTAGGAGAAATCCGAATGGCATAAAGCGATAAGCTTAAGCACCGTATTTTTTAAATTTCATTTTCCTTCATTGCACCAGATCCTTCTCATTAGCAAAGACGCAGCTCTTGAGAAAATTTGTCATGTAATGATAACAGGTCAAAAGACTAAGGAACATGTGGAATAGATGACGTGACTAAAATCTTCTCCGATAATGAACAAGGTTGATGGTGAGCCGCGTGTTCTGCTGGAGAAGAGGGCGGTCAGTTTTATTTTGCTGAGGCAGCCACAGCTTCTGAAGCGTGTCATGGATTGCCTTTGGATCTTCATAAAAGGCGTCTTCTGTTACCTACACAGCTATTCTCTGAAACTTGTAGTAACCAACACTTTCTGAGGCCTTCGTATTCAACCTCGTTTTTGCTCTGGCATGGCTGTAGGTGGTTTGAAAGCTCCTTGGCAGGGAACTAGTTTCAGTTCACCTTAGAGTCACGCAGAGGGACACTCGCCGACGTCAGCTGTGAAAAGCGTGGAAGTTTAGTCGATCGAACATAACGTGAATGTCATGGTCATGTCATGGATCATGTGAAGCCTCACCATCAGTGGTTCAGCTGCTTCTTGGTGGTCTCTACTCAGGGCCTTCTTTAGGATTTAGAACTTGAAAGAACCTCCAGAACATGAAGTCTAGGGTGCTCTTCTACCAAATAGAATCCTCGGTTATTTCCTTATTCGCGGGCTCTCCACCGTTGCGAGATCCTGCTCCCCCCCCCCCCCCACTCTCCTTGTCGTTGCCCGAGAGATCGTACGGGTGGATGTCTTCCGTACATTTTTTTTCGACTGAAGTTTCCTGAACAGAGAAAGCTGAAGAAATTCTGTCTTTTTGTTGAGCGTGAAGTCGTGAAGCCGGAAACACGGTTTCCAGGAAAGATCAATTTTCATTTCAGCCTCGGTAACACGGTTGCTGGCACTCCGTTCGAGCATCCTGATCGAATGGCTTCACATGCTACCGGCTTCGCTCTACCGACTATTCGAAGATGCAGCGAACGAGTGGATGTGGTGCCCCATTGCACGTATCGACCAGGATCAGTTCCGACGGTGCGCCTGCTTACTTCTGCCCTTGGCAGGACTGCTCAGAGTCAAGGCACCGGTCGAAATTTCACTCTGCGAAGCGCAGTGACGCAATACTTGTGCCGATTTGGTGTGCACGCGACAGCCGGTGGCTTCTTTGACTGCGTTGGCACACTCCTCTTGTTTTATTAGAAAGAGTAATCAAATCGGGATTGACGGTAATTGGTTGTTAACACAACGGACAGAAGCTGCATTCTTCTTATCATCTGGAATTTCCACTCGCAGCAGTGCGATTAGCCAAAAAAGCCACAATTAGATAGAGTTAAGGAGCTGAGTTTCGCATTTAATCTATAGAATTAAAGCAGTTATCGTTGCCAGTACGATATCAATCTGTGTAACTGCAGGAGGAGGAGCTCTCCAGCTTGTCGAGGACGTTCGCGGACGAGCCCTGGTATCCGTCTTTGAAGGATAAGAGTCGCGCTCCCCCGCCGCGAAAGAAAACTAAGAAACGTCCTACGCCCTCTCCAGCCAGTCTATCTGAAATGGAGGTATGCGAGCCTCTTGCTGTAGCATTTCGCCGATGTTGCCCTTATGTAGTATACTGAAAGATTTGTATAATTCATGATCGACTGTCGGTAAATCTTGGCATGACGTTGATATATGATATGATATCAGTACTGTATTAGTATATCAGCACTGTTCGAGCTGTGGAAGGCAAAATTGTTAACTACACTTTATTTGCCTGGCATTTCAGCTTAAGCGCCTCCTCCAGAGCCTTATGAAAGCAGCCGAGGGGCTGGTGAGTCCTCGAATGGAGGCAGTTTTGGGGTGAATTCATGATGGGAGTGGTTCACCCAAACTGCCTTCATCCGAGGGTGACTCACCAGCTTCTCGGCTGCCTCCATAACCGCCTCCTCCATAAGGCTCTGGCGAATAAACTGTGGTCAACAATCTTGGCTCCACAGCTCGAACAACCCTAGTGAAAGATTTGTCATTGGTGCACTGCTTGCTGGAGTGGTCTCATGAACCATCCTTATCATTCACTTGTCCTCCACCAAGGTCATTGTCATTGATTGTTTGAGGCGCCGCTGTGCCTTTCCTTGCATGTTTTTTATTTGTCTCTTAAGATGCGATTTATCCAGAAAAGCACGCCATTTCCTGCGAGACCTAAAAATGGAAGCTCTTCCAAAGGTAGATGTCTTCATGCTACAAGGAAGACAGAGGACTGTGAACAGGTAAGGGAGGAAACTATGGCAGGTTTGGTGTTCTGAGCAGTCCTCTCTTCAGCAGCGCCTTTGCATCGCTGGACTTCTCTTAAGACAGAAATCGTCGCCAATGTCTTTTTGCTACACGCCATGCACTCTATTACGCGATTTTGTTGGAGGCACTGTCAATTTTCGCGCACCTAGCTTACACCTGCAGTGGGGAGTATACAATGGATCGGAACGAATCATTTTCCGATATCCCGATCCGAGTCATCGAAAAATCCGGTGTCCGCTATGCGGAGCATCCAATTATTCGAAAATTTTCGATCGGATCCAGTGTATAGTGAAGAGCCGATGGACAACTCACCTTCACATACAATTCTGTGCAAGTTGGGAAGTATGGAAGGCTTGGCTAGCGTGGGCGTGAACCGAACCTAAAATCGATCTTGCAAAAGAAAACTGGTGGCTTTTTCAAATGCACCTTGCGAACTCACTACTACTGAGCACCAAATTACCGAAGAACGGCGTTGATGCAACCATGCGCCCAAAATTAGAAAAAAAGGACTATTGATGTCTCGTTTAACTGTTCACCAAGATTGGCAATGGCTCTT
This sequence comes from Heligmosomoides polygyrus bakeri, assembly GCA_947359475.1. Taxonomy (NCBI): domain Eukaryota; kingdom Metazoa; phylum Nematoda; class Chromadorea; order Rhabditida; family Heligmosomidae; genus Heligmosomoides; species Heligmosomoides polygyrus. The sequence continues at coordinate 68,783,425 of OX375867.1, forward strand.
ATTGAGACTAACATTTAGGTGTCTTTTCCCGTCTCCTTCAGAGGCAAAGTCCCTGAAGGACCTTAGCAAAAATTTATAATGGGACAAAAAGGGTTCCTTAAGGAGGATGGTAGCTGATGAACAACTCGTCCTGAATTCTATTTGACATTCCGAAAGGACATAGCTTGAGCAACTTTTCGAAGACCTGCCTGCCATCTACAGGAATGTTTCAAAGATGCAAAAAGGTTGAAAGATAGGGAGTCGAATACCTACCTCCCCCCTCACTTACGAGACAGCGTCACCCTTCACGTTCCTCTAGAACCACTCCGTGCTCTTTTCGACCATCGGTCGTCTTGTCTCCTCATCATGGGACCGTCATCTATCATATCATCGGTACTCAACATTCCATACTTAGTCCGCTGAGTCAGGAAGATGAGGCATCCTTCTCATGTCGGAACTGTGAAGTTCGGCTCGACGTTGAGTTCGCCGGTTGTACTTCAGAAGCCCATAGTAGGCATACATAGTGCGTAATCCTTAGCGACTTAGACGCGGGTGCAGTGTCGACCCATGTCTTCGCTGCGCAACAGAGCGCAGAGAGAGTAGTCGAATGGTCTTCTCAGAGACCAGGGTCCATCAGATGGTGTCTTTAAAATGTAGAACCTTGCCGATCCCATCCCACAGCGCGAAGAGATGAAAGTCCCATCTTCGTTCAAAAAGCTGATAGCGGACTGCGCAGTAGATCCTCTTGCAAGTGTCTTCTGCAGCGGCATTAGCTGCCAGCCGCTCCACGTGTGCTGCACTCGGATCCAGTCTTGAAGCCTTTCTTTGTTGGAACAACTTGATGGCGTTTGATATGCACTCGTTGATCAAACTTACAAGGCCAGCCTTTCACAGAACTGCAGACTCTTGGGAAACATATCCCAGTTCTCCTAGGGTCCTCCTTGATCGATTAGTCGTATCTGGATATGGAGTCCGAAAGGTTGCCCTGTCGTAAAGGTACCTCTGCTCCTTTTTGTGCGATGACCGATGTTGTTCTCCAGCTTGTGGTTGAGTCGCACATCTGCTCGAAGAAGGCCGTGTCCAATCCACTGAAAAACGACGGCATGACGGCGACATCCAGTAGGCATACTCGTCGGTCTTCAGACCTAAATTCTCATATCCTATACTTCTCCTCAAGGGCCATCCCGATTTTCGCAGTGACGTCTCCAGTGGCGAACTTGTAGGAGGACTTTGGTCTTACGAATAACTCCGTCCAACCCCTCGTGGAAAGCGTAAAGTTCGGTCTCATCAGCGGCTGATGTTGGCGAGTAAGGCCTGCAACAGAGTTTTGCGTCATCGAACCACGGTATGTTCCTACCGTGATAGAACCTATTGCTGATGGAGCCACCCTAGAGATCGAGAACCTCGACCACACTGACCTAGGCTCCAGCCTTTTTCTAGAACAGTCATTGGCTTGTATGCCAGACCATCACCCATCGTCGTCAAGGTTAGGCATACTATCTTCGATTCGTTTTATCGGCGTGTCGAGAAGTTCACCTACGACGACAAGCGGTTCAAGGACGTCTTCGACAATGACTGTGGCAATCTCGACGACAAGGAGAAGACGCGTCTACTCATCGGACGCCTGTACGAGGACTGTCATCAGTTGTTCTGCGGGTCGATATTGCCAATGCTGCCGTCCGACCTATCATGGGACGAGGTCATCGCCACACTGAAGCGTCTATTTGGACCGGCAAAGACGCTGTTTCGACGCCGTTTCGAGTGCTTCAAGATCCAGTACGACACCAGGACCTCAACGCATATGAAACGCTCGTGAGGACTCGCTGCACCGATGCGAAGCTCGACTGCATCGACTTGGACGGTCCTCAGTGTCTCGTGTATTTCGCCAGATTTCAAGGAGCAGAATTCGCCAACTACAGAACGCGCCTGTTGAAAAAGCTGGGCCAGGCTGAGAAGCTTTCGATCAAGGATCTTACAGCCGAATTTCAACTCATCCGGTCCTGCAAGGAGGACGCGAGGATGCTCGAAAATCTGGCAGTGGTGACTTCGACGGTCAACTACGTGGCCATGAAGAAGAAGCCCAGATTCATGCAACGTGACTTGAAGAAGAATGGAGACAACTGTGTCCTCAAGTGACCTCCAACCGCAACTCGATGTCGTAGTAAGCGGACGACCGCTCTCCCTTTTATCCCATACGGCCGTGATCACGAAGATTTCTAAGTCAAGCTGGAAACGACTCGCAAAACCGCAGCTACAAGATAGCGACACCGTCATCAGTGGAAGCAGAATACCTAATGATGGACGGTTCGAAGCAGACTTTATCTGTGTTGCTGGTGGGACTCAGAAGGCATGCTTTGGGAGTTGCTAGTGAGACCACAGTCACAGCATCTGTCTACGCTACCCGGCTCCAGAGCTTGGCCGACGCCATGCGCTAAAAACGTCCAGGACGGGAAAATGTGTACCTGCTGCACGACAACGCGCGTCGTTATGTCGCAAAAGTGAGTCGCGAGAAGATCCAGGAGTTAGGCTGGAAAGTTCGGCCCCATCCACCGTACTCCCGAGACCTTGCTCCTTCTGACTACCACCTGTTCTGACAAGGGAAGGATACTAGGTGATCATGGGACTTTGAGATGAGACGTACATCACTGGGTGCGGCTTCGAACGATGATTCCAAATGTATGTTCCGTTTCTGCTGTGCGCATCTGTGAACGGAGTTATAGACCATTTTCGTAGCAGGCTCCTTTGTCCTCTAGCTCCTCGCAGAGCGGGCCAATCGCAAGAGAGCGAGCTCAAGTAAAGTTGAAACTGCGCTGGCGGCCGAGCAGCGGTGGCGCAGGGGGTAGAGGGGCGGCATGGTGAGGGGCTGGTTTATGGTTCGTAACCTGTGGTTATGGTTCGTACAGAATGCGCACCTTCTCAATAAGCTCTAAAGGGATGCCATGATCTCGCAGCGCATATCATATAACATCTCACGGAGTGCGATCGAAGGCCTTCTCCAAGTCCAGCAAGGCAAAATGCACCGATTTCTGTTTCTCGCGGTACTTCTCTAGCAGAAGAGGAACGGCGTGAATGGCATCAACGGTGCTCAGCCAGTGACGAAACCACCACCGTTCGTGGAAACTGGACGACATCCCGGAGACGTCGATCGATAATTCGTTCAAAGATTTTGATAGTGTGCGAAAAAGGCGAATTGACTAGCGCAGTCCGCAGGACTGCTGTTTTTCTTCCGAATCGGGGTGGTTATGCTTTGCTGCCAGCTCTCGGGCACTTTCTTCACAACAACAACCTGATTTAAAAACTCTGTCAGTCAGTCAGCAGGGCACCGGCCCTTCAACTTCCACAGGTCGGCTGGCAGGCCATCGGGGCTAGTGGCTTTGCCTGACTTCATCTTCTGAGGTATCCTACAATGGTCAAATTAATACTGTATTTAATAGTGACTCTGAGAAACTTGTTGGCATGCAAATAACGGCTGCGCACGGCAACTACTCATCATCCACGGTTTCCTAAGCATGTGTTCATCCGCGCCCTAGGTTTTCGTGTAAAAAGAGTGGAAACACTAAAAAATCTTTGCCTGTTAGGCACAGAAAACATAACACAATATTTTTAATGCCTAACCGCGGTAAAAGACAAATTACGCATTCTTTTTTCAGCGACGATTCTCACAGCAAAAAGAGAGGAACGTAGTAGCGGTTTCCCGTCCAACTGCCCAACTTCGTATCTCCAGGAACCTAGCTATGAAATTCATCCATCGTTAGATCTTTGATCTTTATTTATTTACTGAATTAGAAAAGAACTCCTGCTGTACAAACGTAGAAAAAGCAGGGTTTAATATCTTCCTTGGAGGAAATGAGGAATTAAGTTCCGTAAGAGGTGCTGCGACGTCTTGCAAAGCTATCCACTCGATCTGAATGCTCTTATCACGCCAGGGGTGACTACTTCTGAATATTACTGCTCCACCATAATCTGCAATGTGCGTACAACTAGTGTTTTAAATTGTACCAACTTTGGTGCATTGTCACCATTTTTATACGACTGAGTTTGCGTTGCATTACTTATGGTCCACCCTATATACTGCCTTTCGCTCTTCTTGCGTTTTCTTGATAAGAGAGCAATGTAACGCCGTTGATAAGACGCCAATATGAAGCTTCCTCCATTCACGGTTTAGTTACTGCCGACCTCTTGGACGAAGCCCTAGCGTGCAGTCACTATGGCGCTAGGCAGCCTGATGGCCTGTAGCCAATAAACCGCTTGGCACTTTAGCAGCGCTATTACCTGCAACAAGTAACAAACTTCCGCGCGCTTTTCTGCTTGCAGACATTGAACGTCGAAAAGTGCGGTTTAGTGAGCACGCTCTTTAGCTAGTGTCGCCAAGTTCCATGTCAGACGTATGTCCGTCCTAATGCTTCCACCGCCTGCACAAATTAGCATGCTACCTGCACGTGCCTACCACCTTACCCTAGGCTGTAAGGAATTCAGTGAGGCGAGTTGGCTCCAGATTCAAATACTGTAATTGATTCAAAGTGTGGTTCGTTTGTTGGTATCAGACTCAATGCAACATTCGCAACTTCAACAGCGTTATCGCACGAGTAAACTGCGGTAATGGAAGTCCTTTTCATAGAAAGACACGATCCCAAGCAGCCCATTTTCAATATCATCTATTTCGCCTTCTTTTTCTCTGCTGCAAAACCTCTGAAGCTCGGGAAAAGTGTTATTTCAGGTGCAAGATTAAGAAACTATGAGGTGTATGTGGCCACTGAAACTCACCTCAGTATAAGAGCTTCAGAGTGTTTGGCAAGGGTGTTGATGCATAGGAGTAGTTATTAGTTAATTTAGCGCGCATAGTTGTGGCACTTGTGGCTTCGAATAAGTGGGAGTAATGATGTCGCCTCATTTAGTTCTTCACAGCCTAATAATTTCGCTCATCGGTTCACACCTGTCATGCTGCATTTTGTTCCTGCTTGCTGATTACTTGCTGTGCTCAGGAATTGTAACGAAATGTTGTTCTGCTTCTGCATTTCGGCATGAAGTGGTCTGCTTTTTAAGAACGATTCCGAAGACCCTCCCGATCAGCAGATCTCTGAAGCTGACGTAGAGCTGAACGAGCAGGAGAACAATGACGATGGTGCTCCCAAACGACGCAGGTCTCAACGAATAATGAATCAGCGTAGAGCGAAGATGCTAAATCGGCTAAGGACAAAGAAGGTTGTCGAGAGGGCGGCTGCTGCTGAACCGAAAGGTACAACAGAGCATGAAACTCTGGCATTGCTAGCTGCCTAGAACGATTATTTCCAGATGAGTGCAAGGCGGCTAAGCTGGTTAACGAAAAGTTGTCCGCGGATTCATCAGATGTGGCTGGAGGTGCCACAGAAAAGGAAGCCGAAATTGCAGCAGCGACGAAAGACCAGCAGTCGGCAAGAGTGGAAATACGGAAGAAGCGGAGCAGACGTACATCCTCGCCAATCCCTTCTATGGTAATTTTAATGTCTGTATTCTCCAAGCTCTCTTCTCGCAAAACGACACTTTTCCTGTGCCGAACAATGTGATTAGGTGGCAGTTTTATTGGGATGCCTAACGCCTCGAATATTCGTCGTCCTCAGGGGCTCTGCAATCCACCGTTAACGCGGAGTTGCTATCGTTTCTCCGTGTTAATTTCTATTCTTTTCGCGAGTGTTATCTTGAATTTATTAATTTATTAAATTGCTAATTTCTAGTTAACTAATTTTTCAATCTAACTCACGGGTTTTGGAGGTAGACCGAATAATGTATTTTATAATTATAGTTTATCTATAAGGGCCACAGCGACTCCAAAGCTAGATTGGCTAGATTAGGGCAAGGAAAGTTCACTGAGAACGCGTTACATAGTTATGCGGACTCCAGTGTCCAATGATAGATTGGCTAGATAAAGATAAAGGTCGGCATTAGTCAACTCTTTTGCGGGATGCGCCAAGCATTCTACGCCTAGGAATGTGGCACTGCGCATGCGGAATAAGGCAGTGTGAATCGTAATTAACCTATACAATGACTTCCGAAGGCCCACCGACGAAACAGCTAGTCTTTTCTCCTTACCAGTTTATGCTGGCACCAGTTCGGCAAGCCCGGAGGAATGGAACACTTGGTTAGCCTGTCCGGTGAATTCGAACCAAGAATCTGTAATTGGATGCAGGTGACAGCCCACGTCTCCTCCGACTGCGCTACCACACGCCGAAGCATTTAGGAAGCTTCTCTAAAACTGGAAATTTTCAGCCAACTGTCAGTACGGTGCTAAAGCACAGTTTTCGTGCCATCGAATTTATTGATTTACGTGTTATACATTCGATCTGAATGAATCATTTTCGGACATCCGATTTGGACATCTCGATCCTCATCCAAAAATCACGAGTCCGCCAAATTACCGTTATCCGAATCATTCAGTTATCCGACGATTTTCAATCGGATCCAATGTGAGTAATCTGTGAAGTCTCGGATGCGATGTGCACTCGAAGCTTGGGCACTGTATTTGGGGCGAAATTGTTTAAGAAAGCAGTAGTGAAAGTCAAACGTAAATCGCTTTAAACTGATCGTATGGATCTCCAAATTGCTAGCTTTTGCTTATATTAGACGATCGCACGAGGAACAATTCAAACTAAAGTGATTCAGCACAAGGTTTGTGATATCCATAAATACTCTGATAAACTATGATCGAGCGTTAGAAGAAGGGGTTTCGCCCACTACCTGCCACCTCCACTGTTAACAACGGAAGAGGGTGGTTTTTTTTTTGAGGCAAACAACACGATTTTGCTATCCTATTAAGTTTGCTACCTTCATGTTGCAAACAAAAGAGACAAAATAAAACTGATTTTTTCAAGGAATAGACTTCCTAGAGAAATCTTAAACCTTGACCTCGCTTACGAAGGTCCATTACCTGCTTCTGGCGGGATATAGGCAGTGCGGTTTATTATAAGCTCTTCGTATACGGCGGAGCCTAGTGATTAGAATTTTACTGTAAGCTGTGAAATTCTGTGGCAAATTTGCACCGCACTGGCAGGCGAAAAAAGCTTCCATCCGCTTGGGCCCCAACCTCAAACACCACATCGTGAAGTTGGCTTACAAGACTCGTAGCATCCGAAGTTCAAGCTGCAATTCCTTTTTCGCAACCTACGTCCATACACCGTTGCTGAGCAGCAAGAATTTTCGAATTTTCGAAAAAAATCGCTCGTTGGTTTTCGCATTCGACGTCCGCCTAGGAATCGGGTGCAGTTTATTTTGTACTGTAGTACATACTAAACGCTCTGCCAAAATTCAGTCGTGAATCGCTCTTCGCTCAAAGGTACGGCTGACGGTGAATCGGAGTGCAGGGGTGTGTTTCGATTAAAACAACGTGCAGTCATAACTTCCATTAGGTCAACCAGAATGCAATAGAACCTTTTTTCCACAACACGGAAAGACCTAGAAATGATCAGGAAAGGTCACATTGTTCATTTCCATTAGTGGCGCCCGAATTTGGGTGGGAAAGGTGTTTGTAGATCTCCCTGTAGATTAACAAATACACCATTTCCATCGTTCCCGCACTTTATTATTTAGAAGGGCACTTAGCATGTGCTGCCTTATGTACCATTTAAAAGATGTTTAATCCAGGGGAAGCGCTAGGACGATATTTTAGAACTGCCATTGTATGGCGGCAAATTCTACTATTGGTTTGTGCTCGTCTTACGCGGAGTTTCTATTTTAGGATATCCGGAGCGATTCGGAAAAGCGATCTACACGAGTGGTGAAACGCTCGAGAAGCGCATCACAAACTAGGGATCCTTCCTTTACTTTTAACCCAATCGCCCCAGTGGGACCAACGACGGCGAGTCTCAACAGCAACGCTGCACCGTCGGCTCAGAGTCGAGCCTTGGAAGAGTTGGCCGCACAGTCCATAAGTGTCGCGTCTGCTGTTCAACCAGATTCGTCATCATAGTTTCCCCTTCACGGCTAGCAGCCTTTGATTACGTTGTGTCGTTGTTGGCTGCGAGATGATCCTCTTCGCGTTGTTCGAGGGACCGCTTGCTTTGGTGGAGTCTCCTGTTTGGGAAACGGTTGTCTCGCTCCATCCCGTACATTCTAACGTAGTGATAGAAGGCGACATTTCCAGCGAGCCCTTTCCTCTGTATATTTGTGGTCGTAAGCAGTCGTTGCTTTACGAACTCCTTCGCCACCCTGTCGTAGTTCAGCTCATTCACTCTCCTCGAGGTTCTCTGAACTCAGCAGTGCCTTTTGTACGAGGCGATTTTAGAGTGGTTTCTAACAAATTTTTTACTGTAGGTTTTTAATGGTGATTGACTTGTTGCCTTGCATGTATTGTGTAGATTAATTCAGCGGTGCTTACCTCCTTCGTTGTCTAAACGATGCTATTGGTGGCGTTTCTGTTCCATAGTCTTGTCTAATCGCTTTACACATGTGTGTGTGATATCCTTCGGAAGTTCTTCTGAAAGCGTTGTTTGCATCATCGAATTTACCCAAATTATGAACATTTTTATTGCTTTTCGCCAGGCTTTCCGTTTTTCATCAGGGCGTGAAGAACTTTGAAATGATGGCCTCTCCGCTTACTCCGCCGCAGTTTAATCCAACAGTACTTACTGAGGGTGGCACGCTCATCTAATAAGTTCGCCGGAGAACGATTACCTTTGCAAGAAATGCGATTCGCTTCACTGAATCGACTAATTCAGCGACAAGTGCTACATCCCTCCCAAGCGCTTCCATACGAGCTCGCCTGCGCGTGATCCACCCAATTCTCTTTGCAGCATCTTATATTTTTCTATACTATTTGAGCGGCAGGGACAAGTTCGGCAGGCAATGCCTCAGGTCGCAACTGTAGGCGACGGTAGAAAACGGTCACAGATTACATTTTTTTTCCAGGAATAGATGCTGTCTCTCACCAATGATCAAAAGTGTTGAAGCGCTTCCTGTTCTAGTTCCTCTTTGGCAGAGAGCTGCGATGGTACGGTAGCGCGTCCTCGTTATTCTAGGGCCGGGCCATGTATGTCACAACAGCGACACGGAGGCGAGGTCGCCGCTCAGCACCTGCGGTCACATGGGCCATTCGTGTCTACAGGAGACGTGACGTGACTCATTAACGACCTCAAGACGTTCGCGAGAAACCATTGCCACAAGTGCTACAGTATCCAAAGTCATGATGGCTAGATACCGGTGATGGAAATTCATTGGAAAAGCTTCAGCTATGGGGACTCCTGTGTACAGTAACAGATCGGCTAGATAAGGCGAGGTGAAATGTAGAACGCTGTAATAACGCTTGTTAACTTCGGGCTGCTTTTATTTCCACACGTGAAGTCTCACGTAATAAATAAATTTATAAGTAATAAATAAACCTATACATATGTGCAACTAATATGTAGAATAACACACGCGCTCAGCCTGTGAAACAAGACGAGGAACGTCGTCAAGGATTTTACGAAATCAAATAAATAGGGAGGATTCATAAAGGCCAAGCCAGTCACAATCCGATGTCTCTTTGCGGACAGTGTGGAACAGTCGCTTCTGAAAGGAAATCGGCCGAAAAGGAGCAGTGAAATTTCTTTGCTAGGAAAACAAAACGCAACAGAGGAAAAGAAATGCGACGTTCGCTAAGACATATGTATGAGGTGAATGGAATTCAGTATGGCCGCAAAACATAGAATTCTCAAGTGCCACAAAGTAGGGCACGAATGACGACTTCATGTTCTGGTAGGACGTGCTGAGCTATTCTATCAAGGACGCTGGTTTGAGCCTGCGGAGGAGAAAGGAGTGCTGTAAGCGACTGTTGCGGAACAAATCTGCATTGGACAGAACGAGGAATCTTGATATGGCTAGCTCGGTGAGGCTCAGCATCAGAAAGCATCATGCGTCCGAGATTCCTTTTCGTAATCCCATTGTTCAGAAGAAGAAGCCGCCTCTAGGAGATGGAGAGATCGAAGCGACGGCGACGGACAGACTTAGCGCGATGGCTTGAAAAAATCTGATGCACAAAGAAACATGTAAAAGCCTTCTATTGAACTAGTTTCATGCACCAGGAAAAATTAAGGGGTTCAACTTTACTTTTTTGTTTATTGATTATGTACGGTCCATGGAGCGTGGATATAACTGCTCAGGAGGTGTTCTACAGCGAGCTCTAGCGCGACAAAACCCACCCAGTCGCTTATTGTCCCACAGTTAGCTTGCAGCAGTTATGGACTCGAGAGCGATCGGGATCCTTTTTCCAGTGCCCATAAACAAGGCTGTTCGGGATGGCGAAGGGGGGGGGGGGGGGGGGAGAATGACAAGCTTATGAGATATAAAGGTCCGCACTGACCAACTCCTCCGGGATGTGTACATTACACATTATGCTCTTCTGTATGATGTCCTCGATGACACTCTAGTAGGTGATTATGTTACTTGAAGACAACCACACATGCTACCGTTCCTTCCTTCCAAGAGTAGCATGGTGCCAGTTAGGATTAATTCAGTTTTTGCGGGAACTTTTGAAAAGTAATAAATAAACCTATACATATGCATCCTGAAACCCATAATATAATTTCTGAGAACCAGGGGACTTTCTCAATGGCGACTCGGCACGAACAGCCGCTCTCCTTTTACTATTTGACTGACCGAACGCCTTTGAGGAATAAAAAATGCGCATATATGTAGTGCATTTCGATTTTTCAAGGCACTTGACAAGGTCTTGATATAAGAATTAGCTGTCAAAATATGGACTGTAGGAATTCATCCGGTTCATCCGATTGATGGTATGCAGGCTCGTGTGCCTACAAGGCATGCTTTGGTTGAATTCTGTGCTCTCCTTCGCTGGCAAGAAGGAGAACACAGACTAGGTGGTGGAAGGAACTTTGGGAAGCCTGTGGCAAAACGAACCTATTTATGTTTTATGCAGTTTTAGTTGTTTAGGATGTCAATTTTGATGCAGGTTCGTTAAGTGGACCACATCCTAGTGTTCCTCGGTACGCTCACTGGTCCGCATCAAAATAACTACCCTCATTTTATTACCCCTAATTGGACTCGGTGGTTTCTAATCAAAAGAACTTACCAGGTGAGGTTTAGGAGGCAGTACTCCAGAGTCCGCTCTTCTTTAAGCGTTGCCCCCAGAGGAGGTGTGTTATCACCAGTCTTTCTGTTATTCCGTAGCTAAGAACTCCAAAGATGTGAGCGTAGGCGACGCCGGCGACTGACGCTGGTTAGGATTTATAAGTCGTTGGACAGGAAAGTGGGAGTTGACCCTTGGAAGCGAAATTCGATCAAAATGTGCCGATACTGCGAAGATGTGGACAGACAGTAGATAAGAGATATAGTGCTGGTGAAAGTCGAATCGGATGAGGAGGGTCCACCTGACATTCGCGTAAAAACCCCCTTACGCCTTCACGTCAGCAGGCCCACTCTTGTCAAGTCATTTACGCGTTTCCCAAGCGGACGAGCGTGGGCCAACTGCTTCACTGTACCGCACAGGCAGAGTTGTGCGGATCTCTTCCAGTTTTGTTTGGGTCCGCCGTGTTTCTTCACCGTTTCCCGCAGCCAGGAATGCTGTTTGGCGCACTTATTGAGCAACTGTCGGGACTAGAGGACATGGGGTTTGCTTGGATGTACCTTGTGCTGCATGTTTTTTATTCCTACAATAATTTTTGCGGAAATGCCAAGTGGACCCCTCTCCGGATTAGACTTGCACATAGTACTATTACTCACCATCAGTTGAGAACGGTCAACACCTATAATGTGCTCCGAACTTACCGCAGCTCCTGCCTGCGATAAAGTGCCTTGGTAGACATTATAAGGGACCGGCTCTACGTGATACTATAGAGGTTCCCTGAATGTGGTTCTGGTGAGTAACTGGTACCAGCTAGACAAGCCTGACATGGATGCATCGGTGAAGAATTGCCGTGTGGAGATGCCGTACGTGAGTTGGACGTCAAACCAATTTGCGACGCGCTTGCCACCAACTCTTTTATGGCAATCCTTGCCACTGCACTATGTCCACTAACACACCATACCGTACACTTATCGTTGGAGTCAAACGTCGGGCCGCTCGCGCTGGTTATGCCGGGATGCTACGTCGCTGTCGTTCACTCCAGACGCAGAGAAGCACGATTTCGCGGAAAGCAGCTGCAGAAGCGCTCCTCGCACTGTTTCATACTTCGAATGAGCGTGTTCATCGGGCTACGACGCACCTAACTGTTCCTAAACTCCGACCCTCCCTCTCACCATTCCCTGCTGTTGCCGACTCCCGCAGGAATGGCTGCCACGCTTTCCACCGATGCAGGCGCACGACTCATCCAGCGGCCGCCTAAGTGTGAAACGGAGGAGCTCGGCCCAAGGCGCACCTCCACAAGTAGTTGCGAAATCAACGGGCACCAATGAGGGCGCGGGCGATACGGTACTGGGCGTGGCAGTGGCGCTCGCCGTCCGACCCCGAGGGAGACACACGAGCACTTCGCTACTTGTACGTTTAGGTGAGCGCTTCCTTTCTGTGAACGGGCTTTCCATTGTTTGTGTGCCACCTCGTCGTCCGGCGTTTCAGACGATCATTCGGTGCATCGCTTTTCCACTTCTAGACAGCCTCTATTCCGAGAGATGATGTATGGCTTGAGAGCGGCTCTCGAGGCCACTGCCAGCGTGGACGACGTCGACGTCGGTATGTTTATTTCTGTGGGAATGTGCTTCGACTTGAGCGGCAGAGGTGCCGCGGTTACCGCTCACCCTTAGGTTGGAATGGCAAAGGAAATTCTGGGCAGGTCAATAACCTCTGTCACGCGGTAGTAATTACGGAAAGCGAGAAAGTAGTGAGAAAAGAGTTAGGTGCAGTCTTCTCAGAAAGGCACGGCCGTCTGTTTCTTCGATAACGATGAGAATGGAGGAAATACACAACTGTACCAAAGCGTGATCTGTAAGAGGGGGTAGTGTGTTAGTTTCCTACCGGGGAATGTGGGTTGGTGATGGCTGAGGACAACGATGGGCAGCAACTCAAGTGCACATTAGAATATAGGCTTCTTTGTTGAGAAGAATTGTCTGTGGCAGAATCTGCTCCACTTTACAGCCTAGACTATTCCCTGTACTTTTTGAAGTTGTATTGGCACTATTGTATTTTCATTTCTCCGAAGGTCGAGCCAAGTTCGAAATATTCATCCAAGGAGTTATTTATTTTATTTTTGATGCTGACAACGAATATTAGGTCGGTTTTTGAAACTTCTGCCGATTACGGTAGGTTACGAAGGTATGATCGATTAAGGCTGTCGGGGTCATGATCACCGATTTCACTCAAACTTCGCATACGGGGCTATTTGGGGTGCTGTTCGCGATTATGGTATCCGTTTTTAGCAGTTCATTGTGATACGGTAGGTACATGTGAGTAATGGTATTGAAATAAACAAAACTGTTTAAAAAAAGATAGGTTCGTTTTGCCACTACTTCATCCGAGGAGAGTCGTAGAGCTGTTGTGCCAAGGCTGATATCGAACCTTGGTATGGAAGCCACCTGATAAGAAGCGGGAGTTCGTACACAAAACAATAACGAATAAAAATCGCGCCTTGCATGATTTTCAACAGTAACATAAATGTGGTGTACCAGTGAGCTAGGGCTTGGCTCGCCTAGGTGGGACTCAATCTAAGGTTCTCGATTTTCACGGAGCCTCTTTGGACTCGCTACCATGGGGACCGAAAGTGTTCAGACCTTAAAGTCTGATATTTGTGCCATCTCAATACCGTTTCTTTTGTTAAGGAAGTCATGGCATCTGAAACCGGGTAAGGGCTTATAAAGTGACAAAATTGAGATTTAAAATAACCTCTAGAAGTCTTCTTGAAGAAAAGCTTTGCGCGTACACAATTTTGTGAGCACTCCGTGATAGCAACGTGCGATTGATTTCTGTGCCGTTCGATAGACAGCTGAATCTGTTGCCGTAATAGATAATTCAACTTTTGAGTCGGGTCCAAATTCCAGGACCTATGCTATGCAGGATGGGATTTAACAATGCTTTTTCTTCAGATTCTTTCCGAGTTAATAGCGATGTCTACAAAATGCCAGATTCTTGTGAGGAGATGAATACTTACGAAAGGTAAGCGTGGCAGCTTTGAAATGCAGTTTCTTCAAAACGCCTTTGTATTTTGGATAGAAGCTTGCAGGGAAAGTCTTAAAGTACATCTAGTTTGGAACATTCTTCATACTTTCTTCATTTAATGCCGTATTAATTCGTTGTATTGTAGATTACAAGGTGGTTTCGCAATTAGACTCGTATTGGACTGCACTAACTGAAGAGCTGCAAGAAGTGAAGGGCTTTGCCGACCTACTGTTCTTTGCTGGTAGTTCAAGTGCTCAGGCCAGACCTGGCTAAAGAACCCGGTGTTGTGTAGGCCCACTTACTGATGGGGTTGGCCTCCTCTATATCTGCGTCTGTCTAATCTGCAGCAATGACCAGGTCGTGAGACCGCGCAACCATGCCTGCGGTCACGGAACCTTTGGGACCATAGGGTTTACGTCTCGATACAGACGTGCTGCATAGGTCACCTTGTCAAATAGTCGTGCTCAAGGAAGCGCTAGAAGATCTAAATCATCATCTTAAACCTTAAACGAAGTGGATTTAAACAAAAGAGTGCGGATAAGGTATTCAGCAAGGGTGTAGCGAGTCTGTCGTTCAAGATGTCGCCGAGAGAAGATGACGTGGAGCCTTTGTAGCGGTCGTTGTTAAAGTGGTAATGGGTGCAGGTTAAAAGATACAGGTCGCCGTTAGTCATCTCTTCGGTGAAGTCGCCAGGCGTACCGTTTCCATGGGAAATCGTGGAGGCAGTTTGCGTGTCTAGGCTTTTCAATGTGCTGTGGGGCCAACGGTTGAAAAAGTTGGCGTTGTTAAACCCCGACGCATGTGTCTGATGTTAATTCGCCAATCTCGGAGCGAGGGGCTGCTGCGGCGACCCCGCAGTCCCTTCGTCGTGGAACGGAAACAGGCGCCTACTGCCAGCTGAGCGTCACGCACCTCCATTGTAATTGCACGGATATGGTTTATCCTTTCGCGAAGTTGCAGAGGTTTAATGTCAAGCAATGTGTTTGTGTTCCTTAGCGTCGTCTTGGCAAATCGTTGCCGCAGCTCACCCCATTTTTTACAGATCGCGAATGGAGAGAAGTACGGACAATCCGGCCTACTGCGACCAAAACCTCGTCCAATGTAAAGTACATTGTTTAGGATACTCAGTTGCGAGGTGTTCTATCGTAAATCCATTCCAGCTTTGTCAGTGCCAACAAGTTGCCGTTTTTCTGAAAGAGATGGGAGCAGTCACAACTTTGCCGCTCAGCCCATGACGACTTCCTTCTGTTCGGACGTCAACGCATCCACAGACTCGTTCTATACCGATAATCGTAGCTTCGGTACTGAAGGCATCGATTCAATGAGCTACGTAGAGATGAGTGCAGACCAAGTGAACAGCAGTGAAGATATCAGTCTTTACACGGTTACTTTGAAAGAAATAGGTGAGAGAAGAAATATTTATTTTGCAGGAGTTCGTGTAGGTGGTGTTACCGCGCACATTTACTCTGCTGTTTCAGGCGCCTGTTCGGAAGAATTTGTTAGAGCATTTCAACACTCAGGCGGCATCTGCACATCTTCTCCACATAGCAGTGGCCCTCTCAGGTGAGCACTGCTGAGCTGCGATCACATTTGGATGTAAACCATGTGCTCCTCTGATTCTCATAAGCTGAAACATATTGAGACTAGTTTTTGCGATTTCTTCGCATCAGAGCTAAAAATAAGGAGTGATGGGAAATGAACAGGAGTAAAATGGTAAAGGAAGGTGTTATTCAATCCTGATAGGTCTTGTGCCAGTTCACTCACCCGGGAAAGATGGTTAACCTTGGAGGGAAATCCGAACTAAGAACATTGAATCGGGTGCCGCGATGGCGGGCGCCTCCTTGGACTGCGATACCTGGCGACAATGGACAGATGAACAAAAACCAAGCTCAGAAGATGCCTAAATTAAGTTTAATGGCACTGCTGAGTTACATTACAGAAGAATTGTTGAATAAATATTTAATCACTTGAACGAATCGTAGCGCTGCACGAGAGTGAATAGCGAATGAACTCCACATGGAGATATCTTTGTCGACATCCCGGAAGACAATTTGGCGGAGCCAAATTGGACGTAGAGTTTTCGTTGTAATGAGGAGTTTTGAACACAGGACGATTTAGTTGCGAGTCTTTTTCGAAAGCGGTTTCTGGCAAATGGAAACGTTCACTTAGTGGTTGAGGCCAAAGTTCCAGAACCCTAATAGAACATTCCAAGTTCGACTGTCATTGAATCTTGGCATGATATTGATCAGTATGAATACCCAAGTGATGTAGCTGACGAACCAAGAATAGTACAGATCCTTCATTCCGGTTAATGTTTCGGCGTAACCGCCTTCTTCAGAGCCTGGAAGGGTCAAGCTGAGTTTGAAAAAGGATCTATTATTCCTAATAGAACTCCTTTGTTTTCTTCCTCTTTTTCGTCGTCTTCTTCTTACTATTGTTATTTATTCCTTTTTACCTTGCGGAAAAAAATGACCTGGAATATAATATAAAATCGCAAATTAGGCTATGGTGGGGTAGTTTCTTCACCACTGTAATCGCAATCATGCGATTCATGCCATCGTTCGCCACTCTCCATCGGGCGACAGACATACATATGTGCTTCCTAACTTTTTATATAGGAACGTGCGATCCCCACTGCGAAGTGGTCTATCTGCGAAAAAAATGAATAAAATCAATCGTTAGGTGGACTGCAGAACACTTACAAAAGCGTTCTGCGAATCTACCCCAACGATTATCAACAATAGCTATATGGTTTTGTAGTGCATCTAACAAGGAGCACAAGGGCGAAGTTCGTTTTCGCCACGGGCCACTGGGTGGTCCAAAAGGGTGGCAAAAACCACTCTCGGCTTGGCGAGCACTAATGGGATGGCTAAATGGATAGTAATAGAGGTACCCGTCGATAGGCAGTTTCAAGTAACAGATATTTGTTCTACTTAGGATTTTGTACGTTGTTGTTTGTGTAACACAATATGTGTTTAAACTGTTTTATCGCCCTCTCTCATGCTCGCTTCTCCATCCCATTTGTGCTCGCCGAGTGTCCATACAGTTTTTTTGCCATTTTTTTGGAACACCCAGCGGCCCGGCGCACCTTCACCCCCGTGATCCTGCTTGTTGGATGCCCTACAAAACCGCATAGGTCTTTTGAGAGCCGTTGAGGTAAGTTCATAGACGTGCGTTGTTAGTTTCCAATGAAAATTCCATTCGACTGATTCCTGTAGTGGTAAATCTATCCCCTGCGACATGTATATATCGTCAACATCTTTTCTGAGCGCTCGTTGCACGACGTCTGTGAAGCGTCTTCTGAATCTGGTTCCTTGTTGCTCGACGACTGTGACACACACGTTTTCTGATTGCGGACGCTCGTCTCATGGCCTAATTATGCCTACAGTTTCCAGCGGCCTACGGCTGGCTCAATATATCAGTCGACCATGAGTTTTATTACAGCCCTCTGTTGCAGAACTCATCGTCTTCCGTGCTTCTGTGACAGCACGTATTGACTGACTTGCAGAAAACTCGGAATAGAGGGTCTTTTGACACTGATAGTGTATAGGCAGACACACATAGTTTTGCTATTGAGTCACCATCGAAGTCAGTGTACCCCTAACATCCGATCTCGTTTCCGTTTCAACACGTTGGTGTGAAACTTGCTGCATGTCAACGAAGCCTCTTTTTCAGATGCAGTACTTCACCGACTATGAGTGCTGCTCCCCATACTAGCACAATGGATCAGAGTTACGCGTGTGACGAACAAATGAGTGATTGGCCCGTAGAGGACATTTACTTCGAACTGAATAATCACAGGAGCCTACCTGTAGGTTGATTGATCTGCACCCACTCGAAAATTTGTGTAGTTTTCATGATCTCATTCTTTACACACCGAGAGAGTGTGCTGCAGCTTCACTAACTTATTTCGCTATGCTTCCTTCAGACTAGTTCCGCCATCCGGAAAGTGACGACACAGAAACGACGTGATCCGTGTGAGGTGGGTCAAGAGTTACCGTTTTTACTAAACATTTAAGCACTTTCAAGCTTTTTCAGCAAATCAAGAAGGAAATGTACGATATGTATGTGCTGGGAGCTACTGTGCAGGAACCAACAAATTGTAGGTTCAAGCGATGTTTCTATCCAACTTCCAGGGCTGAACACATGGAGAAGAAATACAGTTTGTCGGACTAGAATGTCTTTCATGCATAACAGGCACGAAAGCACCATATGTGGCGTCGCAGCTGTTCACACAATATCTCCTGTATCTATATGCAACCTGTTTTCCTTGATAACGCTGTCAGCTTCGAGAACCGATACAGAGGCAGCAATCGGTTGTTTCCAGGCCAGAGAGCTACTTGGCAGCGCGTGGATGTGGCTACTGCCACTGCTCAGACAATGCCTGCAAGCAAACCGACGCCCATTAGAAGTGTAAAGCCATTCAAGTTCGTTGCTGCCCCCAAGGCCCTTGTCGCTGAAACAATGGAATCGACTGCGGGGTTAGTTTGCCTGTCCTAGAGTTGTTTGCTGACTCGGTTTGAAATCGCATCGCAAAGCTCTGTTAGTTTCAGCTACACGGCGACCAAGGGCGCTTCCAAATACAAGCAGGTGAACGCTGTGAATGGGAATCTGTGCGGGTTAGCCAAAAGGATTGTCGCCAGAACGCGGTACTTCTTCCAGCTCTTCTCGAAAGAGTTTGAGAGGTCAGGACGTTGTGGGGTTGTTGCAGATATACGCCGTGAATCCTTTATGAGGCTTCTTTTACTACGTAGCTTAAGGTATAATAAGACGCCGACTGGGCCGTTTCACGATCCTGATCAGCTCACGTCCCATGCCACTGGTATCAGCCTGGATATCATTCGTCAGTGTGTCAATCCAACGCTGAAAGCGACGTGTGCGTCAGAATGCTCACTGCAGACAAAGGTTAGAGATTCCGTAAATGTTTCTAGTTCAGCGTTTGGTCTGCTTATCGAGCAGCAGCAGTTGACACACATAGAGCGACATCAAGCCTGCTGCTATGCAGCCTGGATTGCTAGGCGGCAATCCAATCGCACCTACTGCGCAGTCCTGTTGTGTTTTACTCTCTTCTCACCTCACTGCCACCTTTCCTGCGTGTTGGTACTGATGACCTCGCTCGGGCACAGCACCGTTTTCGGGTTTCCCGCCCAGTGCAACGAAACCTTCTACTCCTCCGATATGCGGGGGGGGGGGGGGGGAATTCGTACAGAACCTGTGTGGGAGGGATGGAGGGATGGAACACTGCGTGTTCATCGGCTGGCCACCAGAAGCGATGGCCATTGTTGAGGTCAGATACGGGTTAAACATTGCCATAAGCTCCACGATATCACATTGATGCAGAACGGATAGCGCATCCTGGATTACGCAGTCTTATATCCACTATATATACATATATATATAAGAGGATAAAGGACGGCGTTATTCAATCCCTTTTGGGATGCGCCACGCATTCTACTTCTAAGGAATATCGTGGAGGCGATTTGAATGCGTATTTGGCCATACGACTTGCGGTGGGCGGGAAATCCGAACAGGAACCTGGTATCGGGTGCACGCGACAGTCGGCGCCTTCTCCGACTGCGCTACACGCGCCCATTATATATATATATATATATATATATATATATATATATATATATATATATATATATATATATATATATATATATATATATATATATATATATAATGCTTAATTTATTCCGGTACGTTGTACAGACGATTTCTGTGGTTGAGCTAAAGTGTACATTACAGGACAAGCGCAATAATCGTCTCAGCACCTCAGAGGGAATTAATCGGGTTCGAATTCGCCCGTTGTCACAAAAAGAGGAACCGAGCGTGGTGATCAAAGCAACATATCCCAATGAGAAAGAGGTGATTAATTTATCTGATAGCTCCTGTCAACAAATTGATCTGCTTTAAACTTTATTACACCTCAAATCTTAGACGCAATTTTTTTTCAGTAGCTACCCTTATGATTATTCGACATTCTAGGCTACAAGGAAATCGGTTAAAGCCAATGTCGGAATCGCGGCTTGTATCCCTCAAGAAGATCAGAATCTCAATGTGCAGCAGAAGGTGATTTCCAGTTCACAATTGGCGAAATGTACTGTCAGGTTACGCTGTGTTCATATTTCTTTAGCGTTTTATAGCGTTTACTCTACAGGTGCACAGCTATTTTTTTTGGTCGCCTAAAGAACTAAGTAATTCCAAAATCCAAGAATGACAATATATTCGAAATAGTTGTTATGCTATGTTGCGAGAAGCCATTAGTAATTCTGTGAGAAGTGATGGGCGGGTTGTGTGTTGTCTGTTGATCGTCAAGAGTAAAGTCGACCTGACTTTGTACTAGAGTTCGTTAAAACAAAAGCCGAAATCTTATTGCAGAAGCAAAATGCAGCTGAAGGAGCAGGTGGGAGTGGGATGGCCGTGATTGAGAAGGAAACAGATGAAGAAATAGATGACACAGTTCATCGTCGGACTTCTGCAAGAATTCATGACCAAGAGAAACTGTTCTATGGAGAAACTCGGAGGAGATGTGCGAAGATCGTCAAGATCAAGCCAAGTTCATCAGCTCAGGGTACGGTTTTCATTTCGTTCACAAGGTAGCGTTGTACTGGAAAATCCTGTAAGCTTGGGACATCTGTAGTTCGTAAAGCTGTTATGACTTTAGAGGTGTATGCGTGAGAAAGAAATTCGATTGAGCCTTTTACGTCAGCAGAGTGCTGTAGTGTGCATAGGTCCATTCCTTACATAAATCAGAATTACGTTCAAAGCCCTCTGTCACGCTGTAGTGGAATGCGTGGTTCTTCTCCAAGGATGACTGAACATCTGCAAGTTTCCCTACATCGTTATATGGGGAAGCGGATCGAACATACGAATGGCGATCGCGACTGCGGCAGCCACCGCCGCGCCGTAATTAGCCCCTGCTGCGGCGCCACTGACCACTGTCGCACGTGCGGAGGCTCTTGCCGCGAACGCGTCGACTATTTCTTGGGACTCTGCTTGAATTCCTCAGTGGTTTTTGCCCAGCTATTTAGCCAACTCAGGTTTCCTTCGCCAGAAAGACCACTGGCTACCTCTTAAGATGTAAAGAGGTCACTGAATTGTAGAAATCAACCGGAATTTCCTGCCACCGTAAGTGCCGGCGCGTGATTCGGGCGCGCCCCGTCCTTTAGACTTCCACGCGACCCGACCGAGCGGACCGCAGCGGACCCTCGCCGAACTTTAGTATAATTTCGACGAGTATTTTACGAACTTTCATAACGGCACACATTTGCTTATAGAGATGACATTAGAGATGGCATGTAACAACGTTTTATCATGGGGCAACATTTGGAGTCATGCAAGCACGCAGCGTGCATCTAGTTTTCGCATAAGCAGCACTGGATCCAGTCAACGTTACTGGAAGCATCTTCTTCATCCGGTTGTAAGCGAAAGCAGACTGAACAGTATGGGATGTCGTCCCTTCGACATTTTGAGAGCATATGTCTGTAAATGTCCTTGTCTTTCTTGCATTCGGGGCAGACGTTTTTCTGAAAAACTTCTTGCTCCATGCACATTTATGATTGAGCAAAGATGGTCTCAGGACGTCTGGAAGACTTTGTGTTGCTGGCAATACCCTCCTCCTGACTTCCTCAAATTTCCGGCACTGCCACAAATGGAAGTGCTAGCCCCCTAAATTCGTCTTCGGCATGTCTGTTGATAAGAGATGTTAGTTGGAAACAGTGTTCAGGCATAATAATATTCACCGCTCTCCGTTGCTGTAAAGGTACATAAGACCCCACGACATCATATTTGTGCGAGAATCAAATGTAGGTTGTCGTGAGTATCGAAGAGCATTGGAAGTCTGGCGACGATCCACTGCTGGCCGCGCGGTCGGCAGTTTAAGGGACGGGGCCCGAATCGAGCGCCGAATTACGGTGGCAAATTCCGGTTTAGTTCTATAATTCAGTAAGAGGTCGGGTAGGCTAATTAATCATAGCTGGCAAGGAAATGTTAGGTTGGTGAAAAAGACTTGCACCAAAAATTTTGAAATTTTTCCAAGATTTCACAGGAACTTCCATGAAGTGTTTAGTGCCACGAGTTGTAGCACAAACATTCTGAGTATTTCGTATACGTGGAAATTTGCTTCTGAGGGCATATAAATACTGCGATTGCAGTGAAGACTGACTGACTCCGTGGCTCGGACAAGACGTCGCGATTGACTATCGCTCACTTTCTCCTTGTTCGTTTTCGTAATAAGGATTTCCTCGAGAATGTCGTCACGGGAGGTGAATCCTGGGTCTTCCTCGTTAACCATACACGGAAGGCCCAGTAACTCCCTCAAGGAGAGCCACAACCTCTTTCAAGCAACACCTAAGGGATGGGTGCTTCAACGACCGAACCAAACTGGGATCCGAGGTGGAGCACTTCTTCGAGTCACAGCTAACTTCATTCTGGAAGAAAGGATTTCGTGATTTGTTTTCCCACCAGATGACAGAAGGTTGTAGATGTAAGTGGTAGTTACTTTGCAGATTGAAGTCACTCACAGAAGAAGCAATAAAATTTTGAAAAAAAGAACACTTTGGTGCAAGTCCTTTTCACCAGCCCAGTAGGAGAGGACGCTAAAGACTGTTTCAAGCGAATACCACGGACCCATGTGTCGAAGTTTTAAT
This sequence comes from Heligmosomoides polygyrus bakeri, assembly GCA_947359475.1. NCBI lineage: Eukaryota > Metazoa > Nematoda > Chromadorea > Rhabditida > Heligmosomidae > Heligmosomoides > Heligmosomoides polygyrus. The sequence goes on from OX375867.1 coordinate 68,806,108, forward strand.
TATTTTTGAAAAATAAATCCAAACTAATGAGGGAACCTTAACGAGAAAAATTACGGTGTTGCCAAACTGTTGTAAACAAGAATAAGAACGGCTGAAAATAGTCCTGATGGAGGTAAATGAAGGGAGTGGAACGGGTAGAAGTAAATCAGAAGGACCACAAGGAGACCTAATGAGAGTAATCTCAGATCTTAAAGATTCGTAGGCCCTTAGAATGTGTTCTAGAAATCTTTCATGGTTTTTCTTCACCCCTCGTCTGCCCATGGACTAGGATTTCGTCGCGGCTGCGGTGGAGCATGTCGCGCTGGCAGCGGGTCAAGCCGGGGAGTCGGCAGACGTAGCCGCGGACTTGCCGCGTTGCGGCATAGGTCGCCGCAATTAGCGATGACATTCGTAAGTTCAGTTCCTCACTCCGTTATATGTATAGGTCAGGCCTTAAACTCCCTTTGGAAACTTCTAGTGATGATGCGTTGCACACGGGAGTGGTTTCCTTTCAGCCGTTCCAGAGGATGGCGATGCGGTGGCGGCGGATACGGGTAAGCTGAGAGAGGATGCGGACTGTCCATCACAACGCCGCATGCCCCTCCGAAGCAGACGCCCGCCCCGAGCTTTTTCACCTATTCAGGTTCGTTTCTAGCTTCAGTGTAGGCGTGTTATTCACAGAGAATCTCAGAATTGCATATTTTTCAGAAGCGGAGAGGTGGTCTGCTAGTGCTCGGCAAATCGCCGCTTTCTAGCGTGAGCCACCGCTTGAAGATCGTGCCAAAAAATCCGACAAAGGACGCTCCTTGCATCGACCTTGTGAAGATTGAGCTGGAACGCCTCGGCTCACCTCACGAACTGAGACCATTCCGTCAACCGTGACGCGACTAACGGTGTTATTTAATGTCGCATATGCATGTGATGCGTTTTCAGTTGCTATTGCCCTAGGCCCGATATCCAACGACTTGAGTCCTAACAGTGGTGTTTGCATGTTTTTTGTGAGATGTAGTTCTCGTCCCTAACCGCCACAGTTGTTATAGGATGTAGACATAGTTGCTATATGTAGATAGGACTTGCTCCAAGTATGTTGTATAGTATTTCTTTATTAAGTACGATCTAACCGTCTCATACTACGTGTTTCTTTTCTTCGTTAACAATCTCAAATCACGCATCTATGTGGTTTTTACTGGTTTTAGGTTTTACACCCAGTGGTTTTTATCTTTGCATGCAGTCAGTTTTAGCTTTATTCCGAGCATTAGTCTTAAAGAGTTCAGTGAAGTTTTCACACATAACGTGTGTCACGGCATTTGCTCAAATGGGTAGGTCGGTAGCCTCGCAACATTTGGTGGACGAAAAGGGTTGGCGGGCAATCCGTTCCTCCCCGCTTGTCCGCCGCTATTCGTACAGTGTCTGCATTCACCTGCCGCGAGCCCGGCCTCTCGCTTGGGACCACCCTGTGGAGAGATGCTGCTCCGACCGACCTGTGCAACCAGCTACTCATAGCAGATCGCTAGCTCTCCACCGCTGAACAAATGTCTCATGGTCTCGATGTGGAGTGAACCTGAGCCCTAACCATAGAATGAAAGGAGTTCATGTGTCATACCTTCCCACCAGACTCCATAATCCGTTACAGAATCTCTGATTTTACTACAAGATGGCCTGTGAATACATATGCCTCGCAATCCAGCTTGATGTGAGGGATAGTACCGGACAAATAGTGGCTTCCAGTGTTGTAGGAATATTTCGTGTAGTTAGATCACGTAACGTCACACCCCCTCTTGCTCCCGCTCTGCTTCTCGTGAAGCCCTGCCTTCCTGGGAGGGTGGGCACATGAAACTGACATGCATTTAGGAGTGCAGAACAAGCGCCGACACTGTCTTTCCCAGACGGGGCTCCCTATGTAATTCTAAGGCTCGGCGCAATACTAACGTATTTCTTGTAAGTATTTCGATGTCTCCTCAGTGATACAGAATTCGGGAAAAGATGTATTCACAGCCTTTCTAATGTGCTACTTTTGGTTAGACGAGACTTCTTGAAAGGATTGCTGAATGAATGTGCTAGGTTGGTCGAAAGAGGTGCTACAACCCAACAACAACTGACAACAGAAATAGTTGCAATAAATTTCGAGCCCTTCCATGATATTAGGCCGGACCGAAAGTTTCCGTCGTTTTTCACCTGTATTATCCGGTGATCAATATCCCGTTCATTGTTTGCCATTTCAATTAAGATGGGAACTGTTACACTTGGCGTGTCACTGCCAATACATTCCATTAGTAACAATTCTCAACTTATGAAAATTGGACAGTTCGAGCTCATTGGACTCTCGGAAGGCATTTTTGCGCTCCTGTTGCGCATGATGATAATTCTCCGCTGAAAGCATTCCAAGAACTACCAGAAAATAACGCTGCAAATGCGACGTATGTGAAGATCACACTCACAATTGAAAACAGCTTTCAAGTCCAAGTCAACTTTTGCTACAACTTTTGTGAGGATGAATTCAACGGTGTCTTATTCGGAGATGACGCTCGGAAGGTTGATAGAATTTTATTGTAAATTTTCAGCAGATTTTAGTGCTTCGCCCTCAGATCTTCACACCATATTTTATTCTAGTTTACTGGTCTGCCTACTACATTCCATTGTGACCTATGCTAGCAGTAGATCAAATGCCAAGTAGTAATCATTTGAATGTAATCTGGAATCGATTCTCGAAGCTCAGGCTTGGCCTTGGATAAAACTTCACGCTGCTCACTTTCGCGACATGAGGACGCGCGTTGTGCAGGAGATAGACATTTCCAGTTCTTCGTCGATCAGGGGTCGAGCTGTGCAGTGTTTACCAACGGTGTTACTGTGATCCAGCAATTCCCAGCGAAGCATCCTGAGTCGCACCAACTACACTGAAGAACCTTCTTTTCAGGTAGTTCGGTGTTCGGCTGCCTGGGAGCGAGTTCTCCTCCACCTGAAGGCCTTCCCGCCGGCTGTCTTCTTCCACAGTGGGCGGCTATCTTCGAAAGAGATACGGTACCCGACATGTCTTTTGGCTATTCGTCGAAAAAGCCACGCAGTCGGTTATTCAAAAAGGCCGCTTTGGAGCGTTCCAAAGCGGCCTTTTTGAATAACTTCTTCAGAAATCAAGTACTTATGAAAATTAACATATATTTGAACTCAGCAGCTTGAGCTCTATCTTTTGGCATATAAATCTCAGTAGAGTTGAACAGTGCATATAGGCCCGACAGAATCAAGGGTGGGCGCGAAAGCCCGTAGAGCGAGCGTTTGGGGAGTTTTATCGGAAATTCTTAGCCGTCCTAATCAGAAATTGCTCTAAGAATTGTTAGTGTTTTACTTTGTGCCGTTCGAGGTTGTTATGGTGGACATTTATTGCCAGGTCTAACGTTTCGACGCTTCCGTCTTCCTCAGAGGCCTGAACGTGGTGCAAATATTAGATATGCGATTTACCCCACCAATCGCTAGCCCCACTCTAGCGGTTCCGCTTCCTTAGAGAAACCACCCATGAAAGCCCACTCAAAGAGGGATAAACTTACGTTAGATCCACCAAAGGAGCCGCAGCTCTCTGTTAGTACGACCGGGCGAATGAGACTTACTGTGCAGCGACGGATAGAACGGATAACGACATGCACATGCGCCCTTTCCATTCTACAGCTCGCATTTTGGCACAAAAGGCAGAAAGTCATTCGTAATTGACGGGCGTTCCTGACGGTCGTTCATGCCAGGGTTTCTTGCAAAAAT
>OX375867.1:68810030-68916652 GCA_947359475.1 Heligmosomoides polygyrus bakeri
AAGTCACAATACAACAGTCATCTATACACCTGCAGTACATTATTGGTGCTCGCGCAAGCACTGGTTCCTCTACTTCGCTCATAAAGCAGATGGCAAGTACGGGAGCTAACCGCTGTCCCATAGCCAGTCCTCTGACTTGTGAATAGTACATACCTGACCATTTAAAAATGTTGCAAGATAGGCATTCCTTCGTCAAGGTCATGATGTGCGCTTTAATAAGTCCAGTTAATACTATTAATGTGCCTATCCAGCATTTCTGATAATGCCTGCAAGGCTTGATCGTTTTGGACGTTTGTATAAAGCGATGCCACATCAAAAGACTCCACTACGCAGTCACTTGTAATGTTAGAGGCGCGTAGCTTTTCGAGCTACGCACCTCTAACATTACAACCTCTCACCTCTAACAACAGTTTTGCGTAGCTTTGCGCTTCTATCCGATGTAGGGCTAAAACCATTCTTTGTGCGAAATACGAAAGACTTAGAGGTGCACTTCGTGAAAGTCCCCAGAAAGGGGGAGCAGCTCACATACGATCCACCAAAATAACGACAACGTTCCCGCTCAAAATGAGGCACAATCGCAGAGAGTCACTGTTCTTGGCGGCGCACAGCTGTCCAGTAACGCATATAGCTTGTTAAATCTCGGGCTATCTTTTTCACCTGCACGTAACATCAATGCTCTGACTTTCCGTAAGGTTGTGGGAGCTTTGCATAGGCTGCGAGATCTACTACGCATTAGAAACAGGAGTAGCGTGCAGGTCGAAACCACCTCAAATGAAAACCGGAGCCTCCTACCAAGCGTACAGTTTCCGCGCTCATTCTCTAGTGAACCTCAACCCACACCCGAGGCAGATGTTAGGTTCAGAATTTTGTCATCCACTGTGTTTGCAATTCTAAACCGTCATACTACACAGCGAAACAGTAATCTAACTGTTGCCCAGTGGGAGGGGTTCAAGGAATTGCACGAGCTGAGATCAAATGGTACTCCGTTAGCGATAAAGGTGGGGAGTTCGTCGTTATACCTCAGTCACTCGACCGTGCAATAACGGAACTCCACCTTCAAGACGAATCCTTATACTACCGAACCTCTGAGAGCGAATTTCTTTTGCAGTGCAGACGGCTGAATCGTATTTGGATTACTATTGGAAGATCTGCGGGCATAGATAGAAAGCTGATCAGTAGACTAAAGCTGGATAGCCCTTGCTGCCCAGTTTTCTACAGCCTTGTAAATTACTCACAAACTGTCTCCTGCTGATATGTTATCCACGTCGCCGGAAATTTTTAAGATTCGTCCCATCATTAGCTGTGTGGGTGGACCAATCGATAGAATATCGTGGTTCCTAAGCAAAATTGTGAGCCAGCTCTTGCCTATGGTTCCCTCTCACCTGACTAATACGCAAGCATTCCTCGAAAAGCTACGCGCCTCTAACATTACAAGTGACTGCGTAGTGGAGTCTTTTGATGTGGCATCGCTTTACACAAACGTCCAAAACGATCAAGCCTTGCAGGCATTATCAGAAATGCTGGATAGGCACATTAATAGTATTAACACATTTGGACTTGTTAAAGCGCACATCATGACCTTGACGAAGGAATGCCTATCTTGCAACATCTTTAAATGGTCAGGTATGTACTATTCACAAGTCAGAGGACTGGCTATGGGACAGCGGTTAGCTCCCGTACTTGCCATCTGCTTTATGAGCGAAGTAGAGGAACCAGTGCTTGCGCTAGCACCAATAATGTACTGCAGGTGTATAGATGACTGTTGCATTGTGACTTCAACACAGTCTGAAATGGACGAGTGTTTCCGATTATTGAATGAGCAGTCCACGTACATTAGGCTTACAAGGGAAACTCCAAAGAATGGCTGGCTACCATACCTTAATACACAGATAAAAGTTTCCAACGGCGTGTTTAGCGTAAAGTGGTACCGAAAGCGAAGTTCGAAGAACATCTTGATTCACGCCACCTCTGCGCATCCGACAAGCATAAAGCGTAGCGTCGTCAGAAACATGTTTCATACCGCCTCGCAGATATGTACAGGTGAAGAGGAGCGACAAGAGTCACTGCGAATGGCTTCGAATATAGCCATGGAAAATGGCTATGTATCGCCACGGTATCGACGCCGAGTTCGTGCTTCCCGCAGACAAAATGGACCACGAGATGACAGGATACCCTTATGTATACCTTTCATATCTGATAAAGTTACTGCTGCGATTCAAAAGAGCGTAATTCGAGCCCAGTTGCAGAATGATGTCGTTTTAGTCAACATACCAAACGACACTATTAAACGTCAACTGGTCAGGAATAGACTCTACGAAAACCAGTGCTTATCAGGTAGTTGTGTTATATGTCCATACGGCAAGATCGGAGATTGTTCTCGGGAGGGAGCGGTCTATCAGATTGAGTGTCAGACATGTAACTGCACATATATAGGGGAAACAGGGAGAAAACTAGCCATTCGAGTTAAAGAACACCTGACTAGTAAACAACGTGGTAGCATCAGAACATCTCTCGGAAAGCATAGAGCTGAGGAGCATGACAGTAGCGACTTTGAGATTAGGTGCAAGGTGTTGGCGGTAGAAACAGAAATATCTGCAAGGAAAGCATTGGAGGCGTTCTGGATTTTTGCAAGAAACCCTGGCATGAACGACCGTCAGGAACGCCCGTCAATTACGAATGACTTTCTGCCTTTTGTGCCAAAATGCGAGCTGTAGAATGGAAAGGGGCATGTGCATGTCGTTATCCGTTCTATCCGTCGCTGCACAGTAAGTCTCATTCGCCCGGTCGTACTAACAGAGAGCTGCGGCTCCTTTGGTGGATCTAACGTAAGTTTATCTCTCTTTGAGTTGGCTTTCATGGGTGGTTTCTCTAAGGAAGCGGAACCGCTAGAGTGGGGCTAGCGATTGGTGGGGTAAATCGCATATCTAATATTTGCACCACGTTCAGGCCTCTGAGGAAGACGGAAGCGTCGAAACGTTAGGCCTGGCAATAAATGTCCACCATAACAACCTCGAACGGCACAAAGTAAAACACTAACAACTATCTACAATGCCGAGGTTTTATGACGAGAGAAGCTGGAGACTTGCTCTAAGAATGCCCAGCTTGCATTTAGAAAGCGCCGTGAGCAATGCATACAGAATCGGACCCATCAATCGAGTTGGCGCGACAGCTCGCAAATTGTACTCGCGGGCCTGTTCGGAGCGAAATAACTGTGTAGAGATCAAATCGTTCCGGCTGCGGCTCGTTGTCTTTGTAGGCACCAAAACTATCTAGTAGTGCACTTAAGTAGAATGGTGTAGCTTATGATTTGACAAAGTTCCAGCGATGCGAAAATACAGGTTAGCCTTGTGTTTTCCGAGATCGGAGGACCACCGCGGGGAGACGCGCGAGCTAACGGCCTTCAAATGCGTACGCGAACAGAGCGCTTAAGGTACTTTACGATGACGCGTTCAGAACTCTTCTGCTGCCTAAAGTACCTTAGCCTCAGTTGCCAGTTTAAAGCGGCGGAAGATAGCGGTCAGAATTTCTTGCGCTCTTACTCGCCAAGTTTTGAGGAGTCATCGACACTCGCAATGGAACCGTTCTGTTCAGCATGAAAGGCGCTATCGAGTGGTATCAATTTCGAGCGACTTTGGGAAAATCGATTTTTTGACAGTTTTTTGTTGGAGAGGACGTCGATTTGAAGGACGCTTTATTAGCCGAACAAAAATGAACCTCACGAATGAGTCGTGGTGCTTATATACGATGTTTACGCGAGCAAACTGAAGTCCGCAAAATGATAATGACATGTCGTTGCAGATCATCAGTTACATGTTTGCCGCAGTAGACTGTAATGCCATTGAAAGCTGAATATGATGAATTACTTCACTTATATCTGCAGAATGCAGAGAACTCCCGACGGAGAAGGAGTGCAAGCTAATTGAGTATCTGATTACCCGTTACATTCGTTTTACCGTCAGAATCAATTATTGTAGACTCGGTCTTCAACCAGTTGGAGCCAATCGGTAGTGTACTGGTGCGTTTTCGATCTCATCATCATAAGGTGTCCATGATTACGTGGTGTTGGTGAGGATAAGATATCTTCCGATCATTCGTCTTCGGTGCAAACGTCGTCGATCTCAGATTTGCGAAGCAAGTTTATGGGTCGCGTTATGATCTTCCTGGAGGGTAGTCTCACGTCTGCTGAGCGAATTTAGTCGTCCGATGATGACACAATTTGTCCAATTTGCCGTTGTCCTCGTTTGAGGTTTTTGTCTTGGATAAGAACAATATCGTTTTTTTTTCTTGGCTGGAAACGGTTGGTACATCGTGAATGTGGATGATTCGTGCGGTATTGTTCCCTCAGAGTTGTAAGGTATTCTGAAGACCACCGACTCCAGTATCTATTGAGCGCAGTGTTTGTCTCATTCCATTCGTCTGTTAGCTGATCTTTCATAGTCGTCTTTGGTTTCCATTCGCTCTTCTCTAATCTTGGCGGGGACAGGACTGTTCATGGTCACAGAAAGTCTACAGACCGGAGTGGTGGGATAAAGTTCTCCTCTGACATGTACGTTAGCGGTCTAGAATTCACGATGGCTTCCGTTTCTTTTGCAATAGTTTGGAGTTCTTCTATCCGCAGTAGGCGATTATCCAGTGCGTGCTTAAAGGACATCTTGAATAAGTGTACCATTTTTTCGTACAGCCCACCTTGCCACGGGCTGAAGCTGGGAATGAACTTGAAGTCGATTTGTCTCCGGGCGCAGTAGTCGATGATGTCTGGATTGGCTCCAGGACCTAACTCCAATGCGACGTCGCGCGCCAGCCGCGTGCGACGTCACGGCGCTGAAACGCGGACGTGCGCTCGGTGACGCATGGTTAGCCGCGGAGCACGAAATGTTCTGTGTTTAAGCTCCCAGACCACATTTCTAGCAAGGAAATTAAAATCGCACAGAATGTGGTAGGCAACAGTCTGCAGTAGGACAATTGATCCGAGTATGGGTGATAGTGACCTTTTTCCGTAGTATAACCATAATCACGGGTAAAAATTGACCGAAAAAGTTGTAGATGGCCAGTACTGATGACGCTAGAAACCATCCACATGACCAGGATTTCTGTATAATCTGTCGCTGATCGTCCTGTTGAAACCACATTCATATACCATCTCCAAGAAACGTTGAAATAAGACAAAGCCGCATGTCCCTGTAGGGAATAGGGAAGCGTTTCTAGCCGTCGGAGACATCGGACCGCGACAACTCGTCCAATTTCGCCGCGCACCGTGCGCGACGCCAGAGGGGTTCGCGCGGCGTTGGAGTTATGTCTGCCCCCGGTCTGGATTAGGTTCTCCTTCTGTGAGGGATGCTTGAAGGTCAGCAATTGACTTGAATGTCTTGGAGTTATCGCACAATATCCATTTTGGGCATGCTGTAGTGGCGAAAAATCAACGGAGCGCCATGTAATAGGGTACTGCCTGTCATGTTGAGTACGATGTCGACATATATCGCTCTTGTGTTCAAGCAAGTGAGAAGGAGTATCCAGTACTTCGTGGATGGATTGTTATCGGTTTTGCGTAGCAATGGTCCTGCGTAGTCCATCCTGTATTTTCGAAGGGGTAGCATGGTCGTCGAACACGCCTTATGGGATGAACAGCAAATTCTGGAAGTCTATAGGGTTTGGCGTTATGGCGCTTGCAGTGAAAACAAGACTTGTTCAGTACTCGTTTTACCGTAAGTCTCCTCTTCGGTATCCATACTCGTAAACGTAGTTCGGTAAGAGCCTGATTAATACCACAATGGTTGTTGGTGAGATGAACATAAAGGGCGTAGAAGGAGATTACGTGGCTTTCCCATGGTAGATACACCGGAGCTATCGTTTTCGTGGAAAGGTCCGCATTGTCCACTCTTCCTTTAGACTTCCAGATGTTCAGCTTTTCACAAATGAAAAGATTCAGCTGTTTTTGCACTGCTGGAGGAGGTGGACATTGATTTTGTGCTATTCCAAATAGAACAGTCTCGGCTTTTTCATATAGTGCTGCTGCTGATTCTCCAAAATGTTGTTTAGCTCGGTCGGCTCTTTTAATTATGAAAAGAAGAACGTGGAATACGACACGGATCATTCTCACTCAATTGCTGAGTCGTTCTGGATCAATATTTCACGGGCCTCATGAGGGGTGGGGAGACCATTGCAAGGTAACTGATCAGTTCTGTTCTGATGAAATGTCTTTCGGCCAGTGTTCCTCTGACTGAGTAAGGAATCGGGGTCCTCTCCACCAGGTATTAAATGAGATGAGTTGTTGTATTGTGACGCCTCTGCTACCGATATCAGGTGGGTTGTTGTTGCCGGGAACCAACCGTAAAACCGCTTCCGGAGCGTTTTCTTTGATGCTCGAAGTTCGATTTCGGATGAAAACTGGTAGCTTACTTCCATTTTTAATCCACATCAAGGCGACACTGCTATCGGACCATAAGAAGGATTCCTTTACGGGAATATCCATATTTAAGAAGAGTTTACTGGTAGAGAGAACAGGAGCACACCAACCTAGCGGGTCATACGTCTTTGCCACTATCTTCAGAACTTGTCGCTTTGTCCACGTTGTATCAGAATTCGGTAGCGTAGGAAGTCGGATAATGAAGTTGTCTTCTTTAGTGTTCCACAAGATGCCAAAAATTTTAGTAGTGTTGCTCAATTTTGAAGCTTCCTTCTCCTCATCAGCGAAGAAGTCATTCAGCTCGGTGGAATTGCTTACATATTGCCGGAGATTCATGCCTGCTTGTAGAAGGAGGTCCTTCGACTCAGTATAGAATTTCTTCCCTTGTTCGATTGTGTCGACGCCGTAGAATATATTGTCCACGTAGGTATTGCGGATGAGTTTTTTCGCGAGTTTTGTTTTCGTGATTGAGAGACGATATCGTATGGTGCCGGCAAGCAGGAAATGAGACGAAATCAAACCGAAGGGTACTCTTCGAAATCTATAGGTGACAACGTTGTCTCCAGTAAGGGATTGCTGAGGATCTCTTACCCACAGAAAACGAGTGAAGTCCTTGCTTTCGTCATCCAGGCCAATCATCAAGAACGCCGTTTCAAAGTCACTTGCTATGACAGTGGGACTCAGTCGTGTGCGAAGTAATACTCATGATAGATCTGGAAGTAATACTGGTCCGCGATCGTTTAGACTAGGATTGTTCTTCGTTTTAGCCGATCCATCGTAAACGCAACGTACTTTCGTTGTTGTACTGGACTCGAAGATGACGGCGTGGTGTGCCAAGTAGTGACAATAGCAAGGGAGTTGGTTCTCGTGAACCTCTTCTATGATCTTACGTGTGAGATGATCCTGGACCGGATCCATCAAAGTTACTGCAGTAACTTTGATGAATCCGGCTCTGGATGATTCTGTGGTATTTCTCGGGGAGATCAAGTTTATGTCTCAACATCTTGATGTTTTGGACGAGTCTAAGCGAGTTGAATATTGGACGGAAGGTCCTTTTCTCCCTTGAATGAAAGCTGAAAAACGTATCTTCCTTCGTCGTTGTCATAGTGTATAGTCTCGTTGAAGTTCTTTAGACAAATTTCGTCATCGGTACTGACAACGCTGTCCAGTATGCCTTGCGTGTCGAGTGTCCAGAATCGTTGTAACAGGTCATCTAATCTCTCGTCGTCGGAAGATGTAACAATAGTCAATCGATTTCATGGGACGGATGGGTTTCCCAGTGATTATATCTCCAATAGAGGAATGTAAGAGCTGGTAGCCGTTGGATAGGTTCTTTACATGGAAGTTGTCGTACAGTAGAACATCCCAGAAGTAATCTGCACCAATAAGAATGTCAGGTTTTTTGGCTATCGTAGGTAGGTTGATGAAGTTCTTCGCTTTTCCGTGATCGTGGCCACCTTTATGTCACTTGTCAGGAACTGAGGAGCTTTGACGGAAAAGATACGAGTTCCTTTAAACGCTTGGATCCCAACCAGGGGTGTGCGTAATTACGATTTACGATTTACGATTTTACGATTTACGGTGATTTTTGGCAACGTTTTTACGATTTACGATTTACGACATTTTGGGTCGTAAATCGTAAATTTTTGTAAATGTGATCTTCGATCCACGGATGAGAAACGTCCATATAACGTGATACAAATCGGATTATGACGATGTACCCACTTTTAAAGACTCTCCTCATAGCTCATTGCTATTTCCTATTTAATTTTTTATGTTCTGCTGTGGCGCTGTGCCATAAAAACGCAGCATTCTGGATAGGTCGCTCTAGTTAATTCCTGGCAACGGAACTGGGCTAGCCTATTTTTCTGGTCGCACTCTAGCACAAAATCTCACATTCAAATGGCCTGAAAGCATTTCGTTCCTGTCCACAGAAAAACATGAAATTCTCCTTGCACTGGAATGGAGATGATCACTTGCTGAACCATATTCTATGCTGCGACCACCGCCTAGTCAACTTGTAACTTTTTCACCACTTGTTCACCACATAGACGACTCTTTCCAACGCACACGAGTAGAACTTATGCAGAGCCATTAAGGAATATTGGACTTGATTGGAGGCTGTGGAATAACAGTTAAACTGTTGGAAAGAGTAAAACAATCATGTTTCAATCTGGTTATCACTGCACGTCATGGCGCGGAGTTTATTCACATTTGAGGTGCACCTTAAGCAAAACGTCTGACATTTTCATGATAAAAGTAAAAAGTTTGACACTTTTGGACTCGTTTTCAGTGGTTTGATTGGGGCTGTTTTGTTCGCCCTATGCGGTCCGTTCAGAGTGCTGAAGACTGGGCAAAAGATGTGATAGCGTTTGTTACAAAGATAGTGGAGAGCAGGACTGGCGAATGCAAGCATCAATGCAATATTTTGGAGTTTCCGAAATTTAACAAGTGCAAGCAAACCTGCGAATGAAGTAAATGCCGAACATAATTGGCTGGTATCGTCGAACGACGATCTTTCATTCCAGAAGTTGTGGTTGCCTTCAAAAATGATAAAGGACAAAGCACGACGTTAACCACTCCCTGTTTGAGATGCGCCATCCATGCTTTCTACCTCTGTGGGATTTCGTAGAGGTCATTTGAGTGTGGGTTTGCCTTATAGAATGAATTGCGGTTACCGCCGATGTAGAGGTCCTTGCTCCTCCACTTTACTTCTAAAGAATGCCGCACAAATATCTTCTTTCACAATATTAAGTCAAAAACCCGACTATGATGAGTGTCCAAAAGGTGGCGATGTCCGTTCCTCCACGTGGTGCCACTGGAAACTGTTCGCTATGCGAGCTAAGCTAAGCACGGACACTCGATTGCAGGCGACAGGCCCTTGTGACAGGCCGGCCTATGGAGATCCCATGTCACATCACATGGTTGATGGCGTTAACTGTTTGTCGAGATAATGCTACGGCGTCCGCGGGAGCCGACGCGCACTCGCAAAGCCCGGCGAGTGTGAGAAGTATGCGAGGGTCCCTGATGCGAGGACGGCATCGGGGGGCAACTGAGCAAGTCCAAAAGTCCCGTAACGTAAGCAGGACCCGCGTTGCTACGCTGAATGTGGGTACGTTGACGGGCCGCTCGTGCGGGTTGGTAGAAGCACTGGAGCGAAGACGAATCGACTTATGTGCGGTACAGGAGACGAGGTGGTCCTGTTGTAAGTCGAGGGACATAGGCCGAGGCTTCAAGGCCATTCTGTGCGGCAGTCCCAGGACCACCAGCGGTGTTGGTGTGGTCGTCTCCGAACGTTTCCGAGATGCGATTGCAAGCGTGGAACGTTTCAGTGACCGCTTGATGAAGGTCGTTGTTGCTGCTGAACAGCGTATGTATCATTTCTTCTCTGCATACGCTCCGCAGACAGGCTGCTCCGAGCGAGCGAAGGACGAGTTTTGGACCCTGCTTGATGAGAAGACAGCAGAGGTGCCGCCAGAAGACGCTGTCGTTGTCGCAGGTGATCTCAACGGCCACGTTGGGACTGCGAAAGATGGTTACAGCTGTCATGGCGGTTTCGGTTATGGAGCACGTAACGCTGATGGTGAGCGAATTCTTGAGTATGCGGACTCGCATAATCTCACCATCGCGAACACAATGTTTCGAAAGCGTGACTCCCATCTCGTGTCTTTCTATAGCGGGAATACCAAGACACAGATTGACTTTATCCTTGTCAAGCATCGCGATCGAAGGCTGGTCACAGATGCGAAGGTTGTGCCATACGAGACTGTCGCCACGCAGCACCGTCCGCTGATCTGCACACTTAAGATCGCCCCTCCGAGGCTGAGGCAGGTCGAGCGATGCGGACCATCAAGGATCAAGTGGTGGCGGATGAAAGAGAAGGACGCAGCTGTTGTTGCTCGTATTCGGTTGCCGACGGTTACCAATGTTGAGGAGACATGGAAACGTGCAACCGATTCGATACTACAAGCTGCACGTTCCGAACTGGGCATGACGAAGCCTGGATGGCGTAAGATTGAGAAGCAGACTTGGCTGTGGACTGACGACGTCAAGGAAAAAGTCAAAGAGAAGAAAAGACTATATCACGCTTTTCTCAGCGACAAGACAGCCGACAATTGGCGTATGTACCAAGAAGCGAAGAGGGCGGCAAAGAAGGCTGTTGCCGTTGCAAAAGCTTCTCATTATGAGTATGTCAACGAGAAACTCGAGACGCGCGATGGTGAACGACATCTATATCGACTTGCCAAGGCACGCCATCGCCAGAGCGAGGACATCGAAAAGTTCTTTGGCATCAACGATGAGAATGGCCATCTGCTGATGAACCGCAAAAGGGCTATGGAACGATGGCATGACTACTTCGAGAGAATTTCAACAATAGAGTTTGCCCATCCGCCTATCCCTTGCGTCCCTCCTACGCACGGTCCTGTGCAGAAAATCACTGTGGAGGAGACGGAAGCGGCTTTGAAGAAGATGAAGCCAGGCAAAGCAACGGGCCCTGACGACATAGCGGCCGAACTATGGAACTCGAGGTGCTGGAATCCTGCTGAATGGCTAACGAAGTTTTTCAACCAGGTTGTTGCGGAGAAGAAGGTTCCTGGTAGTTGGCAGCAAAGCACGACGATCCCGATCTGGAAGAAGAAGGGCAGTCCCGCGGACTGCACAAGTTACCGTCCAATCCGATTGCTCTCGCACAGTATGAAAATATTTGAGCGAATTGTGGATGGACGTATTCGTGAGATCGTCCGGCTTTCCACCAACCAGTGTGGCTTCGTAGCCGGCTGTGGCACCATCGACGCCATTCATGCTGTTCGTCTTCTTGTGGAAAGACATCGCGAGAAACAAAAACCGCTGCATCTTGCTTTCCTCGACCTGGAGAAAGCATTTCATCGTGTACCGCGTGAGGTCATATGGTATGCCTTACGACAGCACGGTGTCCCTGAAGAACTGATCGAGTGGGTGCGCATTCTTTACTCTTGTCCTAAGAGTCAAGTGCGAGCGCCGGCCGGCACATCCACGGAGTTTCCAATCTCCGTCGGTGTTATCCAAGGTTCCGCGCTTTCCCCACTTCTTTTCATTGTCGTAATGGATGCCATTTCGCGAGACCTTCAGAAGCCTGCTCCTTGGACGCTGCTCTATGCAGATGACGTAATGCTTGCCAGTGAAGACAAGGCCGAACTTGAGCGACAAGTGCAAGCTTGGTGTGACCGCTTGGCGGCGTTCGGGCTCAAGCTAAACGTCCAAAAATCTGAGTACTTGACGACAGACGTAAACGAGACTGGGTCCATTGAGATCAATGGCGCTGCGCTCGTACGAGCGACACATTTCAAGTACCTTGGATCTGCAATTGCGTCTGATGGTAGTCTGACGTGCGAGGTGAACTCACGCGTGAGCGCAGCGTGGTCCAAATGGCGCTCAATGACAGGCGTTCTGTGCGACAGAAAGATACCGGAGCGCTTAAAATCAAAGATCTACAGAACCGTCGTCCGACCAGTAGCGATGTACGGTGCTGAGTGCTGGCCTGCAACGAAGGAAGTTGAGAGCCGCCTCAGCGTGATGGAGACGAAAATGCTGCGCTGGACGGCTGGTGTCACGCGTTTGGATCATGTTCGAAATGTCTCCGTACGTCAAAGGTTTGGCGTCGCTCCAATTGCTGACAAGCTACGTGAAGCTCGCCTACGGTGGTATGGCCATGTTCTTCGTGCGGACGGCGACACCGTTCGGAAGATTGGCCTCAACATAGATGTGCCCGGAAAACGGCCTAAAGGACGACTTAGGCAACGCTGGCTTGATACGTTGCACGTGGACTTAAAGGAAGCTGGTATCCACCCCGATCAAGCGTTTGATCGTGCGAAGTGGCGTCATCATACCAGAAGAGCGGACCCCGCTGCTAAGCGGGACAAACGCTGAAGAATAAGAAGAAGAAGATGATGAGTGTCCAAAAATGTGATCATACTCTTTCCTTTTCCCGTCACACAATTCCTTCCGGTCTACTACAAAAATGCTGTTGGATACAATTGTGGGAATGCTTAGAACTTTAGGTGTGTCATCTCATAGAGATGTGCCATGCGCTCACTCAGTAGGGATGCTTGTTGGATTATTTGTGCAAATACTGTTTTCGTCGAGTTGGCCAGCGATCAAATTTTTTTGGTTTTGGATGGAATGGTTTTTGTTGGTTTATCCGGAGTTGTTGCGGCTGTTTCTACAAAGCTATACTTTTATTTGCAAGCAAATGGCTAGTAGAATGATAAAAATTTTTAATCGTTTAAGCAGTGCAAGCTTTTTATTCGGGCACCCTTTATAGGCGCCCTTTAAGATAGCGTTTTTGAAGAAGCGGTTTATTTTGGTTCTCCAAAGACTTGTCCAGGTTGATTTGAAAGGTGCTGATTGATTTTTACGGCTTCCATCTTAATTAGAAAAGTGTCCAGCTCGAGCTGAAAACGTCTCAACAAAACATAGCTTCGATTAGCTTTAACGTAATAGAAAAACAAGGAAATTAGATGCATTATAAGTCAGGCACCTCTTACGATTTACGGTTTACGATTTACGATTTAAGATGATTTTTTCGTAATTACGATTTACGATTTACGAATTTTCGGATTTCATTTACGCACACCCCTGATCCCAACTGCATGGTGTGTGGCTGAGAACGGAAGTGGGTTGAGCGATCCGAATGTGAGCATCGAGGTTTCTTCTGATTTTTCAACATGTATTTGGAGAATCGATGCTAGTTTGGTGGTCATATAGCTTTTGCTAGATCCGCTATCGAGGAAGACAGTAGATCTCACCCTCTCATTTGGGTTGCTAGGAATGAAAACCTCTACTTCAGTACACATGAACAGGACAGCATGCTGTGAAGATGTGGACGTCGTGTTAGATGAAAACGGCGTTGTGGCTACTATATTCTTGTCGGTAGTGTCGGTGTTGTTGGTTTTTGTGATTATGGAGTCGGTAGCAAAATGTATCTGCTGTACCTTGGCTGTCAAGGCTTCGAATTTGTAGTTGCTGGATGCATTTCTCCTCGGGATCCTGATTATTCACCGATTGTTGGAGGCATAATGACGTATGATGGCGTTTGGAACATTTTCTGCATGTTCGCTTTGAATGACACTCCCATGTTCGATGTTGGCTTGACAGACAGTTGAAACATAGTCTCTTATCTTTGGTGATCTGGCTGCGAAGTTGAGGAGATGGATATCTCGTGCAGCCAAAGCTGGAATGCAGGTTTGACTCGCAGAAGCTGCACGCCTTTGGCCTTTCCCTCCTAGTTGGTGTTGGAGTCATTGTCCTGCGTCGTGAACTGTTTCGAGAATACTGAGTTTCCCGTTGTGGATGCTCCTTTTGAGGGGTTCGAGGTCGCTGTAGACTGATGCATCCTTCTTCTCTCAGGCTGGTGACAGTCCTGCAGTGGAAGACAATCTCCTGGAGTGTTGCTTCCTTGTGGACGATTTCTGTCAAGATATGTATAAGCTCCGTTGGAGTAAGGTTGTGGGAATTTCCCGTTTTGTCGTAAGTCTGGCTTCTAACACGACGAGGAAGTTTGTTGATGAGGATGGCTCCCAATGCGGTTTCTTTAGCGTCGTCTTCATATGCGCATAATTGCCGAGTCAAAGTAAACATTTTGTTGTAGAGCGATTGAAGATCTTTTCCTTCTGGATCGCATGGTTTATCGGTTGGCGAGTTGACTGAACAGTATATGTCGCGTTGTTGCCTTATCGTCGTAGCGATTCTTGAGAATGTCAAGCGCAATGTGACAGTTCACAGCTGTGAGAGCAAGTCCCTGAATTGAGTGGAGAGCTTTCCCTTGTAGACAGAATTTTAGCAGCGAGAACTTTGTAGTGTCATCGAGTTCCGTCTTATTGCCGATCAAAGTAGAGTAACGCGAAAAACTCTGGGTATTCCAGCAGGTTCCCATCGAAAGTGGGAAGGTCAAGCCGGCTCAGGATGGACGCGTCGACAAAACTCTTAGTGGAAGTCGGGTCTCTCTGCGGTTGAATGGGTAAGGCTGATGCTTTTTGAGCTCTGATTGATTGTCGATTCTCGCTCGAGAATGTGGGCGAATGGTTTGTGAGTGGTATTTGTAAGTGACGTTTGTTAAACTATGTGGAAACGCATGTAAGGAGTTCATCTGTCATCGTGAATGTACTCTTTGCTTCCTGAATCCTCTTGGTATAGTCGCCGTACTTCTCAAGATACGGAAGGACGGCCTGCTTATCTTCAGGATGTGATCTTTGTGCGTTAGACCACTCGACGTGGAGTTGTTCGACTCTGGTATAGGTTTCATGCAGGTGATCTCGAGCTTCAACAAGCACTTCTCTGAGGTCGATGAGTTCTTCGTTGCTGAACAGAGTAAATGTTGCGCCTTTTTCCGAGAGGTCGTGGTCGTGAAGGATCTGCTTGATGGTCTCGCATTAACTGATGAGTTGTCTTTTTCGAATCCCGATCTGTCGTCGAATTTTTCCGCTGTCGAACATCATTCTGTTGTTTGATGAAAACCGGCGTCGATCTTTCCGCTGTCGGCCAAACGTGAGGCGTACTGCGAACGTGACGTAGACAGGAGGCGTGAATTGGGCACGAAACTGACGTCAATGAAATGGAGGGAGTATGTACTGTGGACAAAATTTGACGTAGGTCGTCGAATAACAGCGACTCTGGCAGAGCTGGAGGGGTACTGGACGAGGAACGTCGGCAGAGTGGAACGAATACTGCGGACGAGGGGTACTTGAGCCGTTGAGTTGCGAATCTGACGCCTGCAGAGTGGAGTGAATATTATGGATGAAGTGTGTACCTGGACCGTGGTGCAGTGAATCTGACGTGGGTCGGCGTTACTGATTCCCGTATCCTGCCGTGGTTGGATTTGTTGGAGAGGACGTCGACTTGCAGAACACTTTATTAGCCGAACAAGAATGAACCTTATGAATGAGTCGTGGTGCTTATACACGGTGTTTACGCGAGCAAATTGATGTCCGCGAAATGATAATGACATGCCGTTGCAGATCACCAGTTGCATGTCTGCCGCAGTAGACTGTAATGCCATTGAAAGCTGAATGTGATGAATTAGTTTATATCAGCAGAATGCAGAGAATGTTTCGCATCGAGGATGAGGTCGCTCGAGGCCGCGGCAGACGGACGATGACGTCATCGAAAATCGATATCTTGGACTTGGGCCCCTTGATACCATTCGATAGAGCTTTTCATGCTGAATTGAATGGTGTTATTGTGAACAGGAAAACTGTATTCTGGGCGAGTAAGAGCGAGGAGAACATCGACCGTTGTTATGCCAAATTGCACGCGCGGGCGTGTTCTGTGCGCGATTACTCTGTCACATGTGAACCTTTCCGGTTGCACCTTGTGGGTTTTGTAGGAGTAAATCGTCCCAGTAGTGCGCTGAAACACAGCAATGTAGCTTATGATTGGACAAAGTTACAGCGGTACGAAAATGCAGGTTATCCTTGTGTGGCATGATTTTTTCCAAACAAATTACACGATTACTACAATGACTTGCGGTGACCAGCCGATAAAAAAGTAGGTGTTTTATCCTTCCCAGAGAAGTCTGGTACCAATTTCAGTATGCTACCAATTAGATGGGTGGTTTTTTCTACTCTCGCATTCCTAGATCTGTAATCAGGAAATTTCTTACCAGGGAAGGGTCTTAGGCGTTGGTCTGAACGGGGGGAATGGATAGTGCTGCGAGAATCTCCGCCCTCCATATAGTAGAAAATCATGTTTCGTTTTTGCTGAGTCCTTAAACTCAAAGAGCTACGGGCCCT
Source organism: Heligmosomoides polygyrus bakeri (assembly GCA_947359475.1). Taxonomy (NCBI): domain Eukaryota; kingdom Metazoa; phylum Nematoda; class Chromadorea; order Rhabditida; family Heligmosomidae; genus Heligmosomoides; species Heligmosomoides polygyrus. Next base: position 68,826,201 of record OX375867.1, read on the forward strand.
CGAAGGCGGGGTACAGAAGCGCACCGTCAGCACGTGCCCACGTGCATGCGTGCGCGCGCTGTTGTATGGGACGCGGCGAAAAGCATTGCGGCGAGTCGATGGCGCAGCAGGTTGCGGGGCTGCTCCAAAGGTGCTAGACCAGATGTTCGACTCCCGTGTTAGGCACTGTTTTTGCATTTTTTCATAACCACTGCCTCCTTCACCAATTTGCTTCCTACACGTCTCCTACACATTTATTTCACTCTAAATTGTCAAAAGGGTCAGATTCGTGATCAACACCCCATGACGTCGACAGTCGTAGTCACCCGTACCTGCTGTAACCTACCGTAGTCAGCCAAACTTCAAAAACGAGTGTCAGATCCCTGATCAACACGCCAAATAACCCTCTGGGAAAGTTTGGGCGAAAAACTTTTTTCGACCTCTCGTCGGCCTATGGAGTCGTGAAAGTACAATAGTGCCTACAATAGTGCCTTGATGGCGGTTTAAATCAGCTTACTTCCTACACATCTCCTACACATTTATTTCTCCCTAAATTCTCAAATGAGAGTTCATTTTGAGCTGTGCTTCACTCCCTGCTATCACTTTCTGTATTATACAGCGTTTTGTGTTTTTCATCAAATGCTAAACAGTTAAACAACTTCACAGCAGGTACGGGATGACTAGGGCTGTCGAGGTCATAATCACCGATTTTGCCCAAACTTCTCCCAGAGGAGTTATTTGGGGTGCTGATCGCGAACCCGACATTGGTTTTTGAAATTGCGGCTGATTGCGGTAGGTTACAGCAGGTACGGGTGACTAAGGCTGTCAAGATCATGGGGTGTTAATCACGAATCTGGGTTGCTGATCACGCATCTGACCCTTTGGACAATTTAGAGTAAAATAAATGTGTAGGAGATGTGGAGGAAGCAAATTGGTGAAGAAGGCAGCGGTTATAAAAAAGTGCAAAAGTAGTCCATAGCACGGGAATCGATCATCTGGTCCTGCACCTTTGAAGCAGCCCCACAACCTGCTGAGCCACCGACTCGTTTACTACAGAGTCGTTCGCCGCGTCCCATACAACAGCGCGTGCGCACGCATGCACGTAGGTACGTGCTAACGGTGCGCTACTGTACTTTGCCTTCGAAGGCCCCTAGCTCCTTGGGTTCAAGGGCTCAGCAAAAATGGAACATGTTTTTCTGCTATATGATGGGGGAGATTCTCGTAGTACTATCCATTTCTCCCGTTCAGACCTACGCCTGAGACCCTTCCCCTGAGAATTCATACCCGAGAAAAGCGTAACAAATTGAGGGAGGCTTGCATTGAGGGATGTCTGATGTCTGGATGTTTCACAGTAAGAGTTGGATCCACATTTATATCTTAAGAGGGCAAGCCAATGCTCGGCCAATTTCGTTTCTTCCAAGCGATTGGTCTCGAAAAACATCCTTAATTTCTAACGACTGCCTCTTGTGTTTCATCTATTTATCTCACAGCTTCTGTCTAGGTTTTTGTCTTATTTTTACCCTCAAAGCCATACTGTCTGTTGCTGTTTTTCCTCAGCGTTGTGTTCCATTGTTCGCTCCTCTCACGACTGTGCTACGTCGTAATATATTTATTATTATTATTATTATTATTATTATTATTATTATTATTATTATTATTATTATTATTATTATTATTATTATTATTATTAATTCCCCGATCCCGAAGGGGTGGAAGACTTGGTGGACCTGATCGGCAAATCCGAACCACGAAGCTGGTATCAGGTGTTATATGTCGACAATCGTCGCCGCCTCCGACTGAGATCCACGCGTCGTTGGAGGAGGTGCCGGCCAGAGGTTTCCATTTAACGGTTAGCAATTTAACGAGCTAACGAATTAACGACGTGTTTCGTTAAAATCTGGCTTAACGACCTAACGGAAATTTCCACAAGCTTAACGGAATTTTTAACGGACTTTTTTCTCAATACGTTTATCACTTTTTCTCTTAGTCTCCACTGATATTGCAAGCCTCACTCTCTCGATTTGAGCTACTTCTAAAACACTGTTGATATCGGCAAAAATGAACTAAAACTATCCGCTCTAGCAAAACAGTAAATGAGGGGAGAAGAGATCGCGTTCCAATGCATTTGAGTTTGACCAGGGGCTTGCTCTCGTGATGTCAGGCACAGCGCACGTTTTACTTCTTTATTTTTTATTTCTCATAGTATTCTTCGCGCCTTATACTGCGCATTTGAATTTTTGACAATAATGCACTGAGGAGCTAGAAAAGTTCTTCGCCAAACCGCCAAACACAACAACGAATATACTAAAATGCTGGTCTGACCTCCTCGTAAAACCTGCCTATCCCCACCTGACGCTGCTTATCGCAAAACACTTTTGCTCTTCTCGCGGAACAGCAGAGACGGTGGGAACATGTTTTTCGGCCGCTGGACTCATTCTAAGCGATTTGAAAAAACTCTGGGGAAACGCTTCGGAAAACTGCTTCTCCTGAATGTTAAAATTCCGCTGATGGGCTTTTCGTTGTATTTTTACTATTTCTTTCGGTACTTAGCGGGCTGATGGCCGCATAGAGATTGTGCCTGCTCGCAGAGCACGGATTCGCACCGAACTAGGAAACGGAGGGAATCCGGGGGCTTGCCTGATCAAACTGACACTCTGAGCTGTCTGGGCGGCGCGATGCGGGCACCAGCCCACAAAGGTTGCTGTCTACTGTTTGTTAGTGGTGAATTGTTCATGCTACGTTGCAGTATGTTACACTACATTCGTTGAGTTTTAGTTACTGACTTGTCGAAGTTGGAACATAGAACGTTATCTCTGATTTTTGTTCATTTTAAATAATAGGTCGCAGTCAGTTATATTTTTAAAAACTAAATTTAACGATTTACCGGAAACTTAACGAAAAATTTCCGTTAAAAAATCGGTAAAAAACTTAATGCTCAGAATTTTGTGTGCACCCCCGGTGCCAGCGACGACACCAAACTAACGATAAAGTTTGGAGATATTGCTGTAGTTTGGATGTGCCTGTGCAGCGTCTCCGAGACTGAAAGCCTGCAAGCCCTTGAAGTCCGTATTTCGAGCACATTTTGTACTCCTTTTCTGCGTTTGTGGAGATACTTGGGAGAATGGAGAGAGTCGTGGGCGAGCCCAGTTTAAGTTCAAATCTAATGCTAAGTCACTGAGGATTCCACCACCAGGTTCCGTGCGGAGCTTAGGTCGAAATACCTTGCTGTTTGCGAGACCGAAGCGCTTCTGCACATCTACAAGATTTTGCCCATACAGACCTACCGTTTAGGTAGGCACCTGGTTAGAGGAACAAAACGCATAAACTCTGAGTCGTATGAGCGGATGAATGAACCACTGCTCAACGGTTCGAGCGCAGCACACACAAGAATTGCTCCCGGGTTTCCATTTCACATTGTTCGGAAAACCATGCAGTTCATCTCAGTGGCGTCAACAAACGATAAATCTGTAGTGGAGTTAACTGGACGCTGCAGCGGTCGGGTGCAGGGGTGTGCGTAATGACAACTTACGATTTACGATTTGCGGCAATTTTTGACCAATTTTTGGTCAAAAATTACGACGTTTTCGGTATCGTAACTCTTTGAAAGTTTGATCGTTGATTTACGAACACCAGAGGTCCACACTTTGTGACGCAACTGGTTTATAACAATGGGCACAATCTTATAGTCTCCTCTCACAGCGCATCACCATTTCCTATTAGCTTTTTTTTTGATGTTGATATATGAGACCGAAACAGATGAACCCGCTTTGTGTGGAGGCGGCTCGACTTCCTACTTCTCTTTCTCCCTCTCTCTCTCTGCTTAACCGTTTCTCTAACACTTCAAAGCTGTCGCTTGGTATCAGATTTGTTTTCGAGGAGAAGTAAGCGGAATAAATCACTGGAGAATAAACTCTCCACCTCGGGATTGCTCCCTTTTCCCATCGCATACTAAGAAGGCACTTCGCACTCAAGTTGTCGGAGATCTTTCCATTTGGGTGGATCGATGCGCACGAACTAGTGAGCCTACTCGCGCGGTGGCTGTTTATGCATACTATGCTAGTATGCATTGGTGGATTGGGTCGCCAAATTACCACTAGCGCGGTAGCCGCACTCCCAATCAGCATCCATTGGACACGAAGAGGGGGACGGATGTACACACGTGTGATTCCCAGTTTCCTAAGCAAGCATGTGCATGTTCGGTTTCTATAAAAACCAACCAAATAGGTGAAAACGGAGCGGACCTATTCCATAACTAGACCACTTACTTCGAACCATAAACATGTTCCGCAACCGACTAGAAGAAGAGATTCAAAGAAGAAAAAGGGAATTGAAAGAGCAAACTGTACGCTGTCAATAATGCCGCATGTGAACCTCAATCCTTAAAAAGCACTAGCTCTTTTCAAGCATTTCGCAGACATTTTCGTCGCGTTATTGCAGATGTCGAGCAGACTGGGTTCTGAGAAAATCCGATGGGTTAGAAAATGCCTTGCAATTCTCGATCTTTTCAGATGGTACTCGCTATTTCAGCTTTCTTTCATGGTCCTCACCAGTATTCTCTCAAGAAAAAGTGTAGAATTTCCGATTCATTAGTGAAACGTTTGAACGTCGCAACAATATGCTTGCTTTCTTTCCAGACGGTGTCTCAGTGATAGCACATCAAAAAGTTCAGATAATTATAACCAGTTGGTGCAATATTGTTACTCATTAAGAAAAGCTGTGGATTTTCTTGCGAGGCTGCTTTGGATATTTTCCAGAAAACCGTTGTCGCAGCTCCTACGGCATCCCGAAACTAGAATAAGTTTAGTAGGGTCGTTTCACTCCGTAACAAATGGAATGCTGAAATCGGAAAGGGCTACAGTGCGGTAAATTGTTTTCTCTAATTGTCGACGAAAGGTTTCTGGACGGACCTCAGACTTCGACCATCCTCAATTATGTTCAAGGGCAGACCATTAGTAGTCACTACACGTATGTCAGAATGACTTCTTCATCCAATCGTGAGAAAATTATCACCGTCACCACCTATATATAAAATAGTTTGTCCGTCGAGTGATCTAACCTAAGTGAGATACACCGCATGATCCACAGCGCGGTCCGTCGAGTAACCTAATCTCTAACCTGACAAGGAAAGGCACCAACTCAAGGTGAGGTTTTGCGATAGTTTTTTTGACAGAATGTAGGGCCCTGTGAGCAGAGTTCATAACCACGGTTAGTTTTTTGTTGAACGCTTTTTTAAAGACCTGAAAAGGAGGTCTGAAAGCGTGCGCGCAACTATCATCAACCCCTGCGACATCCCACGGAATGTGGCTCGGCGGCGCTGTTGGTAGGAGTGGGGCCTCATAGGAGCACACCGGGGGCCTTTGAATTCGAGTCCGCGTACTGCCGATATTTTTGCACATGTTAGTTTGTTGTTATTACGATCATAGGAGTCATTTTTCGGCCATCAATGCTTACAACAAACCAACACTGTCTATTTGCGTCTTCATATGTCAGCAATCAAACGTCTTCAAATGTCAGCATTTTCAACAATGCCTATTTGCACTATATCATTTCTCTGGAACCAAAAAGTCGTGCCTTGCAACACCAGCAGCATCTTACAAAAACCAGTGAGGAACAGTCTTCTCCCTGACAAGGAATGACCACTTCTTCTTCGTTGAAAGCGCAATCTATGGGTGAAGAAGGGTCGTGGGTGCACATCAACGTATCTAGCTGCCACCCACGCATATGACAGACACGGCCGAAGCCCGGAGCACAGAGCTGTCTGTAGGTTTGGCTTATAATCTGCAATCAAAAGAGATGTCGCGGGTGGTACCCAGGGGCCGGATTCATCAACGACTTACAGCAATTTAGCAGAGAAAATTACAACCGAAATCCCTGATAGCGCGGCTTATAGGCGATATGGTGAGCGAAAGTCGCGTTATCTGACTTCTCCGCCGTGAATTCTCTGTTAAAGTAATGTAAGACGTTGATGAATCCGACCCCAGTTCGGATTGGTGATATGGTATGATATGGTGATGGTACAGATAAGCATTGTTGAAAAACTAGCATATATGAAGGTATAATTAGACATCCTTGGTTTATTGTAAGCATTCTTCTTCTTCAGCGTTTGTCCCGCTCCGTGGCGGGGTCCGCTATCCTGGTGTCATGACGCCACCTTTCCCGACCCAGCGCTAGATCAGGGTGGACACCAGCTACTTTCAAGTCTATATGTAACGTATCAGCTCAGCGCTGCTTCGGGCGCCCTCTAGGCCGCTCTCCTATTACCTCGAAGTTAAGACCTATCTTGCGGACGCTGTCTTCCTTTCCACGCAGAACGTAGCCGTACCATCGTAAGCGAGCTTCGCGCATCTTGTCATCTATCGGCGCGACACCGAACTTCTGCCGAATGACATCGTTTCGGATGCGGTCCATGCGCGTGACTTCGGCCGCGCAGTGCAGCATCTTTGTCTCCATGACGCTGAGGCGCGCTTTAACTTCCTTAGTGGCAGGCCAACACTCAGCGCCGTACATCGCTACTGGCCGGATGATTGCTCGGTAGATCCTCGACTTAAAGCGCTCTGGTATCTTCTTGTCGTAGAGCACGCCAGACAAGGAGCGCGTGGACCAAGCTGCATTCACGCGTGAATTCACTTCGAGCATCAATCTGCCGTCAGACGCGACTGCTGATCCCAGATACTTAAAGACCGCAGTGCGTGGAAGCTCGATGCCGCTAACCTTGATGGAGCTGAACTCAATAACGTCTGTCGTTAGATATTCGGTCTTCTTCACATTCAGTTTGAGTCCAAACCGCTCCAAGCGATCACACCAAGCTTGCACCTCTCGCTCGAGTTCACCTTGATCTTCGCTAGCGAGCATCACGTCATCGGCATAAAGCAATGTCCAGGGAACGGGCTTCTGAAGATCTCGTGTGATGGCATCCATGACGACAACAAAGAGGAGTGGAGAAAGCGCAGAACCCCGGTGTACCCCGACAGAGATGGGAAACTCCATCGAGGTTCCAGCTGCAGCTTGAACTCGACTCTTTGGGCAAGAGTAGAGCATCCGCACCCACTCTATAAGTTCCTCAGGTATGTTGTGTTGTCGCAAGGCGTACCATATAACCTCACGCTGTACACGGTCAAAGGCCTTGTCCAAGTCGAGAAAGGCGATATGCACTGGCCTCTGTTTCTCGCGATTCTTCTCTATCAGGGGGCCGGTGGTGTGAATGGCATCAACGGTGCCACAGCCAGCTACGAAACCGCACTGATTGCTGGAAAGCTGGACGATGCCCGAATTCGTCCATCGACAATTCGCTTAAAGGTCTTCATACTGTGCGAATGCGAATCGGACGGTAATTGGAGCAGTCAGCAGGACTGCCCATCTTCTTTCAAATCGGAATCGTCGTACTTCGGCGCCAGCACTCAGGCACTTTCTTCTCCGCCACAACCTGATTAAAGAACTTCGCCAACCACTCAGCAGGGTACCAGTACTTGGATTTCCATAAATCAGCCGCCACGTCGTCGGGCCCAGTTGCCTTGCCTGGCCTCATCTTCTTCAAAGCCGCTTCAATCTCCTCCACGGTGATCTTCTGAACGGGGCCGTGGGTTGGAGCCGTTGAGGGGATGGCTGGATGAGGAAATTCCACCGTAGAGATTTCCTCAAAGTAGTCGCGCCATCGCTTCAATGCCTTCTTGGGGTCCGTAAGAAGATGGCCGTTCTCATCATTGATGCCAAAGAACTTCTTAATATCCTCGGTCTGCCGTTGGCGAAACTTTGCAAGTCGGTACAGATACCGCTCACCACTCGAGGTTCTCGTTGACATCTCCATAATGAGTGGCTTTCGCAACAGCCACGGCCTTCTTTGCAGCTTTCTTCGCTTCTTGGTACTTCCGCCAGTTATCGGCTGTCTTTTCGCCGAGAAACACGTGATAAAGCGAGTTCTTCTCTCGCACTTTTGCTTTCACGTCATCTGTCCACAGCCAGCCTGCTTGTCGACCTTTCGTCGTCCAGGCTTCGTAATGCCGAGTTCCGACTGTGCAGCTTGACGAATCGCGTCGGTCGCCTTCTTCCAAGTTTCCTCGACAGTCGTGACTGTCGGTAACCGCACGCGAGAAATCACAGCTGCTTCCTTCTCTCTCATTCGCCACCACTTAATTCTCGGTGGACCGCATCGCTCGACCTGCTTCAGCCTCGGAGAGGCGATCTTCAAAGTGCAGATCAGCGGTCGGTGCTGTGGGGCGACCGTCTCATACGGCACGATCTTCGCGTCTGCGACAATGCTTCGGTCGCGATCCTTGACAAGGACGAAATCTATCTGAGACTTGGAGCTCCCACTATAGTATGAGATGAGGTGGGAGTCGCACTTACAAAATACGGTGTCCATTACGGTGAGGTTATGCGATTCCGCATAATCAAGAATACGCTCACCATCTGCGTTTCGTTTTCCGCATCCGAAACCACCATGACAGCTGTACCCGTCTTTCGTAGCACCTACGTGCCCATTAATGTCACCAGCGACTATGATGACATCTTTCGACGGTATCTCTGCTGTCTTCTCATCAAGCAGGTTCCAAAACTCATCCTTGGCTTGATCGGAGCAGCCAGTCTGTGGAGCATACGCAAAGAAGAAGTGATAGAGTTGCTCCTTAGCGGCGACAACGACTTTCATCAATCGATCGTCAAAGCGTTCGACGCTTACAATCGAGTCACGAAATCATTCGGAGACGATGACTCCAACTCCACTGGTGGTCCTGGGACTTCCACATAGAACGGCCTTGAAGCCACGTCCTATGTCCCTTGACTTGCGGCAGGACCACCTCCTGCACCGCACAGAGATCAACTCTTCTACGCTCCAGTGCTTCAACCAACTCGCACGAGCGGCCCGTCAACGTACCCACATTCAGCGTTGGTTTATTGTAAGCATTGATGGTTTAAAATTGCTTTACGTGATCATGAGAAAGCGTAACAACAAACTAATGCGTGCAAAAACATTGGCAGCACTCGGACTCGAACTGAAAAGCCCGACGGTGTGCACCTACGAGGCGGCACTCCTACTAACTGCGCCGCCGAGCCACATCTCGTAAGGTCTCGTAGCGGTTGATGATAGTTGCGCGCACGCTTTTAGACCTTCTTTTTAGGTCTTCAAAGCGTTCAGCAAAAACTAACTGTGGTTCTGGACTCCGCTCACAGGGCTCTACCTTCTATCGAAATAGCATCGCAAAAGGTCACGTTGAGTTGGGACCTTTCCTTGTGAGTGGGATACGTCTCGTCATCTACAGCGCGGGAAAATTTGCTATTGAGCGTGGGATGTTGCTGCAGCAGAGGAAGCGCAGCCCTTCACTGCTTTCACAATAGCACCTGCGCGCGTTTCTGAGCTTCCAGATTTAGAAGCCGTGCCGCCGACTTTGGGCCATGAGCATGAGAAGACCACTAAAGGGGTAAGAGTGGAAGGGGGACTTCGAGGGTGAAGAATCGACAGGGACGAGGAAGGAGCAACCTGAAAGAGGGATTGGGATGGAGATAGATAGGGGAACAATGAGTCAGGTCAGAGGTGGTGCCAACAAGGGTGGAAGCAATAAGGGAGGGGGACCGGTAGGAGTTACCAATAAGGGGGGGGGGGTAGTAAGGAGGACCAGCAAGGAGATCCATTACGAGGGGGACAGTAAGGGAAGATGTGACACCTATGCTCGCCCTTCACTCGCCGTCGTCGTGTCATGAGCGTGAGAGCGCTACTTAATTGGGGGTAGAGTAGTAAGGGGGGGGGGGGGGGAGGGGTCGCGTGGGCTACGTTTGCTGTTCAACATGGGATGCTGCTGCAGCAGAGAAAGCGCAGCCTCCTGCTTGATACAGCGGCATCTGCACGCTTTCTGAGCTTCTGGATCCAGAAGACGGGTCCCCTGCGTCGTTTCCTGATTGCGTCCTGGAGTCGGATTCATCAACACTTACATAACTTTAACGGAGAGTTCACAGCGGAAAACGCAGATAACCCGGCAAGCCGCGCTATCAGGTGTTTCGGCTGTAATTTTCTCTGTTATTATAAATTGCTGTAAGTCGTTGATGAATCCGGCCCCCGATTCCGAATACGTGTCACCGACCTCTGCCGTGAGCGTGAGAGGACTACTAAGGGGTGGTGGAGGCAGTAAGGGAGACCTCCAGGGTGGACTAAGAGAGCGACCAGGAAGGAAAGGAACAACCTGGAAGAGGGAACAAGAAGGTGAGGGGGACTAAAGAGGGGGAGGAAAGACCAGTAAAGGCGGACCAGCAATTAGATCGAGTAGGAAGAAGCGAGTGAGGGGGAACCTGGCATAAGTATTTGGAAGACGTGTCAACGATATCCGGAAACGCAGCTATTGAGCATGAGAACGGTTGCGGAGGAGCAACATGAAGGACAGAAGTACTGCGCAGCACACGCCAATGACGTTACTGGACGGTTCGGAAAGAATGTCTATGATGAAGGTACCGAAGTGGTGAACGGCTTGATGCTGACAAAGTACACAGCAGGTCCTAGATATCGGCGACTTTCAAGTGTTACAAACTGCTTCCCGCAGGTCATTGATGATGCAAAGTCGCGCGAATCGCGCAAGTGCGAGACGTGCCATTAGGCGTGTCGGAGCATTTGTTTACTTCAAAATGGCCACTATTCCTTTGCATCGTAACTACATACTGCTATCCGAAAAGCATTCTATTCATTCATGGCTATTGATCCTTTTTTAACTCTTGATATAAGCAACATTTCTGCAGTTGGCACCCAAATTTAGGATTGGGTGAACAAGTTCATATGTATACAGTAAGAATAACACGACACAACGCAATACTTTGAGAAACAGCACCACACCACAGAGCACTTCTCCATAGCGTTAACTTGATAAGACTGCATATTCTGCGGCCGGATTCATCAACGACTAACCCGCGGGTATAGGGGTAGAGATACCCACGATGAAGCCTGAGTCTCTCACTCTTACCTGATCTCTACCCATTATACCCGCATACCCACGGGTTTAATTGTAGATGAATCCGGCCCCAGAAATCTTTCATTCAAGTCTACCTATCGCATTCTTTTACGTCTACAGGGTGCGTAAAAAGTATTGACGCACCTACGTTTTGATTCAGCTCCAGCTTTTTCTTTCTACCCCTCTAGGTTTTTGTGTGTTATTTTTGTTGTCTGTATTGTGCTCAAAAAACACTCACGAAAAAACTGAAGAAACATGATCGTCATCGTTACGGTGGCCCTTTTTTTGTCTGTTACCCAAAGAGCCGAATACTTCCTTAACAAGAGATTTAGGCGCTGTTCGAAACGGTAGGTGAGGAAAGATGTCAGCAACCCAAACGTCAGCCACGGCTCTGTCATAACAGATGATGATTACAAGATGTCCAAGCACAATAACGTTTAAATCCAAAATTATCAACCTCTGTCCGATAACGGTAAACAGATAACGCGCGCAGGTGTAGACAGCTTCTCAGACGAGCACAGCTTAAACAAGAATCCGCTGGATTACTCTTTTTAGGCGATTTTGGAGAATGAGGTCTGGGCTACTTTCAACAGAAGTGACCAGTCGCAGAAGGCTACCCTGTTAAAAGCACGGAACGAAATCCAAGCGAGTACTAGCGGCGCGTGCTCATGAATTTCTCCGTCCTTTTCGCTCCTGTATTCACAGCAAAGGAGCCGATGTCAATTACGACTTATTCTGTCGTGTTTGCAAGATCATTTTCCATATTTCTGAAATGAATATTTTAAAACTTACTGCGCAATACTATTTCCACAACCGTCATTTAGTGCGTCAATACTTTTTACGCACCCTGTACATGCATGTTGCATCACAACTGATCAGTTTTATGAGATCTGGTGCTTTGAAGCAGTACCAGATCCGTGGGTCTACGTATTAAGCGTCCTTACTGTGAAATGAACTTGCGCTCGCTGCTACAATCATCAAAATACTTCCAGACGTGCACACACTTTCTGGTCTCCGAATCTGTGTGGCCGAAGACCAGAAATTGAGAAAAGGCAGTCTTGGGCGCTCCAATCCTATAAACACTGATAGTGTGACCAGTCCACCCGAGAACCCTACTATACCTCCTTTTATCTTTGAGCATTTCTTCTTCTGACACACTGTGCATTTGGTAGGAACGTAATCCCGAATAGAAATGGCCGCTGAAATCGCCACCCGTTCAAGTGAGACACTCCCCCCCCCAAGATGGGGGAGGGCGTTTGTTCCCTACACGATTCCGCATGCCGCCCACTTTCCCCTCCCCCTACCCGCGCCACCCTATTTGGACGAGTTTCTGGCGCGCGAAACCGCACCACCGTTTGCAGGTTCGCTAATTGGCGTGACGTCGTCCAAAAAGCTTACAGCTGATAGGAGACGATTGGGAGCGCATTTTTTAGTCAGTTCGGGGTACTAAGCGGGCTGGTGCCCGCTGTACACCGGTAAGGTGGCTTAAAATGGTAAGTTAGATCAATCACACCCCGGAGTTCCCTCCCTTGCCTAGTTCTGCGTCAGAGGAGAGCACAGAAACCGTGTTTATTTGAGTGTTCCTCCACCATGGTCTCATAATGGAGCGGGCATCAGCCCGCTTAGTACTCAATTCGATTGTGAAGACAGTTAGGGAAGGAGAACGTCGCTCTTCCCTCTGGATTCTTTAAAATTTCGCCACAACTAGAGACTATGGGTGATTCCGGATAGGAGTCGGTGGTCTCTGCATTGAAGCCCTATCTGAAATTATGCGCAAAACCGCCGGCCCACCGTCCTCATTTTAAAGGATCAAACATCATTTTCATTAGCGTCTGTCCCGCTTAGTGGCGGGGTCCGCTCTTCTGGTGTGGTGACGCCAATTCTCCCGATCAAATGCTTGATCAGGGTGCACACCAGCCATCTTTAAGTCCAAGTGCAACGTATCTAGCCAACGTTGCTTCGGGCGTCCCCTGGGCCGCTTTCCAGGGACCTCAAGATTCAGGCCAATCTTACGGACGGTGTCGTCGTTAAGGCCCCCGCAGACTTCTGCGGCGAGCGGCGGGCGGCGGACGGCGAAATCGCTGAGCGGCGACGGCGAACGGCGCCGCTGAGCGTCGACGGCGAATGGCGAAACCGCTGAGCGGCGCCGCTCAGCGGCTTGACTCATCATCAGTGGGAGCGGTGACGGCGAGGTACTGTAGCGTTTCTAGTCGGGACCGACTGGTGCTTAACAATAACGCGCCCCGATGACGATCGCGCGCCCGCATCAACCGTCTCCGCTCTGGATCCCGCCGCGAAAGGGCAGAGCGCAGAGCGCAGACAGACAGACGCTGGAGCGGCGCCGCCGGGTGGAATGATTCAAGTCATTTCCGCCAGCGACGCCGCCGGTGCCGCTGGCGGCGAGCTCTGCGTCCCTGCCCTATGGTTAAGCATAGGGCAGCGGCAACGCCGCAGAAGTCTGAGGGGGCCTTTAGCGCGAAGGAAATGGCCGTACCATCGAAGTCGCGCAGCTTCTCGGCTATCGGGACTACACCGAACTTCTGTCGTACGGTGTCGTTACGAAGGTGGTCCAAACGCATAACTCCAGCCGTCCACCGTAGCATTTTCGTTTCCATTACACTGAGGCGGCTCTCAATTTCCTTCGTCACGGGCCAACACTCAGCACCGTACGTCGCTACTGGGCGGACGACTGTTCTATAAACCTTCGATTTGAGGCGCTCAGGTGTTGTCCTGTCGCAAAGCACCCCACTCAGCGAGCGCCATTTGGACCAGGCTGCACTCACGCGTGCATTTACCTCCAACTTTAGGCTGCCATCGGACGTGATCGTTGATCCGAGATACTTGAAAGATGTAACTCGTGAAATATCAGTACCATTGATCTTAATAGATCCGTGCTCATTCACATCAGTCGTCAAATACTCTGTCTTTTTGACGTTTAGCTTGAGTCCGAACAATGCCAAGCGATCGCACCACGCCTGTGCCTGTCGCTCGAGTTCGGTTTTGTCTTCACATGCAAGCATGACGTCGTCAGCACACAGCAACGTCCAAGGTGCCGCCATTTGGAAATCTCGTGATATTGCATCCATTACGACGACGAAGAGCTGTGGGGATAGCGCAGATCCCTGATGCACACCTATGTACAGTGATGGAAAATTCCGTCGAGGTGCCCGCTGGCGCTCGCACTCGACTCCTTGGGCAAGAGTACAGAATGCGCACCCTCTCAATAAGCTCTTCAGGAACACCATGTTCTTGCAACGCGTACCATATAAACATCTCGCGGAACGCGGTCGAAGGCCTTTTCCAAGTCCAGGAAGGCAAAATGCACCGGTTTCTGTTTCTCGCGGTGCTTCTCTAGCAAAGACGGACAGGCATCAACAGTGCCACAGCCAGAGACGAAACCACACTGATTCGTGGAAAGCTAGACGACATCCCGGATGCGTCCATCGACAATTTTTCGCTCAAAGATTTTCATGGTGTGCGAAAGAAGGCGAATTGGACGGTAACTAGTGCAGTCCGCAGGACTGCCCTTCTTCTTCCAAATCGGGATGGTCGTGCTTTGCTGCCAGCTCTCGGGCACTTTCTTCTCAGCAACAACCTGACTGAAAACGCTGTCAGCCAGTCGGTGGGGCTCCAGCCCTTCGACTTCCACAGGTCGGCTGGCAGGTCATCAAGGCCAGTGGCTTTGCCTGACTTCATCTTCCTCAGGGCTGCTTCGATTTCACTCACTGTGATCTTCTGAACGGAGATGAAGTAGATGCAAATGGAATAGCAGGATAGTCAAATTCAACATTCGAAATTTCCTCGAAGTAGTCGTGCCATCGCTTCACAGCCCTCCTACGATCCATCAGAAGATGACCGTTCTCGTCGTTAATGCCAAAGAACTTCTCGGTGTCTTCGGCTTGGCGACAGCGAGCTTTGGCGAGTCGGTAAAGATAACGCTCACCATCGCGCTTTTCCAGTTTTTCGCTCACATCAGCGTAGTGCGCGGCTTTAGCAGCGGCCACTGCCTTCTTTGCCGCTTTCTTCGCTTCTCGATAATTCCGCCAATTATGGACTGTTTTATCACCGATGAATACGTGATAGAAAAGTTTCTTTCCTCGGACTTTCTCTCTGACATCATCAGCCCACAGCCACGCGTGCTTGTCGACCCAGCGTCGTCCAGGCTTCGTTGTGCCGAGTTCGAGGCGTGCAGCCCGAGTTATCGCATCGGTAGCATTCTTCCAGGTTTCGTCGACAGTCGTCACCGTCGGCAACCGAATGCGAGAAATAACTGTCACTTCCTTCTCTTTCAGTCGCCACCATTTGATTCTAGCCGACCCGCATCGCTCAACATGTTTACACCTCGAAGGTGTGATCTTCAGCGAGCAGATCAGTGGACGGTGTTGCGTGGCAACCGTCTCATACGGCACGGTCTTCGCGTCTGTGACAAGGCCTTGGTCGTGACGCCTAACAAAGACATAGTCAATCTGCGTTTTAGCGTTCCCGCTATAAAACGAGATATGGTGGGAGTCACGCTTTCGAAATTTGGTGTTCACGATGGTGAGGTCATGTGAGTCTGCATACTCAAGTACATTCACCATCGGCGTTGCGTGAGCCATAGCCAAAACCACCATGACAGCTGTAGCTGTCTTTCGTTGCTCCATTAAGGTCACCTGCCACAACAATCATATCTTCTGACGGCACTTCCGCTGTTTTCTCACCAAGCAGGGCCCAGAACTCGTCCTTGGTTTGCTCGGAACAGCCTGTCTGCGGAGCATACGCAGAAAAGAAATGGCATCGTGGCTCCTCTACGGCGACAACAATCTTCATCAAGCGGTCATCGAAACGTTCTACGCTTGCAATCGCGTCACGGAAACGCTCGGAGACGATCATACCGACACCACTGGTGGTCCTGGGACTGCCGCACAGAACGGCCTTGAAGCCGCGGCCAATGTCCCTCGACTTGCAGCAGGACCACCTCGTTTCCTGCACCGCACAGAAATCTATCTTTCTTCGCTCCAGTGCTTCAACCAACTCGCACGAGCGCCCCGTCAACGTACACACATTCAACGTTGCTACGCGGGTCTTGCCTACGTTGCGGGACTTTCGGACTAGCTCAGTTGCCCCCCGATGCCGTCCTCGCACCAGGGACCCTCGCATACTTTCCACACTCGCCGGGCTTTGCGAGTGCGCGTCGGCTCCCGCGGACGCCGTAGTATTATCTCGAAACCTCTTGAACGTCATTAACCAAGTGATGTGACACAAATGTTCGTAGGCCCGCCTGTCACTAGGGCCTATCGCCTGCATTCGAATGTCCGTGTTTGGCTCGGCTCGCAAAAGCAAGCAGTTTCGAGTGGCACCACGTGGAGGAACGGACAGCGCCACCTTTAAACGGCCAAACAATTTTCCTTATATTGAAGATCTTTCTAGCGGATGATCGCGTTGTTGCCATTACTTCTGTTCTATTCCCCTCGTCGCCTTGTTCACAGACGGCTATTCCCAACTCAAACGAACAGAATTGATGCAAAACCGTAAAGAAATATCATTTATGATTGAATGCAGGGTAAGGAGGATAAGGAACAGCGACTAGACTCGGGGGCGAGCGCTCTACCCCTCGCTTCCCTGGCCCGCCCATCCCCAAACCCCTGGGCTTGCTCGAGGTCCAGTGGCTGCCTCACGAGCTAGATTGCCACGCTTCTGTTTAAAGGGCGGGGGATACAACTCCATTCCGCCACTAGACTCACATGAAAGGAATAAACAACTGAAGTTTCCATTAGATTACCAAAGCACGTCACAAGGTGCACGCGCAATTAACAGAGCCTCTGAATTGAAGGTCGGCCCGTTTCAATACTATTCACCTGCACCAAACTGTTTTTGGGTTTATACCAACCGAGCACTCTCCATTGCTAACTAGACGCAGTTCATTTTAAACCGAATACTTTTCAGTTTGAGCCAAACAATTTTAAACTTGACACTCTTTAATTTGGTGCCACCTTTAGACATGAAATGTACATTTTGCAAATCAAGTTACACCAATCTAAAGTTTAAATAAACATTGACTAACCATTCACCTTAAGTAGTGTCCTAAGAAAAAAAGTAAGCACAAAATTCTTGTCTGGCTTGAAAAGTGACCGCTTAACAGTGTAAAGCGTTCAAAGTGAAAACGGAATAGCTCAAAAAAGTGAAAAGTGAAGATCTCCGGTGCATTATGTTGTAATAGGATCGCAGGCAAGCTAAATGCCAGCTCAAAGGATGGGAGTTTTAGTGTCATGCTTTTAATTTGATCGCCATGGATATGCTCTCTTTTAAGGCTAGATTTTTAAATCAACGACTTGCTAACGTGTCCAGTTTCCTTAAGAATATGTTTAATTGCTGTTAGAGGTGTACAGTTGGCTAAAAATCTATTCAGCTTAGGTTGAAAATGACGCTTCAAATAAATACTGAAATATCTTTAATTACTGTAACCAGAAAGAACCTCTAGAAATATAGTGCCACCAGTAGGGGTCACATACTTTTTACGATCAACAAAAATTTGGATTTCATTTACGCACACCCCTCCCCTGCTCGGGTCCAATGTTACTGCCTAGCCGCGGCGCAGAGACAGGAGGAGTGGCTCCGTGTGGCACTATGGATCGATCCGAAGCTATCCATGCCTGTACACATTCGGTGTCGATAGCATGGGAGGGGACGTATCCGGGAGGAGAAAGCGCTGCTTGGCCACGTCAGGCCGAGATGGTCGCTTCTCGGCTCGGTTCGCCTGCACGACGTCCCGCAGACGTCGTCCCAATGCATGGCGCATCCAAAGGAGGAGTCGACTAGCACCGCCCGCCTTGCTTGCATGTGTTTCCGAAGAGGGCTGAAGCCGGTCCAATCAGCTAACGTTTCGGCAGGAGCCATGCAGTGGAAGCGGTGGCGTCGAAGGTATCGATCACGCCGCACAGGCTGCGACGCACGTGCAGGCCGGGGTGGTGCTGATCACTGTCCCCTCGGAAGCGACGCCCGGCCACGCCCGTCTCGAACGCTTGTTCGATCGCGCCCGGGCGATCTGTCAGACTCCTCCTCGATGAGTTCTCCTCCGCAACCGGCTGCTTCAGACGGGCCGGTGTCCACAGCGGGCGGCCTCTACACTCCACGTGTTTTGGCATTTCCCGTCGCGTTCCCTCCTTATAAAAGAGTTATCGAAGTCACCTCCCATGCAGAATTTGGATGCCACGTCATCCGCCTCAGAACGGCAAGGCTAGAGCTGCGCACAGGGTCTAGTTTTTGAAGTACGAAAGTGTTTCGCTGGATGCGCTGAAGTACATGGGTACATGTACATGGCCCATGGGCTAGTACATGCCCCCCCCTCACCGCCAACACTTGCTGCCTTGTGGGCATGTGCCCGCCCTGCTGAGAAGCTCTCTAGGCCGTTTCTCTTGAGAGACCGAAGGAATGGCAAGCCGTCCTGGACCACCTACAAGCAGCAATCTTCAGCAGAATTCGCCTTCTAAACGAGGTCTTCGAGCTGAGTGAAATCTATGGGCGACATTCTACTCCATGGGATTTCATCCTTCTCCAGTTCTCTGCGTGTACACGCTTCCACCATTTAAACTTGCCCCTTGCTGAACTGTCTTCTGCACTCTTGCCTTCCTCTATAAGACTGTCAGTCCACGCCTTGTATGGGCACGCTTTCTAGATTTGTCTAACTCCTCACCTCCACTTTCTTTCGACTTATCGAGCAAAATTGAATTTTGAAATTCCTTCATTGCACAAAGCGACTCAAAGAATGTGCACATTGTTCTAATGTTCCCGTCGTTCCAGCTACTGCTAGTCGCTATACAGCTTATTTTAAAAGGAGAGCTGGAATTATTGAATATCTTGAAGGTTGAGGTCGCGGTATGCACTGGGCTAGGACTCAGCTACATTCATTCGGTTGATAGTCATCACCACTAGTGGTTCCTTAATAGAATATTGCATGAGTTTGTTTGTTTAAGTACGCTAAACCTCTAGAAGTCCATGACTATCATAAAACCTGGGGATTTCGATAGAACAATTTGAATTCTTCTGTGCCACACAGGTTTGTGGAAATATATTTAGCTTTATAAGCCTGAAGTTTCGACGGCTTCGTCGTTATCAGAGGCCTGGAAGAAGTCCGATTTTTTCTGGACTGTGCATCTACATCGTCAATTGCTTTACTTCCCAAGAGAGGCAGGAAGAAACAACTCCAATACGAACGCAACTCACCGCCGCTTTGTAAGTACCGAAGGATCTCCCACTATATGACAACCATTGAGCAAGTGAAGCGTACACGGTATACAGGAATATGTGGACTTCGAGCAGCCTAGTGTATCACAGCTCAAACAATGGAATAAAAGGCAAAAAGCCATTCGTAAGAGGAACGCGCTCGTTCCTGTTGTTCATTAGCTCGCGCTCATGGATGCAGAAGGCCTCGACGGTCTTCCTTTCGCCGACCTCAATTCTTGCACTAGTATCGTGCATTTGATGTTACAATCGTGTCCGTTGTGGGTCTCCTCCGGTGTCTACCCAGTGAATTTCATAAGCTTCATCTTCGCCTGCCAGCTAGATGCTCTTTAATGCGAGCACTTAGCACCAGGGATTTATCTTATTTTATTTTATTTATTAAGGCATAGACCAAAGCCTAGCGTAAACAGCGTTAAAAACAACAGCGTGTGACACGAACATACAGTCACCAGCGTCGGTCGCCGTCTCCGCCGGCGTCGGGTATGGCGGGCCACATTAGGGACGTAGCCCAAACCTAGCTACGGATGCTTCCTCACCCAGCGTCGGTCGCCGGCTCCGCCGGCGCCGACGCTGGAGTGTGCGGGCCACGCCAGGCTAGCCGGCTTCGCCGGCGTCGGGTATGGCGGGCCACGTTAGGGACGTAGCCCAAACCTAGCTACGGATGCTTCCTCACCCAGCGTCGGCCGCCGAGTGTGGTCGCCGGTTCATCTAGCGTTGAACTCACAGCCTATTGCAGCTTGTCAAGCCTAAAGAAATGTCTGACACTTCTGTCCAGTCGTCGTGCTTCGAGCCGCTAGGTGTGGCGAATTCCGGAGGTGACTTCATTAGCCACTAATTTTGAAGGAACGTACGGGAAGAATTATTCCGAGAGTCTAGTGGAGTCGAAAACTGGGGGTGGGATGGGAACTTGGTTTCCGCTGTTGACGAACCACTATAGACAGTGACTTATGCCTTCCTCCTTTATATATGGTGCGATTTTCTGTCTCTGATTTCCCTACCTCCAATGTGACGGATAGAAATCGTGGTCGGTTCGGTTTGAGAGAAAACCGATAGCACCACTCAAATGATCGATAATATCGATCGATATCGACTGCCTGATCGAAACGCCCAATCTACTGTGGAACGCTCCCGTCGGCCAACATAATCAGGCAACTCCGGGGGGCAGTCGTTCGGTACACCGGGCTGCCCGCCGCCCACTTCCCGCCCGGCCCGCGCCGCCCTATTTGGACAAGTTTGCTGCGCGCGAAACCGTCCTTATTTGGCGTGACGTCGTACAGAAACCTAACAACTGATAGCAGGCGATTGGGAAGCGATCTCGGGGAACTCTGAAGTCATTTTCCAGATGTTGTCAACTCTGAAGATGTTGCTGTATTTGTCGGAAAATGCGGACGACGCCTTAGTACTGAGCAATGTGACGAGACCTGAAGAAAGCCTTGGCGCTGCACCTGAAAACTCTTTTCCTCCAAATATGGTGCAAGATTCTCACTCTTGTCCCAAGAACGAAATCAGTTCAGGATAAACCTGCAGGGCAGGGAAGTGATTAGAAATGCGATGCCTTCATGTGAACGCCCGGACATCTTGTCCTCAGCGCGCCTCTCGCCCCGCCCCTTTCTGGGGGCGGTGTATCCAACGACTCTCTGCCGGCAACTCCAATCCCGATCGGTTAGGTCTGAGAGAAAACCGATAGCACCACTGGTTATTTGATTGATAGCGTAAATGCGTCTTAATTGAACCACCAAAGTGGGGCTATGTGTGCTCCTCACTGTTGTATTTGTTGTTCAACTTCTGCTATTAATCGAATAAAAATCGTTCAGCCGAAATAACTTCGAATGGGAGAATCTTACAGCCCGCAGCTAAGAAGCAAACATATAGCGTATTAAAAGATGAGATCGCGCCATGCACTCCAAAAATGCCACCTAATTGATCCAGAAAAGTGGGGATATGTGTGTCCCTCACTGTTGTATTTGTTGT
This sequence comes from Heligmosomoides polygyrus bakeri, assembly GCA_947359475.1. Lineage (NCBI taxonomy): Eukaryota > Metazoa > Nematoda > Chromadorea > Rhabditida > Heligmosomidae > Heligmosomoides > Heligmosomoides polygyrus. Next base: position 68,847,296 of record OX375867.1, read on the forward strand.
TAAACTTACGCTATCAATAAATATCGCAACGTCTGAAGGGGGCCCAAGCGATAAGTAGGAATCATGAGTGGGCGGGAGAAACTGTTGCATGCGCTCGACACAACGAACTTCGAATGGGAGAATCTTACTTACAGCCTATGAGCAAGCATATAGCGCAATAAAAGACGAGATCGCACCATGCCCTCGAAGAGTTCACCGCAGCCTTTAATCGACTGATAGTGTAAAAGCCGCTTAATCACAAAGGTGGGATATGTATGTTCCTCACCGTTGTGTTTGTTGTTCAACCTCTGCTATCACTCGAATAAAAATCCAACAGCTTGGAAGGGTGTAGAAAGTAGGAAGTTTATGTGGGCAGGAGAAACTGATGGGCTCAATCCAACCAACTTAGAATGGGAGAATCTTACTTACAGCCTACAGAATCAGGCACAAAACGGCTCAGGTGGACAGGGCTCATCGTGTTAAGTGGTTGTCAGCCTCTTTAAGAAGCACACGAGTGGTTATAAGTGCTACAACTAGCAGTGGGGATCAAATAGGCTGGGGCGGGAGGGATACGATGTAGGAACGCTCAATCCGTCTTTTTGTGTTGTATGAAATTCAAAATTATCAGCAGCACTGGTGGGTTCTAGCCCTATGGTGAACCAAGTTAGTTCACTTCTTCTGTGAATGGGCATGCATGTGCGTTCCTACCAAGAGGCATACTCTAACGTGTAGAGCGAGGAGCACTAGAATAGGGCCGCAGATTCTCACCACAACACTGACGTCAACTTAAAAGGCTCTCGAAGAGAAACAAAGTGAAACGGTGGCAAAGGCAGTAACGAAGAGCGGCAGTATGGATTAACACAGCAGGAGCTGTTCTCAGAAAAGTGAAGGCGGAAGCTCGTACACATCAGAATGTTATGCCCGAACACAGAGAAGGTAGCAAGAACAGGAATGAGCAGTGACCTCGGCCATGCACACAGGCGGCAGAGTTGTACCCTGCGGTAACACAACTGTAGCAGCACCTAATTGCAAGCACTAAATGACCGGTAGCAAGGACAGAAGCCTTCAAGGGGGTCAGCTCGAAGAAGTAGCCACCCAACACGTGCGCGGGCAGAGCCGCGGCGCCGGCTTATTTCGCAACGCCTCACGTGTCCTCCTCGGCAGCGGCGATTGCTCACCTCCCTGCGCTTCCCTTCGGAGAGAGAAGTCGAGAACCTGCCTCAAAGTTGGGTGATTAAACCATCGAGCCCGCGGAGTTTACGAAGTTTCCCACGGTCACGTTGAGACAAAAACCCTCCTCTATTATATATGGTGGGATGCTATAAGTCAAGTCGTGCAACATCAATGACATCCAGTCAACAAGAAGTTCCCGAATTACCTGCGACAACCCTTCCACACGCTTGCGCAGACAGCATCGCCAAATCGTCGTACTTGCCAAGCGGCAAGTTGAATTCCTTAAAAATCCTATGGGTTAGGAAATCTGATCTAACTCGTGACTTAGCGACGGAGACCCGAACTGTGAGCTTTCCTCTTACAGATTTCGTCAGCGTTCCGTCAAAGAAATTCCCTGGGTTGATTGATAGCTTCCTGGCGAGAATTTTGTACATCATGATAGCATCAGCCATTTTTATTCTGTTGCTTAGTGATGGGAGAGAAGCGCAGCCCGTTCGGAACCATTGGGAACTGAATGGTAATCCACAGAGAAACATCTCATCATAAGCTTTCTGGTGAAACTGTTCTGCATGCCTTTCAAGAGATCAATATCCCTCTTCTTAGTTGGATTGAACACTATTGTCCCAGTTTCCACGATAGGTCGCACATAGGTTTTAAAGGCCCTTGTGTATACCTCTGGAAGATTGGATTTTGGAACCCTGAAGAGGCTATAAATGCGAAAACTGGCTTTTTTCACCAGGAGTCTGTAATGTTGTGAAAAACATAGATCACTCGTTACAACAAAGCCCAAATCTCGAACTTCGTCAACTTTTTCTAAGGTCTGACCATTAATCCTATATGTCGGCGCTTGAGTACGATTTTTAGATCCAATCACTAAAAGGTGCGTTTTCTCAGTTGCCAGAGGTAATAACCACTTATCTGCCCAAGAATTTACGAATTCGATCGCCGTCTGAAGAACTGTTGAATCTTCGGTGATATGGGTTGTTTTGTATATTTTTACATCATCAGCGTACATTTTACATGTGATTCGTGGACTAGCAATTCTGTTTAGGAGTTCGTACATATATAGCAAGAGCAATATTGGGGATGATACTCCACCTTGGGGGAATACCGCTAAGTGTAGGAAAAACCTTGGAGTACTGGTCTTTAATCTTTACCTGGTAGGTCCTTCTGCTTAAAGATTGTCGAACCAAGCTTTTGATCATAGGATGAATTCCTGCCGCCTCCATCTTGACAAACAATTTCTCTACCGGGACTTCTACGTCAGAACGTTTTTTTATCTTCCAGTGCCTTTGACCAGTCATTTAATGAGGCGAGAACGGCTGTTTTCACAGTCCTGCCTTCAGAAACCCGTATTGACTGTATATATTACACCGTGAGCTTCAAGGTACAATAATATATATCGCTTTATATTTTTTCAAAAGTTCTTGCGAAAACCGAGGTGATGCTGACAGGTCGATAGTTCCTAGGATCATTTTGTGGAGCCTTTTTTGAAATTGGAGTCACAAATGCATGCTTCCACCTAGCAGGGATTTCTGCTCTTGTGTAGCTAAGATTGAATATGTGTTCTAAAGGGTAGGCAATGTAATGGATCACATTTTTATGAAGCACAAAGGGATAAAATCCGGTGTATTGAAGAAGATTTTGGTCATTTAGACAACTCTTCAGTAATCTCCTTCTTGTGAGGTGGGATGGACGGAAATCCAGAAAACAGAAAATTTTGAAATCATCATACGAGCTACTTGTTCTATCCAAAGATTGATTTTTCCACTATAAAATGTTTTTTATAGTTAGAAATGTGGTCGTGGACAAGGAGTTTAATTCACAAATGTTTGTCTAAATTTCTACTACACTCCATATTCAATACAATCCGTAAACTGCAAATTTGGACTCATAGATCCTAGGAGTCTCGAAATTTGAACTATGCAACATTGCTCATCAGCTCTCTTTTACAGCTAACGCTCTAAAGATAACATCACTGATATCACTCGCGGGTTCTTCTTTGAAAAATAAATGCTCTGGTTCTTCAAAGATTGACGCAAAAAAGAGAGGAAAAAAAGAATAGCGATAAGTGATGGATTTTACCTACCACATTCATATTATACTAAAATATATTGGTTTAAAGCTCATGGTCAGTCCAAAATGTAGGTGTAATCACAAAGCCGACGTTCCGCTAGATTGATGGTTCCACAAGTATGAAACTGACCTCTTAGAGTACCGAACACAATGAAAGCTAGTCGATCACTATTTTCGTGTTTCAAATCCATTGCCTGAGTTTATAGGCACACTCTTGCAACAAACTCTAAAGCAGTGCAGAGATCCGTTGAGTATTGCTAGCTGCGCCAGTGTATATTTATTTATTTATTGAACACGTCATAAGACATAAGGGAAAAAGAAGCAGACGAACATCCTCAGCTAATCTAGGCGGATTTTCCATGGAATCAAATGTCCACCTATGAGTAGAGGAAACACTGACAACACCAAGCTATTATCCAAAAAACGAAGAAAGGGTCAAATCGGAGAGGCTTAGTGCGGAAGGAAGTGTAAGAAGGTAAAAGGAAGCACCTGATTTTTTACTGACCTGACAGTGGGTTTAAGCCCCCGTCAGAAGTTGGTAGACTGCCAGTTAAATAAATTAGATAAAGCAGCCTTGACGGGCAGCGCGCATGTCGGCGACGACCAACGAAGAAGCATTTCACCTAGACAGTCCTATGGAAGAGGATAAACGAACAATTCCAAGCTGACCATAGAATATATTGGTGGAGTAGAACTCAATAGCACAGTTTCGTTGTGTGACCTAGGTTTCATTTTAGACAATAAGCTTTCCTTCAGAGAGCATTGCGAATATACGGCAAGGAGAGCTGAAAGAGTTGTGCATAATATTTTTAAATTTCTAAGAACTAACTCAGTAGTACACTTATTACGTGCATACAAGACCTATGTGAGGCCTATACTAGAGTATGGTACTACTGTGTTTAGTCCTAATACCAAGCGAGAAATCGCCAGATTGGAAGCGGTACAAAACAGTTTTACAAGAAAGCTCTGGATAAGGGCTCCAGGACCTAACTCCGACGCGACGTCGCGCGCTAGCCGCGTGCGACATCGCGGAGGCTGAAACGCGGACGTGCGCTCGGTGACGCATGGTTAGCCGCGAGGCGCGAAATGTTCTCAGTGTTTAAGCTCCCAGACCACATTTCTAGCTAGGAACTTGAGATCCCACAGAATGTGGTAGGCAACAGACTGGTCAATTGATCCGAGAATGGGTGATAGTGGCCTTTTTCCGTAGTATAACCATAATCACGGGTAAAAATTGACCGAAGGAGTTGTAGTTGGCAAATACTGACGTTAGAAACCATCCACATGTCCAGGATTCCTGTATAAACTGTCGCTGATCGTCCCATTGAAACCACACATCTCCAAGAACGTTGAAATAAGGCAAAGGCGTGCCGCATATCCCTGTAGGAAGCGTTTCTAGCCGTCGGAAGCTCGGACCGCGACAACTCGTCCAATTTCGTCGCACACCGTGCGCGACGCCAGCGGGGTTCGCGCGGCGTCGGAGTTATGTCTGCCCCCGCTGGATAAGAGTACATGGATATGACTACAATAGCATCCCCTTGGCATCTGACAGAAATAAACCCTTTAATTTACCCCCTCTCGCCTGTCGCAGAAAAAAATATGATTTAGTTACAATTTATAAGATGATAAATACTACTGTGGGTCTTTCTGTAAATGACTTCTATTCAGTTTCTTATTCCAACGCCAGAGGTGGCCCATGGAAAATCCAATTTCCTAGAGCTAATAGTAATATCAGATCTACTTTCTTCACAAACAGAGCAGGCACTGAATTCTTGAAATTAACGAAAAAATTTGTGCTTCCAAATTCCTTAAGGCAATATAAAACGATTGTTGGATGTATCTGAAAGAATTCCTTAGTACTTTGTTTTCTTTGATCACATCGCTTCACTTATCATGCTAGCACTGGTTCTGTTCTTGATGTTCTCAATGTTCTGTTTGGTTTTTCGTATTGTGTTGTTTTTGCGTGGGCTTCCACGTATACATAAATAAATAAATAAATATTGGAGCATGACGCCTGTGCCCCTATGGCGTGCCGTACGCAAATTACATAGCACTAAGTTCGCTAGTTATACATAGTTCGTAAGCCTAGAAGACTCAGCAACGCCAGGTACATAGGTAGCTGCCGAAGGAAGCGTAACTGAAATGGAAATAGGATAATTCAACTCTTTAAAAAAGATAAAATCTTTGATTAACAGGCCTACAGCACTAAGCACCCATGAAAATAAACCTGGCTAATCTAACCAGCGATCTATCTCAGGCGTATGTCTGAACGGCAAAAATGAATACCACTTTGAGAGTCTCCACCCTTCACATAGTAGAAAAATAGGTTCCTTTTTTGCAAAGTCCTTGAACCCGAGGGGCAAACTTCACTATGGGATCGCGTTCAAATGTGCTCAGCTACCGTAATCGGCCAGATTTTCAAAAAATGGATATCATATTTGTGCTCACCGCAACAGATAAGCCCTTAGGCAAAGTTCGGGTGGAATTTTTTTCTACCCTCCGCGACTAAGCGGTTAGGGGTCATGAAAGTTCAATATCGCCGCTTCCGATTTACCCATGACAGTCCCAGACTCATAGTCAGGAGAGAGTACACTCATATCACGGCGAATTATGGCGATCATCTTTGTGAAAGATATCTTTGCACCCCTATCTTCAATAAAAAATATGTGTATATTTAAAACTTTTTAAATGTTCGGCTCACCAGTAAAGTTTCAAGACCAATGTGCCGCCGTCTAGCGATACGCTAGAATATGACGGTGACCTACCCTCGCTGACCTGCGGGGACTGCAGTAGCTACTAGCTAGTCATCATCAGTGTGTTAGTTGTACACCTTCGACAGGCAGTAGGGTTCAACTGGACATGTGCACCGATCGGCTGTCCTTCTTTGAACACGTGGGGCGCATACTAAGTGAGATTAGCTGGACACTCACTTCTCGACTTGTGGACTGGTCCCATCATATGCTCTCGTAATTGATATAATTATGCCTTGTTGGAAAGGTTCATTCGCGATGTAGTCAAGGGTATCATCAAAAATCTGCAGAAAATACAAAGTATCGTATATATGTAGAAGGTGGGGGACGCAACTGATGAAAAGCTCTTACTGAACACGCGCTTGACAACCTAGTGTAATATATGCATAGGAAAGGTTAGGAAGGTGATAGATACCAAGCGAGGCATGAACATTTAAAAATGCAAAAACTCGGCAAGGCACGTGGACCAAACGCCTGACCCTGTGCCTTTGATTCACCGCCAGTACCCACTGAGCCACCGAGCTGCTTGCACCGGTGTCTTTCACCACCTCCCTTATCTCTAGGGCGCGCACAAACGTGTTAGGTGCCTACTGACAGTGCAATCCCTGACTGAACTTTCAGGGCGCTTAGCTCCTTGGGTTCAAGGACTTTGCAAAAATGAAGCATAACTTTCTACTATTTGAAGGGCGGAGATTCTCGTAGATGTATTCATTTTCACCATTCAGACACACGCCTGAAACAGTACCCTGGTGAGTTTAACAACCCTAAATGGTTATAACAAGAAAAAAATACTTGGTTGCGATTGAATTCGTGGGGAAATTTACAGATATTAAGCGCTGAATTTTATTAATATTAATTATTATTGTATTTATTATTAACAATAATTATTATTAATATATTTATTATATTATTATCTATTATATTAATAATGGGCGCGTGTAGCGCAGTCGGAGGAGGCGCCGTCGACGACCGTCGCCGTCGCCTGCACCCGATACCAGGTTCCTCGTTCGGATTTCCCGCCCAGGCTAACCATGCCCTCCCTCCCTCCGGGGTCGGTGAATTGGTACCAGACGTGTCTGGGAAGGATAAAGCGCTGACTTGTTCATCGGCTGGCTACCGCAAGTCATTGTATGGCCAAATACGCATTCATGTCGCCTCCACGACATCCCGTAGAAGTATAATGCGCTGGCGCATCCCAAAAAGGGATTGAGTAACGCCGTCCTTTATCCTTTATATATTAATAATAATAACAATAATAATTATTATTATTATCATCCATTTCTTGCACCACGAGGACAAATCACGCAGTTCTTCGTTACGCGAACACGGTCATAAAGACGGTTACGAACTAGCAGTCGTTCGAGATGTTGTCTGTAGGGATGTCAACTAGGACAACATCGATGTTCAAATCCGCTCGCGACAGGCACTGACGTACGGCTGCTGTGACTTGATCCGAAATGAAAGGTGATTTGAGACAGCCTTCGTCCTCGGGAGAGCTTGCAACATGCCTCTATCGCGCTCGATCGGCTCGTCGTTGCCTTGGCACGCTCCCATTAAGGATATCTATTTGAGAGGCCAACACATACGACTCCTCTCGCTCGTCGTGCCCGGTGCACACCCCTATCCTATTATATAAAGCGGAGAGGCATGAATCACTGACGGTCAACGGGTGCAAACGCTGTCAACGGGTGCTAACGCTGTCAACGGGTGCTAACGCTGTCAACGGGTGCAAACGCTGTCAACGGGTGCAAACGCGGTGAACGGTTGCAAAGAGGTAAACAGTGGCAGGCAGCCACTGCTGCCGGTGGTGTTTACTACCACGAGGTGTTTACGACCATGACGCTTCCACTGCCGGGTGGTCACCAAAGGACGCCCACTTGATGAGATTTCGCAAGACGTCACCACGACTATGACGAGCCGCCGCTGCCGGTTTCAGAGAACACGTGAAGCGTTGCGGAAGAGGTCTGCGCCACGGCATGGCTCACACCTCATGACCTGCGATGGAAGCCGTCGATGTGCTGCAGCGCTTGCTTCTGCTTTGCGCGTTCTTGCTAGTGTGTTCTTCTTCATCCACCTCCCTACACATTAGCAGCAGCATATGACGGCCTAAGGCGTTTCGATCGTGCACTTTCCGGGGTGGGTGTTGCATGATTTTCACGTCGAAATGAACACCTTTTAAATCAAATTGGACAGTTTTCAAACCTAATTGGACACTCTTCCAAGCTGCCCGATGAACTCTGAAATCAAATTTAACGTCTTCCAAATCGAGACGAGCTTCTTACAGGTTAAACTGCAGGGTCTTCAAGATGGTTAGAATATTTATTTAATTTTTGAGAAAAATTGCATCGAAGGACTGGATTGCGCCATGCGCTCGAAAAGTTCAACGTAACGTTAGTTTGATGGACTCGCACGCAATCGGTCCGGGTGGGTGTTGTGTGATTACGATGGCCGACGCAAGGCCTATCAGGTAAATATTGGCTTCCCTTCAGACCTTATATCGATCGATATTATTGATCGCTTCACCTGTGTTATTGGTTCTCTCTCAGACTTAATCGATCGGGTGGGTATTGCGTGATTAGCTCAGATCGCGGTCAGACAACCTATCCCGTCTCGATTTGGAAGACATTCAATTTGATTCCAAAGTTCACAGCAAAAGACTGGATCGCGCCATGCACACAAAAAGTTCAACGCAACGTTTATTTGATCGACAAAAAAGTTAGAATATGTGTGTTTATTACAATTACTTGTGTTACACCGTTTGCAGGTGTGAAACTGCATGAAAACAGAAATTTTGCTATTAATCGAATGAAAATCGCTAATTTTTGGACGGGGCATGGCGCATTCTCTGTTTTAGCAATATAAAGTGGCCGCTTTTTTCCTCTTCAAAACAAGCTTTAATTCATTGTTTTTCCTCAACAAATAAAACTTTTAAAAATTTCATACTACGTGTTCTCTCATTGGGAACTAAATTAAAACTTCAATTAAAGTTATACTAAAGTTTTCTTCGGACAAAAATTATCCTAACACTTTTGGAGAGTCCTCTCCAGTCTAATGTGAATGATGCATATTTCAAATTGGAAGAGTTCTCTTTGATTTGAATAGTCTTAGACTAGCTTAAAAGAGTGTCCAATTTGACGTGAAAACTGTCCAATTTGATTTCAGAACTGTCCAACTCGACGTAAAAATGATATATATCAACCGATATATTGATGTTTCTTTCTGACTTAACTGATCGTTGTGGATGTTGCGTCATTAGCTCAGCCCTCGAGCTCAGACAATCTATATCAACGGATATATTAATATTTCTCTCTGACTTAATCTACCGGGGTGGGTGTTGCTTGATTATGGTCCAGATCTATGAAGTCTGAGAGAGAAACGATAGCACTACTTAAACGATCGATAATATTGGTTGATAATGATCGTCTGAACGTTCTGTCAACCACTGCCACTCATACTTCATCGATCGGAGTGGTTGTTGCGTGATTAGCTCAGAACTCAGTCAAACAATCTAGCTCGTCTCGATTTGGAAGACTTTCGATTTCGTTTCAAAGCTGACAGGCCACATCAAAAGACTGAATCGCGCCATGCACTCAAAAAGTTCAACGCAGTGGGTGTCCCGCGATTATGATAGCTGACGGAAGGCTAACCAGGTAAAAGATGTTTCGATGGGCAGTCGATCCTACTATAGTCGCTATCCATTCTTGAGCGTTGGTATCGGTTCTCTGCAGACTTGATCGATCTGGGTGAGTGTTCCGTGATTATGATGGCCGACGGATGGTCGATGGCCTATGTTATACTTCGGCAAGATCGCTAGTCGTTAAATGCTCAATACTGGCCCGTACTTCTATTAGTACACTGCGCTCCAATGCTCCCCCGACGACGTCGCCGACGCCACCACAGAATCTGTCGACGACGTCGCCGACGGTACCGACGACGTCTGTGGCAACATTGGCGTCGGCGACGTCGGTGACGAGTCGCAGAGTCGGCGACGCGTCGCCGAAGTATAACACAGGCCTATCAGGAAATCAGCCACCATGGTAAAGCTTCCACCAGACAATCAATATTATTTATTGATTGGTAAATCATTGTCTGGAAGACGCTTTTGATCAGGAAATTGTTCACTTTGTTCTCAAGAACATACCTACTTCGCGCGCTGGATTACTAAGCTACTTCTACCTGCCCAGATCCTCCGATTTTCAGCGAGGGCCACAGCAGGTCAGCGAAGAATGTTGGGAGGACCTGCACTTGATTCGACTACGCCTTCAATTAAGTCTTGCTCCTTGGTCCTCCATTTTCGGCAATGCTTTGACCAGTTTTCATTCTACAGTATGCAGGGGAGAATAGTATTTTTTGTCCCAAGTTACACTTTCCGAAATTCATCATGCCTCGTGGGATAAAGCACGACGACTGGACAGAAACGTCAGACATTCGATTAGGCTTGACGAGCTGCAATAGGCTGTGAACAGAACCTTAGACGGAGCAGGAGTGCTGCTGACATTTTCATGAGTGCTGCACTGGGATTGACTGATACTCAACAAGGCGTCAATCGATCTGTAGGAGGCGTTCGTTTCAACGTGTTCGACTTCGACGCTAGGGATGCTTCCTTACACAGCGTTGGTTGCCGGCGAAGCCGGCGACGGACGCTGGATGAGGAAGCATCCCTAGCTAGGTTTGGGCTGCGTTCCTAGCGTGGCCCGCCATACCCGAAGCCGGCGAAGCCGGCAAGCCTGGCGTGGCCCGTACGTCCAGCGTACGGCGCCGGCGAAGCCGGCGACGGACGCTGGATGAGGAAGCATCCCTAGCTAGGTTTGGGCTGCGTTCCTAGCGTGGCCCGCCATACCCGAAGCCGGCGAAGCCGGCAAGCCTGGCGTGGCCCGTACGTCCAGCGTACGGCGCCGGCGAAGCCGGCGACGGACGCTGGATGAGGAAGCATCCCTAGCTAGGTTTGGGCTGCGTTCCTAGCGTGGCCCGCCATACCCGAAGCCGGCGAAGCCGGCAAGCCTGGCGTGGCCCGTACGTCCAGCGTACGGCGCCGGCGAAGCCGGCGACGGACGCTGGATGAGGAAGCATCCCTAGCTAGGTTTGGGCTGCGTTCCTAGCGTGGCCCGCCATACCCGAAGCCGGCGAAGCCGGCAAGCCTGGCGTGGCCCGTACGTCCAGCGTACGGCGCCGGCGAAGCCGGCGACGGACGCTGGATGAGGAAGCATCCCTAGTTAGGTTTGGGCTGCGTTCCTAGCGTGGCCCGCCATACCCGAAGCCGGCGAAGCCGGCAAGCCTGGCGTGGCCCGTACGTCCAGCGTACGGCGCCGGCGAAGCCGGCGACGGACGCTGGTTGTAGCCATAAGTGAGCGGACCTCGCATGGATTACATTGTTTTTGTAGCTGCTTTTGCGATACCACTTCACACCAAATTCGTCGCTTGACACCCCAACTTGAATGTTCAGACAGGATGGAGAATGACGGAGCCGTCGAAAAGTCAGGCTTAATAACTCTATTTTTTAACAAGCCTGCGTGGCACAGACGAATTTAAATTAAGCCCTTAGTTTCGCCTACGATTTTGGTGACCAAGAATTCCCACATGGCGTTGACGCAGAACCGTTACTTCCAGATGAACAAAGGGAACAAGGCAGCCAAGTTATTTCTCGTTCAACAAAGTTTCTTGGCCGAAACAACCTTCAAGTTTCTGTAACGATAGGGAGCTATGCTACACATCACTAGTAGTCGGCATGTTTAGAGATTAGCGAACAATGAAATTTGAAGGCAGTTAGCGGGGTGGTGCCCGTTCTGAGATTGCACATGGTCGCGGATCACTCACATAAACACGAACACGGTTCCCTCTTCCTGACGCGAAGGAGAGCACATAACTAGGCAAGGGAAGGAACTCCGGGGTCTGGTTGGTCTAACCGTCCCGTTTTTAGATACCTTGCCTGTGTGCATCGAGCACCAGTCCGCTTAGTAGCAATTTGAAAGAACCGAGAGCAGATAACGGATAATTTCACCCAAAGTGGTCGGGTAACGAACAAGTAAAGAAGGGTGCTAACCAGGGATGTGCGGCATTTCCGTTTCCGTGTTTCCAGCCGTTTTCAGCCCTTTCGTTCCGTCCCGTGTTCCGCTTATTTTAGACCGGAACGAGGAAACGGAAATCATCACTGTTCAACACTAGCTTTGTACCGAACGCTAGTCACCTCATCAACTAAAAGCTGTCCCTTTGGAATTCCGCGAAGAATACTGTCCCACAAATCAAATCTTATGATGCGTGAAATATCTTTGACTTTTACTAAAAGAAAAGATTACTGCAGTGCACAAAGAAAATGCGTGTCAATATGCCAGCCACGGACATGCATTGTGTTCTAAAATGCACTCAATGATTATAAAAACCAATATGCGGAATATAGTAGAAAGTGGCAAAACCTGTCTACCAACCCAACTGCTGATATATTTAATACCAGGTATCAAAAATACGCAGGATCAGATCCGAATACCTGAAGAATCCGTAGGACCGACCGAACGCTGGCCGAAGGACGAAGGACAGCCATGTGAACAAGCAGGATTTCGAAGAGGATTCAGCACGATCAACCACATACGCACCTTACGAAGCTCATCGAAGTATCGCGAGAGTCCAAGCTGATGCGGTGCCTCACGTTCGTCGACCCGAAGAAGGCATTCGACTCCGTCGAGACTGAAGTGGTCCTCGACGCCCTGCTCACTCAGGGCGTTCCTATTCAGTACATCAGAGTCCTTCGAGAGTTGTACAGTGGATTCACGACCAAGATCTCTCCATTCTACAACGACGTCGTCATCGACGTAAGGAGAGGGGTTCGGCAAGGGGATACCATATCCCCGAAGCTCTTCAGCGCCATCCTCGAAAACGTCATGCGCGAACTAGATGGGAGCACATGGGAGTGAAAGTCGAAGGCCGGCAACTGCACCATCTTCGCTTCGCTGACGGCATCGTGCTCATAACAGCGAGCATTAGCCAGGTGGAGCGAATGCTGGTCGACTTCGACTTGTGGGAATGTTGGACTGCAGCTGAATGTGTCGAAGACAATGTTCATGAGGTACGGACGAGTTTCTGATCCCACATTCTCGCTCAATGGAACGAAAATGCCCCACCTACGTGTATCTGAGTCGCGAAATCAACATGGCCAATGGCCTAGTGCTGGAGCTGGACGGAAGAAAACAGAGATTTTAAGAACGTCGAAGAAGTCGTGAAGAAGACGAAGAACGTCCGGCTCCGTGCCCATCTATTCGACTCCACTGTTCTTCCTGCCCTACCATACGCCTCAGAGACCTGGGCTATACGAAAGCAGGATGAACACGCGATCAGCGTCGCGCAGCGTAAAATTGAAAGGACGATGCTCGGAGTGACACGATTCACCTAGGTGAGAGAAGGTCTCCAGAGTTTCGAGTTTCGTCGACGTTCGAAGATCAGAGACGATGTCGCATGCGCCAAGTTGTCGAAAATTAGGTGGGTCGGCCACGTAACGCGCTTCGCAGACCCCCTGGACGACAGCCCTCACCGACTAGATTCCGCGGGATGTCAAGGGAACACCAGGACACTCACCAACGCGTTGGTCGGAGTTTTTTGTGAAATCTCTGAACGAGCGATATCTCGATGCGATGCTCTTCGTGCCCCTCGGGCGAAGAGGATCCATTGGAACACTCTGTCACGCGACAGGAACGAATGGAGACGCTGCTGGCGTCCGCTCGAGCAAGTCGATGCTCGAAGGGATCACAGGTGATACAGGTGATCCAGGTGCTAACCGTAGCCTGAAGAATAACACTATAATGTTACGAAATCATGCTTCATCATATGTTCCGACAAGGATGTGCCTGCTGTGAAGGATTTTGCCCCTCTGAATGTTTTGCACGAAAAAAGCAATAAAAACAGCGCTTCTAGCACCGTCTTGGATGCGGTTTTCGACAAACGACGAACATGTGTCAGTTCCGTTCCGTCCTTCGTCTTCCGCTTTTTCTGAAAAATATTCCGCACATCAGGGGTATGCGTACATGAAATTCGAAATTTCGTAAATCGTAAATCGTAATTACGAAAAAACCGTCGTAAATCGTAAACCGTAAATCGTAAGAGTCACCTGAACTAGCTACAGTACAATTGAATTTCCTGAAGCTTTTTCTGCTAATGTTAATGAGATGTGATTTAACTGTTTCAGCTTAAGCTGAACAGTTTTCTTTCCAAACTATTTCTTTTTTCACGGATTCTTGCAAGTAAAACATCTTTCAAATCAAACTAAACACGTTTCAGGAAAGCCAAGGAATTATAAATTCAAAAACTATACTTAAGCCTATGCATTCCAACAAAAAGCTTGCATCGTTTGAATATTCATTAAACTCCTAACTTACTACCAGTTGTTAGCTTGCGTATTAGTCGGATTAGCAGAAACAACAACGAAAAATTCGCTGCCAAAACTAAAAATTAAAAAATCATTTCACCACTGACCAATGTGCCGGTTTCTGCTCAAGCCTGCACTTGTAAAATTTCGAGAACTTTGTAATGTTGCTCTACTATTTAATAACTCCCTGCGCTCGCTCGGGCTACCCTTCGCCAGCTACGTCTCCTCTCCGAGAACCTGCAGCATCGTAAACGGATAGATAGGGCGAATACGATAAACTCAATCATGTCACCGGAAATGGAGATCAAAACTTTCAAGACCAGTTCGCCCTTTTCTTGGAAAGCTACGCGCTCGATTCTACCGCACTTTTATACCAATTTGCTCAGCCCCATAAAGCACAATGCAAACCGATAGAAACATCGATACATGTCGCGAAGGTGAGCAGCATTGGTGGGTGGGAGCACATTAATAACCAGAGTACAGACCGAACATATGCCAGCCGATCTTGGTACCGACTGTACACGCCCTCTGAATGACATGCCCATTCAATACGGTCTGATTGGATGGGGCGTTCCCGTCTCACAATGCTGCCCGTCTTCGCGACATATACCGACACATTAATCGTTCATCGTTTCCACATGAGTGTGGCAACTCTCTAGACGAATGATGTTCGATCGTGGATTTCCGTCAATTCTATTCGGTAGGGTTAGCATGTGTATGTTACAAACAGAGTGACTCGACGTTATTACCAAACAGGATATGGAGCTAGAATACTCGGCTCTCTTTCTTTAAGAAACTGTTTCCAATGTTCTTTTATGGGCTGAAATGGAACAACCTTCGGTAGTAGGAATGCGATGTGCCCTGTTAGCCCTGGACCGGAAACGAAGGAGCCCAGCCTCCTAGACAGGAACTTATTTTTTATATTGTATTGCACTTGTTCGTCCTTTTGAACCTTTCCGGTTCTAAATGGCAGCCCTTACAATGTTAGAGAAGTAGAAAAGTTAGTTAGCGAAGAGAAAAGTCGGATTCGAGAAGCCTGTGAACAGGACGGTATTGTCCAACACAGTAACACATCAGATCATCAAAAATCAACTCTAAAGGGATGTGGGAATGGGCTATGAGAGGGACATTAGAGTGGGCGCATCTTTATAACCCAGTCCACATAAATTTGGTCGCCAGATGGTTGTTGATCAAAGATCACATTTACGAGAATTTACGATTTACGACCCAAAATAGCCGTAGATCGTAAATCGTAAAAAAGTTGACAAAATTTACCGTAAATCGTAAAATCGTAAATCGTAATTACGCACACCCCTGCCGCACATCCCTGTCCTAGCGCTCGTGTTGAGGGGGCCGCGTGCTCGCGGGTTCGCCACCGGGCGGGACGAGTCGGGAGAGGCGACGCCGCGTCCAGTCACGTCTTCCTCCGTCCCGTCCCGTTGCGGACCCGGCCGGCCTTCCGTGGCGGTGGCGGCACTGTATGCCTCTCCGGCTTCTTCCCCTTCGGTTCGCTCGGCTTGCGCTTCGTTTGGTCACTCGGCGGCACCGCTGAGCCCAAAGAACCGCTACACCACCACCCGGCTCAGGGTGCCCCCATGGCTGCGCAGCGATACTCTGCCAGGCCCCTTTGCCACTTCTCGTCACTTCGAATGCCCCGTCGCCAGTGCTGCTACCCTCCTACCCGACCTGCATGTCTGTTTGCGCCGATTTTCGGTTTTCAGGCGCTGGTGCGCTCAGGTATCGTTTCCGTACTCTGCCACACGTGGTAACACGCAGTTAGACGCCGTTTGTGACGTCGCCATGGTGTTCACGATGAACCATTTCTGTTGTAGCAGGACATTGTTTCGCCTTCTGCCGCGGGCGAATCCCCATTAAATATAGGAGGCCTATTCTCGAGCCACTCAGCGCCGATTTTTTCACTTTCAGCCAAGTCTTAAAACCTGGGAGGAGTTGCGAGGTGGACGCACCCTGTCAAACTTATTAGCGAAATCAGAAAGTTTGAAAAATGACCAAAGTCGAATAGCAAGCAGCTATGACCAACGTGGAAACGTAGCGCAACATCAGATGAAGGTCAGCAAAAACGAAGAAGAAAACTGACATGCGATGTGCCACACACGAAGCAGTACAAAAAGAGAATGGGGTGTGACGTGGATTTCGGCTCTATTCGTCTAAACCGATAGCGCGTGGTCATGCATTTGTCAACTTCATCTGCTTCCACCTTCATCTAAGATGCAGAGGCGGCCTTGAAATTCTGACTCCCTTTTTCTTTTCTTTTGCATTCTTCACTGTTATTGTACGTAACAACAACACAGGAAAAAAGGGAAATCAATTAATGAATCTCGTTAATCAACCTCTTCTGCAATGCGCCACGTATTCTATCCCACTGAACCTTCTGAGGTTAATTTATATGCATACCGTAAGACGAGCCAGTGTTTTCCCTCCTAAACAAACCTTTCACTAATTCACTGATTCCCAAGGTATAGAAGCCATGGTTGAAGGCATGGGTGGAAGACCCGAACGAGGAACCTGGGGCCGGATTCATGAACGCGGCCGGAGGTAAATTCTACCCCCACTTACCTCGACGGCCATTTACCCTCCACTTTCCCCGAGCTTACCTCCGGTTTCTGATTTATGACGGCCAAGGCGAGGGTTTTGCTCCGCGGCCAATTTCTGACCCAATGTGCATGCCTCCGCGATTACATGTGAACTGGTCCCCGAAAAGTTCCGTCATGCGCGAGCGGCGAGAGTCAGACGAGCAGAGTGAGTCTCCAGATTGGGCTAGGGAAGGGACTCCGGGGTGTGGCGAACAGGGAGGCGTGGAGTGAACGAGACGACACGACGAAAACCCACGCGCGCCTCGGCACTATGTCAAGCGGACCAGTTCTCCGGCAACGTGCCTCCGCTGGCCCGCTGGCATCAGCTAACAGCGAAACCAAGCAGTCACACTTGCTGCTGGAACGTCGCTGGCACCGACACTAGCAGCATCGTATTTAGGGGAAATGAAATGTGAAATGTGGGGTAGGGCGAGGGGGGGGGGAGGGAGGGGTGGAAACTAGTAGCATAGCAGGAAGTAGAGAAACAATGGTAAATGTGGGCCTACATGACTAATAATGGGTGCCATCCACCACAGTAGCCTCCATAGACAACATATGCCAGGGAAGGCTAAGGTGGCGGACGGGCATAGTCCTCCCACGCAAATCGTAAATTACGATTTGCTTGGTGGACTAGGCTCATGGTGGTCCAAGCCGACCCACAATGCCACTAAAGGAAGCAATTCACTTAAAAATAAGTGGCATTGTAGGCCGCCATGGTCCACAGAGCCCAAAAAATCATGGAATGCAAGCCTAATAGAGAAAACAAAAGGTAAAACAGCTCACCGAAGTGCGGCGAAAGACGTGCGCATGGCGACGGCAACAAGGCGCCCCTGCCAGGCATTGAATTTGCGGCTGGCGGCCAGCTCAGAGCTGGCTAAGGGCCAGCGGAGGCATGCATTGGGTCAGAAGTTGGCCGCGGAGCAAAACCCTCGCCTTGGTAAATGTTCCCCGACGCGCTGACGGGGTAGCATTACACTTACCTCCGATTTTTCCCGCCGCGCGTTATGAATCGCACATAAGTGGGGAGTGGGGGTAAATTTTGCACTTATCCGTCGGTAAACCGTTCATAGATCCTGGCCCTGGAATCGGGTGCATGCGACAGTCGGCGCCTCCCCGACTGCGCTGCAATACGTCTGATATGCTATATTCTACCTGTCGTCTATGGCTGACGTGGTCCCCCCTACGGGTACCTCAAGGAACAATAAGTGACCTCCTCCTAGCTTTTAGCGCTATACCGTCCCGCTATACGTTTCATTGTGCTGAACAACTCCGATTCGCGTTCCTTTACCACGACTTTACCGTTCTCTTTTAAATGCCGGGTTCCCAGAGTGTTCATCCTTTATTAGATATCATACTCTTCTTATTTTTAGATATCGTACTCTATCATACTCCCTGTATCATACTCTTGGGGGGGACGGGCGCAACAGCATCATATGATAAACAAAAATAGCAACAGTGACAATGAAAACATGCCAAAAGGTCATCACAACCTGCACGACCTTCGACGTGCTCGTCACTACTCGGCAATAGACTAACGTTCGGACGTTTTCGGCAGTCGTATTTGTATGATGCCTCTTTTCGAGAATGAGATATCCATATTTTTCTTAAAAAAGCTTGTAACTCTCCATTTCAGGCTGAGGTCTTGACTTCTCTTCCTTTTTACTATAGCCTGCTTTATTGGCGCAATCTCAGTACTTGTGTTATGTTCGCCGCTAGGAAAGCTGACCGAACTCATGCAGGGCGGCTGTCGCAGACCAGTGCATTACAACCAGCTTTTCTTTTGCAGATTATTTTTGCGTATTGCCGTTGGGTAGCATTATTTATTCGACGCAGTGTGGCTCGGAAGGGGGTCAACTTGAATTCAGTGGTTATCCGCCTTTGTTAAGAGGCACATGAATTAAATCTAATGTTCCCAATTAAATCTGAAGTGGTCTAGCGATTTTGTCAAGCATTGAGTAAAACATGGCAATGCTCCACAAAATTTTCAATTTCGATTTGTTGTTTTTGCAATGTAAAGGATTTTGTAGGGCTGCCTCACATCCTGAGACACTTACAAGGAAAGGTTCCCAACTCATGGTGAGCTTTTGCGATGCCATTTTGGCTGGATGTAGGGCGGAGTCTAGAACCACAGTTAGTTTTTGCTGAACGCTCCGCTAAAGACCTGAAAAGGTGGCCTGAAAACGTGCACGCAACTATGAACAACCTCTACGGCGCCCAAGAAACGTGCCTCGGTGCAGCCGGTAACACTGCCGCCTCGTAGGAGCACACTGCCAGGCTCTTTAGTTCAACTTCGAGTGCTGTCAACATTTTTGCACGTATTAGTTCGCTGTAATTACACTTTCTTTTGATCACAGGAGTCAATTTTAGACCACCAGTGCTAACAAGAAACCAAGCCTCTCTATATGCGCCTTCATATGTGCTAGTTTTTCAACTATGCATATCCGTACCACCACCACATCATCAATGATCCCGTAACTGCACACAAATACGCTCATCTTACGGTTGAATATTATGGACCCGTGTTATATCGGTGCATAAGTGTGCTGAAAATGTCGTTTTCACCTGAACGTGTTGTTGGCCAACTACTTTCCACCTTCGTGAAAAACGGATGTCAGATTCGTGATCAGCACCCCAAGTAACCCCCTAGACAAAGTTTCAGCGAAAATTTTTTTGACCGAAGTCTTGTCGGTGGAGTCGGAACTTTTTACTAGTGCCACAAAATATCTATCGTTACATAACTATAGCTTCACACAAAATAGGCTTAAAATAAGTGACACACAGAAGTGAACATTTTAGCTAATCTTTAGTATGCTCTGTAACACACTATAATACCCCTAGGTGGATTACCTATATGATAAGCATGGATTTTGCAAAAGTGCAAAACGAACGCAGTCTGCGGGATCCAAACCCGTGACCCCGCGTTTACGAGCCCGAGCTCTTCCCTACTACGCCACATGTGCACTGCGCTTAGCTGCGATACGAGCCCTCATCCCGCGCGCGCCCGTCAGCTGTGGAGCACGTGAATCAACAGGGCGCCAACCCGCGATTTCCGTCGCCTCTAAGGCCCCTGTTATACTCCCGCGGGAGCTTCCGCGGATGGGCGGAAATCGCGTCGGGACCCCGCGCCGGGCCACTCGTCGCGGCCCGCCACGCCCGCCTCCGCCGTGCACCATTGGTCCGCGGACGTTCCGCGGATGCTCCCGCGGGAGTATAACAGAGGCCTAACTCTGCGCAGAGTTGTATTGGGGTCGAGATACCTGCAGTTTGTTACTTCCCAGAGAGAGGCGGTTCTGCCCATATACAACACTTGCGCCGTTCCGACCTACCGTTGAGATAGTATCCTGGTAAGAAGAAGTAGTCATTCCTTGCCAGGGAGAAGGTTGTTCCTCACTGGTTTTTGTAAGATGCTGCTTGAGTGCCAAGCGCTTGTGTTTTACTTGTTTCATAGTTTTGTGCCATAGCTGTTGACTGGAAGGGGAATAATAAATATAAGACTTTTAATTTACTATTGTTCAAGACTTTTTATTAGCAGAAAAGTGATATGGTACAGATATGCATAGTTGAAAAACTAGCACATATGAAGGCGCATATAGAGAGGCTTGGTTTCTTGTAAGCACTGGTGGTCTAAAATTGACTCCTGTGATCAAAAGAAAGTGTAATTACAGCAAACTAATACGTGCAAAAATGTTGACAGCACTCGGACTTGAACTAAAGAGCCTGGCGGTGTGCTCCTACGAGGCGGCAGTGTTACCGGCTGCACCGAGGCACGTCTCCTTGGGTGCAGTAAAGGTTGTTGATAGTTGCGTGCACGTTTTCAGGCCACCTTTTCAGGTCTGTAGAGGAGCGTTCAGCAAAAACTAACTGTGGTTCTAGACTCCACTCACAGGGCACTACATCCTGCCAAAATAGCATCGCAAAAGCTCAACATGATTTGGGAATCTTTCCTTGTTAGTTCCATTTCTGCTTTTGTGCTAGCGAGGTTGGTAGGTGGAAAGTTTATTCTGGGCCTGACGTTTCGACCGTTTCGTCGTTTTCAGAGGCCTAAAGATGGCTCGAAGTTTTCACAAGGCTATCCGAACAACCTCCTCCCCCTGCACTACCATCTTTGACCTAAAGTCAAGAACGGCGCAATAATCAAGGAATGCTGAAGATGAGCTCCCACGACCTTCCACCACTGAGTGTAGCAGTCGCTACAACTCACAGTAGCTCAGTTGTACTGCTACACTCAGTGGTGGAAGGTCGTGTGAGCTCATCTTCAGCATTCCTTGATTATTGCGCCGTTCTTGACTTTAGGTCAAAGATGGTAGTGCAGGGGGGAGGAGGTTGTTCGGATAGCCTTGTGAAAACTTCGAGCCATCTTTAGGCCTCTGAAAACGACGAAACGGTCGAAACGTCAGGCCCAGAATAAACTTTCCACCTACCAACCTCGCTGGCACAAAAGCAGAAAGCTCACAGCTGATAACGATGCCGAGGTTTCAAGATGAGAGAACTTCGAGATACTTAATGCCGTTTGTTTTATGTCTGCCGTCGTTGCCCGATGCAGAGAAAGCTAGACACCATACCACAACCAATACCGCGCTGTTGTGGGAGTGCTGCCGCTGAGGCTGTCCCTGATGTGCAGTGCAGGTGCTAAACCTGCTGCGCTACTGATGTGCAACAAACTGCTCCTTTGTACGACAGTTGCTTTCATCTGATCTGTAGTAGAGGGCTGGATGAATGAACAACTCTCATCAGATACTCTTGTGATTATCGGCTTTGGCCAGAGCGGCTGCTTCCATTTCTAGCTACCTCGCTATGGCGCGTGGTCATCAAAAGATCCAGTCGCAGCAAAAAGCTCAGAAAAAGGTTAGAAGTTTGTTGATTGGGATGGCAGTCCCGCAGGCAGACGTACTCGTTTCAGGCTGAGGCACTGAAGAAAGCACAGGGTAGCGATCAGCGCGGTGCAGCCCAGAAGGCATTGCATCATAAGTGCACGGTGTGCATGGCGCTGATGCCCGACCCGAAGACCTATAAGCAGCACTTCCAAAGCCGTCATCCGAAGGCGCCACTCCCCGCAGAATTGGACGCCGTTCAAGCATAGCACGCGGAGAACAAATGCCCGTTGGAACGATTTCGAGAACAAATCACAGTGAACGTTCTTGGATAAACGATGGTTAATGCTAGTTCTACTCAAAAATATGCATTGAGGGATAAACCCTTTTGGACATAACTTACGATAAGACTAGATCATTTCTCTGGCATGACAGGTGCTCGAACGAATATATTTCAATGGTCTATTCCTAATTTTTATTGGAATAGTCGAATCTTTGAACCCTCGATCTTCTAACATCCACTCGAATTCGAACATCGATGGTAGGCACTATTTGAGTATTACTCGGAAATGGTTTATTCGAAGTTTATTCGAAAATGGATGAATTTTGTTCGAATGGCGGATATTTTTCAAACCCGTACATGCAGATCTTGATTTGTAGAAAATCTATGTATACTCGTAACGTAGTACTAGCTTATCGTAATGCTGATATTTATCTGCGACGATACGACATCTGCGGCGATCGTGAGCGGCCGGTTTCTCGATCACGATTTCTCGTTCACTACCTGCTACGTCGTCTTGTGACAACTCTGTTTGAAGCTACGTCTCTTGTGGCAAGGAGACATTCTCATCCGTTTCAATTTGCCACTTTCAAAGGTGATCCTGTTTTTTGTTCATCGATTTGAACGGTTCATCGGAATCAATGGCTTCTGCTGCCGGTTCTTCCACTGTTCCAGAGAAGAGGACGAGGCGCTCACGTCCCACCAGCTCTAGCGCTTCTTCCGAGGATCCCGTGGAACGGCTCCGAGTAATGGTGGATAACGGCAAGGTCCCAAGCCACGTTAAACTGGTAATTGATCTCCTGATGCAGACTCGGGACGAGGTCAAGGAGATGAGTCGAAGAAACGGAGAGCTCTTGCAGGAGACCAACCGTCTCCGGGAAGAAAATTCTGAGTTAAAACAAAAGCTGTCTTACTTGGAGTCACGTAGTAACGTGAAGACTCCTAAGACTTCGAACGTTAACTCTGATAGTGGATCTTGGAATGAGGATATAGAAATTAAAAGATCGATTATAATTGCTAATGTTTCTGAGTCTGAGGCGAGTAATGCTTCAGCTAGGGTTGCACACGACTTTGATTGTTTCGAGTTTACTGGATTTTCTCGGCATAGAATGTGCCCTGACCGCTTGTTATCGCATGGGCAAACCACTGCGGAATAGACCCAGGCTCATGAAGGTTGTCCTTCCAGCGAGTAGGTTCCAACGGGAGGCTGTCCGGCGTCCGCCGCGTCTGCGTTTCTTCCCTCTCGAAAAGGGGATGTATATCTGCGCCCCTCCCTCATTTGGGAGGAGAGAGAGCGTAGACGTGAGCAACGTCAAGCTAACCGTGAGCCTGGGAGTGGTGATAGCATCAGAGGTAATCAAACTCTGGATGTGTCACACTCGCCGGCTTCAAATCCTTCTGGGCTCACTACGAGCGCGACTTCTTTGCAATTTGGTAGCCCCTCGGGAAACTGCTAAATTGTCACAGGAAGTCGTGCAAAATGATATCGTGGGCCCTATCGAACATAAACTGACATAACCCGTCATTGATAAAAAACTGCGATTCTCTAGTCATGAATCTGTGTCAACATAATTATGATGTAGTTCTTTTGACAGAGACCTGGCTCAGTGATAAAAATGAGCTTGATCCTCTCTTAGAAATTGCTAGTTCCCAATATATAGGAGTGAGGTGCGATAGAACTTTCAAAAAAGGAGGAGGCATTTTGTTGTTGCTTAAAAAGTATTTTCCGTTCAAGGAGGTATTTGATGAGTCTGTAAAAGACTCATATGAAATTTTGGTATGTGATCTAACCTTCCTTTCGAACTCAATTCGTCTTGTAGCTGTATACCGAGCCTCAATTGTAATGTTGAAATGTCCACTCAGCTTGCAAAGGTTGTAAGAGACTTCCGCTCATGCAGCATGCGAGCATTGTTATAGGCGATTTCAACCTGCCAGACCTATGTAAGGATGGCCCTAGCACCGCCGCCACTGTGTTTCGAAATGTTTTCGAAACGCACGATCTTCAACAACTGGTAGAAGAACCAACACGAGGAAAAGCCTTCCTGGATTTGGTGCTCTCCAATGAGCTTGCATTAATACACGAGCTATCTGTGGGTCCTCCAATAGGAAGCAGCGATCATTCTACTATAACTTTCAAGTTGAGATGAGAAATGGAAAGAAAAATGTTGATTTGGAGAAGGGATTTTAATGCGGCAGACTCTGACAAGATCGAGCAGCACTTGGCAGATGTCGACTGGATAGGAACTCTAACTGCTCTAGAAACAGTTAACGAGCAGTACGAAATTTTTTGCTGTTTTACATCACGTGATTGACCTGTATGTACCTATGCGTGAGATTAAGCCAGGAATTCTAAAAATTCCTAACTATCTAGAACGAATGAACCGTCACCGTTCCTTGCTGTGAGATAAGGCTTCGAAACCCAAACGGGACCCAAACGCATGGTCAGATTATGTGACCTTCAATAGAGAAGTATACAAAGCTTTTTCGCGCTACAGTTTGTACACTGAGAAAAAAATTCTAGAGCAAGGAGACAGAGCGAAATTCTACAATTATATTAACTCTCGTAGTGGCGGTAGAAGAAGTGCTCCTAGATGCGTGCGAACTTTGCTCAGTAGTGATGGTCTATACTTTGCTTCCCCTCACGAGAAAGCCAATTTGCTTGCTAGGGAATTCCAAAAAGTGTTCACGAATGTTGATGACCAGGGCAAAGACCTGTTATCGGGTAGCGATGATGCGCGAAGTTCCCTGAGATGAGTCCTTCGTTGTGGTTTCACAGAGAAGAAATATCTAAGATCATCGCGGAGTGCCCAACAGTTATTCAGCGTCGCCGGCTCATATACCACTTACTCTTATCAAAAACGCAGTTGACTACATAGGATTTCCTTTGGAATACATATATTTTCAACGGGAGCTACTTGAGAGCAGAAGTCCCTAAGAGATGGAAACACACTTTTGTCACCCCGAATCTTAAGAAACCTCTAGTAATCCAATAAAGGTAGTTGTGAAGCAAAGGGCCCGTGGTGCCGTGGGGTTGCCGGAAAGCATGTTAACGCGGCAAACCCACGGCACCACGGGGCCGGTATTTATGAAGCACCCGTCCTCGGGTGCCGTGGGTTGCCGCGTTTCCGTTGCCGTCGCCGCGTTAACATGTTTCCCGGCAGCCCCGCGGCACCACGGGCCCTCTGCTTCATAAGTACCCCAATAAACTGCAGACCAGTTAGCATAACGTCCGATTTGAAAAAATCGTCGGCAAACATATTCTAAAGCATCTGGAAGAGAAGAAGGTTATCTCCTGTAATCAGCTTGGATTCCTAAAAGGAAGATCCATCGAGACTGCCACTCTCACAGCACTGAATGACTGGACGAAAGCTGTAGAGGAAAAGAAGCGTACAGATGTTATATATTTCGACTTTTCTAAGGCTTTTGATAGAGTTCCACTGATGAAACTTCTGCAGAAACTGAAAATGGTGGGCGTTCACCACATTATAGTAGGCTGGATACGAGATTTTCTCTCAAGAAGGGCATACCAGGTCAAAGTAGAGGGACAGTATTCCAGTGTTTTTAGAACGTTCAGCGGAGTACCGCAAGGAGGGGTACTTTCCCCTTTGCTGTTTTTGATGTACACCTACGAACTGCCGCGATCGGTTTCGAGGTTCGGAGTCGTTTGCAAAATGTACGCCGACGACATTAGGATTTACAAGACCATTGAGAAGACAGATGATACCGTTTCTATTCAAGCAGCGGTGAACTATATATTGGGGGGGGCCAAAAGTAATGAGACACCCCACGCCGTGTCCATATATCTCGTGGCTGGAGTCTGGTTTCGTGCTTGTTGTATTTGTATGTTTGTATGCTACTTACTGAAGCCCATCTGAAAAGTTACCACTTCCGCTCTTTCCAGAAGCATGCCAAAAACCCCAGCCTGTCTCATGCCGAAACCCCAGTCTGACGAGTCGACCTGTGTCGCTCAAATCTCCTCCAATTCCCAACCCCGAGCAGCCTGGGCTCAATATTCACGCAAGATGAGAAGTACGTCTTCTACCTTAACCCTGCCAAGCAGCGAGTCTGGGTGAGGCCTGGTGAATTGTTACCGACCTTCGTTCGGCGAGATGTTCACGGCAAGACGCATCTTTGGAGCTTTTGGGTCTGCGCCCATGGATCGGTTCACCGGAGGCTGTTTCCCAAGAGCACCGCGATGAACTCCAAGGCCATGGTGAACGAAATAGAGGAGATGGGCGGGCGACTCGCTCTTATTCATTCGCAGCGCTTCAAGAAGGTTCTCCTCTTCGACAACGCCGCACCCCATCGGGAACAAGTAAGCACGGATAAGCTTGGCCAGCTGGGCTACGTTCACATGCCTCACCCACCGTATTCGCTGGACATCTCTCCATGCAACTACCACTACTTCTTGAGCCTACAGGACTTCCTAGTCGGGACGGACACAAGAACCCAAGCAGTCCTTGACAACCATATCGAGCAGTTGATCAACACCAGGCTCAAGCAGTTCTGGAAGGATGGGATCAGGAAGTTGGCTGAGCGATGGCAGCAAGGTCCTTGCCCTTAATGGCAAATACACTCCTCAGCATCGTTGAGTTGTAATTGAGTTATAAGGAGATAAAGATTTTTTTCATTTTGTCTCATTACTTTTGCCCCCCCCCCCTAATAGATTCCTGGGCTGAAAGATGGGAACTACCTTTGGCAGCAGGAAAATCGCATTGTTTTATTATTGAAGAGAATCGCGCAGGTGGCAACCCTGCAAATAAACTGAGAGGTGTCACTTTGCAGTCGGTAAATGAAGGTTTCTAGGTTTCTTGATATCTAGGGACTTGAGTTTTGACCTGCACTACAAATCATTGGTTAAAAAGGCTAATTATCGCATCTTCAACCTTTTTAAGGCCTTAAGAAGCAGAGATCCTCATGTTCTTCTTCGAGCATATAAGACATATGTAAGGCCCATCGTAGAGTGCGGAACCACCGTTTTCAACCCTACAAAGAAAAAAGACATCAGACTTCTGGAGAGCGTTCAAAACAGCTTTACTCTTAAGCTTAGGATGAGATGCTACGGCATCAGCTACTACCATATACCAAATAGTGCTGAAAGATCAAGAATGTTGTCTTTACCAAGTCTTTACAGTAGAAGGAAAATATTTGATCTTCTTATGTTTTTCAAAATACTCACAGGAAAGGTTTCTATTAGCCCACTCTGCTTTTTCGGTTCATCTTTGACAAGAAATAAGAGGGGTAAACTCAGACTTTATGTTGCGGCTGTGAAATCGTGAGCCAGGACAACTTTCTTCACCTACAGGAGTATAATGGAATTCAACCTTGTTTTGAATGCAAATCAAGATGCCTTGGGTCTATCTCTGCGTGGTTTCAAGAATCTATTGTTGCGTTTGCAATGAATTTCATCGGATGTTTTTTTTGTACTCTTTTTATTGTTCTTTATTCTTACTCCGTGGATGTTTTTTACAATCTACTTCTACGTGTGGCTGCGGCCCATGTCTTGAATAAATAAATAAAAATAAATGTTTTGCAGCTCCAATCATAGGTGAGGAGCACCTTCCTCTGCCCCACTCTCTACATCCCTCTCTTGCCATTTTTTGTGCTTATTCTGTCATCCTTAGATGCAGAAGGCGACTGCCTAACAGGTCATTGATGTACATTTTCAACTGTTCCGTCGACAGGTCTACACTGCTGCCGCGAATTGAGCATTGAACCTTTCACAACACGCGCGATTTTCGGGTGACTGCCGCGTTGGACAGCACGTATTTTTCCCGCGCGTTGATTATTTGAATTATTTGATTTGTATTATTTGTTAAATATGAAGAACAACAACGAATGAAGTTTCCCAAGGACCGTTTTGACCTTAGATATTAGTGGGCTCATTGATTAATATTGTACTATTAATCGATCCATTGATTAATATTGTATTATTAATTATGGTGTCCGACGACATCGTCGGACATTGTCCCACGCGGCCAAAAAAGTGTCCGACGACATCGTCGGACAATGTCGTGAAAGGGCTAAGGATCGCTTGAGCGTGAGGAGCGAGCCGTCAGGTTCTGCGCATTTGCTATGGAATTTCGTGGAAAAGATTGTCTTATTGGTGCAGGTATAGAGCGGGAGTCCGCCTTCATAATACCAATACGACTTATACAAAAACTTGTAAAACGAAAACATTAACCACTGCTGCGCCCCCAATCCCCATAGAGGAGCTTACCGGTAGTTTGTCCATTCACGTTCCACAACAGTGAACCCCGCACTAGGACTGCGCTGAAATAGCGAGCTCTAGTAAAGCAGGAAAAGCTGCTGTCGTAAGAATGTCCGCCCCAGTAGGCAGAAGAAGGCTCAGTCGGATTCACGAACAGTCAGGCCCGACGTCTGCACTGAGTTCTGGTACACTGCTGTGGAGCAGCACCCAGCCTCTTGCTGCGGCCAGGGTGGCGTGCCTTTTCGTTTGGACACATTTCTCGCTAGATCATTACTCTGTCAGCTCGAAGAGAGGGGATGGCGCTGAAAGTCAAGCCATTTTCCGAGCACGTCTCGACGTGCGAACTCGTCAGCTACGATGCATCGGCGTAATCCCAGCGTCATATATTTCTGTGCTCCAAAAAGTCTCTTCAAGATCGCCGCACCCGGATCTAAGGGTCCGGTTTTCGAGATAAGTTCTAGGCCACTCAAAACATGGTGCGTGCGCAATCCCCTTTACTGTCAGAGCAGGTAGCGCCTACCTTAGAGTCACGAAGAATTTTGCAGCCAATTTGGGTCAGAGTCAGTTTAAAATAGTGGGGCCAACATGTTGCATTCTCTTAGTACATCCTAGTTTTTTGCTTGATAGGAATCAGGCATTTCCTCTAACTTGGGTTCAGGGTGAAGCGCGGGGTTCGATCTTTGCCGAGAGTTTACGACCCCCTTCCGGAGGGGATTTGGTGCGACTCCATCGTCTCTAGCTGCACTGTTTATTTTTTACATGTCTTGATTTTTTTCAACGGTTTATGTGGTGTTTGTATCTTTTAAAAAGTTGTTCTTTCCAGTTGTGGCTTTGACATTGAAGAGAATCGTGCACAGCTTCGTTTATTGAAGGAAACGGTCATGATATGAGAATAAAATTCTCGAAAGCTTCGAATGCTGATTGTTCTACATTCGAAAGCAAAGATTTTTTGGTAGCAGTCTTCCAATCAATCAGAACCGGTTCAATTTCTGCAAAATTTTTTCAGGATGTCACAGACACGACATATTTTTCTATCTAAAGGTGCTATCTGCATCTCAAATTGTACTCTGAAATTTATTGTATGAAGTTTCGAGTGTTAATTACTAACGATAACTCAAGTGTTGTCCCTCGAAAATTTGTTTTGAAGAGCTCTTCGAATCAGCTACGAGTCGCAATCTAAGAATGGAATTATCACGAAAATATTTTTCTCCCTTCTGAAAGAAACAACATCAGATAATGAAACTCGGTACCCTACAAAAATTCAAGCGCTGTGTATGAAGCGGCAGAAAAAACCACGCTTCTCAGCTGCGACGTTTGATAGGACTAGAGGGATCATATTCAAAATTTCAATTTCATTTTTCCATGAAAATAAAATTATTTTCTACCTGAAGCAGACCACCAATACAGTTGAAATTCTACCGGAAAAATTTCAAGTCTTGACCAATAAACAGTCAAAATCCTGATTTTCTGAGTTGAGAAGGTTGAAGCTTTGGCCTATGTTGCGCAGATGTCATTGAAGTTTCAAAATTTGACGCTCACAAAAATTATCATAAGTTTTTTGAATTTCGAAAAAAGTTTTTCGGCAAAATCGACAAATGAAATTGGAAAAAGAATAAGCCAGCTGCTTCCAAAAAGAGGACTTCATGTGCGGAAGAAAACGGTTCGGTTTCTGATCGATTTTGCCGAAATTTGTCGAAAACCGAATCCTCCGGCCGCGCATAAAGACCTCATTTTTGGAAGCACCTGGTTTTATGGTAAAAAAGAATCGTTCTTCTATTTCTCGAAAATAGCAGGATTATGAAAATCAAAAACTAACCGTGTTATTACCGTTTTGCGAACTGGCTTCCAGAGGCTTGGTCGAACCTTTGCCGACGCCATTGAAGACTTCACAAAAATGTTCTATTCTCAATAACTTTTTCGGATTTCGAAGATTCCGTTAGCCTTCCAAAAAAATAGGAGAAAATGCTTTTTCATGGTTACCGAAACGCTTTTTAAAAAAGAGGTGTTCATGAGCGATGGTGGGTTCGATTTCTGGTCAATTTTTGCCGAAAATCGACCAGAAATCGAAACCGTTCACCGTGCATGAAGACATGACTTTTGAAAACTGTTTCTTGTATGGTAAAAGAGCGTTTTGCTTTATTTTTCGAAAAGCTGGCGAGAATTTCGGAATTCGAAATCTTGCCGTTTTATGATAATTTTTGTGAGACCTAGAAAATCGTGATTCTGACTGTATGAATACCTAAGTGATGCAGCTGGCGAACCAAGAATAGTATGGATCCTTTATTTCGGCGAATGTTTCGGCGTAACCACCTACTTCAGAGCCCGGAAGAGTCAAGTAGAGATTGAAAAACCATCCGTCCAAGAACCATTTCAGATCACAGCGGTGAATCAGAGGTTGGTAGGAGGGAGACGAAACACGAGGAGGGAACACAAACAGTCCAGTGCAGTTGGGCGAAAAGTACCCCTTTATGGCGACACATGAGAGGATGAGGTCACCTTCGGCTCATCCTCCTAGCGAGCCTCTGGCAGACGGTCCTCCGGTTCGAGACCGCAAAGGTCAACGTTCGGGGCCAGCTCTTGTATCACCGCTATTGGCAGCAAGTTCGAGATCTCGGCGCGCAGAGCACTAGAGGCGCTGTGGATTGCGCTAGGAACCCCACAAAGAACAGGAAGGAGGAGTGCGTAGCGGTCTGAAATGGTTCTTGGACAGATGGTTTTTCAATCTCTACTTGACTGTTCCAGGCTTTGAGGAAGGCGGTTACGCCAAAACGTTAGCCGGAATAAAGGATCTATACCAATCTTGGTTCGCCAGCTGTATGTATCACTTAGGTGTTCATGCTGATCAGTATCGTGCCAAGATTAGGTGAAAGTCGAACATGGAAGATTCTGACTGTGTATTGATGTATTGATCAAGGCTTGAATTTTTTTCTGGCAGAATCTCAACTGTATTGGTGGTCTGCTTCAGGTAGAAAAAACTAATTTCATGAAAAACGAGAATTTTGAATCCGATCGCTCTAATAGTATCGAACGTCGCAGTTGAGTTTTTTGTTGTTGCATGATACATAGCGCTTGGATTTTTGTAAGGTACCGGGTTTCACTTTCTGATGTTGTTTCCTTCCGAAGGGAGAAGATTACTTTCGTGACAAGTCCATCGTCCACCCTTCGGTTGCGACTCCGCCACAGATTCGAAGAGCGCTCCAAAAAAATTCTAGAGAAAGCACTTCAGTCGTCGTTAGTAACTAGCCTTCGAAATTTCATGACATCCTGAGAAAAAATCTGAGAAAATTGAGCCGGTCCTGTTTGATTTGAAGACTGATTCCAGAAAACTTTTATTTTGAAATACGTTCAGTATTTCGAACTTTAGAGAATTTTACCTTGTTCTCAGAGCATGTCTCGCTCAGTGAACTAAGCAACGTGCGATTCTCTTCAATGTCGAAGCGACACCTGGAAAAAACAACTTATTAAGAATTACAAGCATCATCTAAAAAAAATCTTAGAAAATACGAGACAATCCTCTGCTAAAGCCAAGAAAGAGTACGAAAAAGAAAACAAAAGTCAGAAAAAAGAAAAGAAAAGTTCCCCCTCCTCAAAAGGAGGTGGAGGTACGACCTCCCCCCTTTGGTTCTCGAACCTCAAGCTTGTCCCTGCTCGTGTTGTGTGCTGTTGCATTTGATTGACGTGATATGTTCTTCACCGGTTTTACCAGTCACTGACGATTCACAGTTGTATTTCAACGTGGATCTGACATGTGAGAAAGGTGATCCACGACAACTATTTCTAAAGGCATTACAATGAGTAGAGGTAGCAGTTGCGGAAGAGGTACAGGGTGAAGCACACACTTGTGCCTTCGAGTTCCTGTGCGAAACCCAGTCTACCACGACAGGTGTCAACCGCAGGAAGCCAAACGAATTGGAGTTCGGTCACCTATAGGACCACACCTGTTGATGGGTGGAAACGAATCAGTGCGCAGGCTGTATTATTCACCTTCCGAAAAAGGCAGAAATTATTGACCATCTTTTTCGAAAGCTTGCTGGCTTCTTTCAAGGGAGGCACATGAACTTCCCCAAATATTATTAATGTGACCTACATGGTCTTGTAGAGCGTCGGACGAGGATCACAGAACTGTGTTTCGTTTTTGCTACGGGCTACTGGGTGGTCCAAAAATGGCAAAAGATGGTAGCACTTCGGGGCGGGCTGATAAGGCAAAAGTGACACCTGGAACGGCCCTGTCGTGCTCTGAACTTAACTTACTAAAGGATTGGGGCTCAAATTAAAGCTTGATTATAGTAATACGATAATTTCCTACGTTTCCTAGACGAAGCTGCAGTGTGCATTCAAGTGATTCATTCGCAACGGTGTCAGCATCGACTGGGTGGACGAGTGGATAGCGAGGCGGATTTAGGGAGGTCAAAGGTTCGATTCTGGGGGTGTCCATGCGATTTGCTCTGTGGAGAGCTGCCGTTTGGACTAATAAAGAGTACATTTTGGCTTCGGCGTGATACCTTCTTCGCTTCCTAACCCTGCTTTCAACCTGTTGTCAGATTTGGAAGAAGCTAGTTTTGTCGTGTGTGGTGATGTAGAGCGTCCATTAAACCACGCTTGTCTCGCTGAAGAAGCTCTCGTCAGAGGCTGTCTCCATATGACCGCTTTCGAATGTTCCCAATTAGTTTTGGAAGTGTCTCTCGCTGCCACCTCATTTGTGAAAACGATCGACAAGTATTGATTTGACCCATCATCAAAACACTCATCGTTCATCGAATTTCTTTACAGACTGCTTTTTATTCTTCTCGCAATTTTCACTTTCAATTCAGGCAACTGTTAGCAGGTACAGCATACTTTATCCACCTCGAGTGATTGGACGTCTTGCTGTGTATTTCTTTCTCATCACTCTCGTATACACTTACGGGAGATAGGTCGGAGGCGTTGCAGATAGGAGCATTTGCATTCACTCCCTCGACTCTAGAGTTCGAAAAAATTTCGTCCTAAATTAATCTCTAGTGTTATTTGAGATACAGGTCACCAATCTGGCAACCACCTTCGGTGAGACGATGGATAGCAGAAGATTGGTGTGTGTAAGTAAAGGTTATGCAGAATAACCGGCACTGCTGCCCTTCACGATTCCAGAGGTCGAGGAAAGGACCAGGGAATAAATTTCGCCCAAACCTCGCTCATTGATTGTTTGTTATTTGGAGCCCTGATCACGGATATGATATCTATTTTTAAATTTTCGGTCGACGACAGCTTACGGTAAATATGGGTGAGTATAGCTGTCTACGCTAGCAAGACTGCTTTCTTCTCGAATGTGGTCAGACCTATTTTCCAACATTCGACTTCGACCTTCGATGGAAAGTAGTGCAAGCAAAGTGATAATTTAGAAAAAGAGTGACAGATTCGTGGTCAGCAGCTTAAATAATTCCCGTAGGCGAAGTTTGGGCGAGATCGGTAGCCATGACTTCGTCACCCTTATTCACCACTAGCCAATAATACGGTAACCTATCGAAGCCAAAATGTACTCTTTATATACAAAAATAGAAGCACTCCACAGAGCAAATCGAATGGACACCACCGGAATTGAAGCCTCGACTCCCTCCCGTAAGTCCGCCTCGCTATACACTCGGCCACCCAGTCGCCGTCGACACCGTTGCGAATGAATCACTTGAATGCACACTGCAGCGTCGTCTAGGAAACGTAGGAAATTATCGTTCTACATGGACTGTCCAAGGAGCGGCCGACCGATGACTGTGACTACAGCTAGGGATGTGGAAGCGTTTCGGAATAGAATCTAAAGAAACCCAAGGAGGTGACGAGGAAGATGGCGAATGAGTCCAGAATGGGCCAGTAAAGAGGGCGAAACATAGTATCTGGAATGACCTGATCTCATCAGTGCCAGTAGGAGTGGTGTACTTGTTGCGAGGAAGGCTCACCCAACCAAAATCATGTTGTTCGCCTTCGTTACGAGTGACGGAAAGGCGCCAGTAATGGTCATGGCTGCTGGAATCGAAACCAGTGCGCAAATCTATGTGGAGGACGTTTTCAAGGAGCATCTCGTTGGGCAGCTCAGTTCTCATTTTGGAAAAAAACTGTATGTATTCCAGCAAGACGGTGCACCTGCTCACAAGGGTAGAGTTGCGCAGGAGTGGTGTCGAAACAACTTGACCGATTTTATCGGCAGAAGATTGGCCACCAAACTCTCCGGATCTCAACCTTTTGGACTACTATATTTGGGCGGCTTTGGAGAAGAAAGCATGCTCTATCAGATACAGTACTTTGGCACCTCTCAAAGCGACCCTCGCCAAAGACTGAGATGAAGTTAACAACTACAGTACCGGACACGTCTTTTGAATTGACGCCACAAAAACCGACTTTTGCGTCTTTTTGATATAACTCGCCTAAAATTCATTCGTTTCAAAAACTAACGATATATTTGAGCTCAGGAACTCGAGCACTGTCACTTGCACTAGCGTTTGGTATATATTGTTCATATGGAGACATGAAAATGTCCGAAATCGAAAACTTGCGCTCCATTGCGAAGGGCGGTCGCGGAAGAGTTGTCGGTCGCAAGCCGTAGAAAACCGTTGCGTGCTCACAATTCCTCTAATTTGAGGTTTTTTGGGAAACAGTTGGTACCGTTCGATTCGTCTCTTCGAGATCTACACCGACTTGTACACAACTTCGCCAGATCACCGCGTTTTCGCAGCGTGTGGTCAAAAGTGACTGGAGCAGACTTTTTGCGGTTGGAGAAGCCTATATTCCAGGACTTGCATGTTTTCTGAGTATCACAAGCATGGCGTAAAGTGTTCTCCAGGAATCCTCTGAGAGTGCGCCGTGCACAATGTATATAGGATCGAACCTGTTAATCGAGTGGGGAGGTGGGACAGCTTGTTGAGTGAGCGTTTAGGGAGTTCTATGAGAAATGCTCAGCCGCCCTACTCAGGAGTTGCTGAACTCTGTCCTGGCGGGACTTTGGACTGTGCACAACATATATAGGATCGAATCTATCAATCGCCTGGGTGCGACAGCTAGAAAATTGCACCGCGGACGTGTTCTGAGCTTCTGTCAAGCTTGAATCTTTCCGGCTACAACTTGCGAACTTTGTAAGCAGTAGAAAGGTCAATAGGTGCGCTAAAACGCAGCAACGTAGCTTAGACTGCACTTGACTGGACAAAGTTACAGCGGTGCGAAGATGCAGGTAAATGTTGTGTGACACAATTTTTTTCCGATTTCAGTCGACCACTGTAGGAACACGCGATCAGCTAACGGCCTACGAATGCGTAGGCTAGCAAACCGGTTGAGGTGCCTTACGATGAAGTGCCCATAACTCTCCAGCTGCCTAAACTGCCTTAGTCCCAGCTGCCATTTCAGAGCTGCGAAGGGCAGCGGTGAAGTTTCTTCCGCCCTTACTCGCCCACATTTGAGCTTTTGACACAAGGGATGGTACCGCTCTGTTCACCTCGAAAAGCTCTATCGAACGGTATCAATCTCGGCCAATACCGGGAAAACAGATTTTTTGATAATTTACCTCGAGGACGAGGGCGCTCTTCGCTGAGCCTGCCCGGACGATGACGTCATCGAAAGTAGACGATTTCGAAATTTGCCAAAATTTCTTGTCCAAACTTCGTCCAAAATCATCTAGGGGGTTATTTGGTGCGCTGATTATGATTTCGATAGTTTCTGAATTTTCTTCTGGATAGCTGAGAGTGGTCGCGTCAGGAACAGCAATTTTGCTCAAAATTCGTCTAAGGGCAGGGTTATTAAGGGTGCCGAATAAGATGCCGAAGTCCATTTGGCCAATTATGGCAGGAAACCACCCATACCGATAACTGAGGGTGGTCAGTGATCCTGACTCTGAGGATAATTGATGTCCCTCCCAGGTTGAGGATAATTGATGTCCCTCCCAGGTTCCTGAAGGGAGAACTGGTTCGGAATCGGTTCTATGACAGGATGTGCCCCACACCGTCCTGCGTAGTGTGCCCGAATGGGAAAGAGGGGGATTGCATGACAGCTGGACTGTTTATCTCATGTCATGCAATGAGTGTGGGAATGAATGCATAGGGGGAACGGGCAGAGCCCTATGTGTCAGGGTCAGGGAGCACCTGGGCGGCTTTAAGAAAGGCAACGTCCTGACCCCTTGGGAAGAACACAGAGTTCGATGCCACGAAGGCGCGATGTTGCAGGTGTCAGTGTCGATCTTAGCGCGAGAGAGCGATATATCGGCACGTAGGACACTCGAAGCGCTCTGGATCGCGACTAGGAGTCCACAGGTCAATCGGAAGGAGGAGTGTCTAGCGATAACCCAAGAACTGGCCCCCTTCGTAGAGTTCTGTAGGTTCTGACCTATCTGGTCTGACCTCCATGGTATTTAAGGCAGGGGTCTGAGGGCTCACGCTCATTTACCCACGTTACGTCCAGCTTACGGGTAATTGGTGGTCCACTCCGGCATACCACCTTAAAGGTTAGTCGTCTCTTGCAAGCTCCCATCCCTGATCTCGTATCGTCTCTAATATCCTCAAGAAAAGCTCCCTATAAGATGAAATGGTGCTTGGGGGAGTAGTGTCGTAAATGATTTCGACTTTTCCAGGCTCTGAAGAAGCCGAAGACGCCGAAACTTTGGCCTCAATAAAACCGATATCAGTCATGGTCAGCAGCTTAAGAAGACATCATAATAGTCTGATCCTGACTCTACCAACCTCAAATGGCTGTAACTTGCCAAAATCGGCGGAATTTTCAAAAACTGATTTCGGATTCGTAATCGGCGCTCCAAATAACCGCTAGACGATTTTCGACGAAGTTTGGACAAGAAAATTTGACAAATTTCGAAATCATCAATTTTCGATGACTTCATCGTCCGGGCAGGCTCGGCGAACAGCGCCCTCGTCCTCGATCGAAATGATCAAAAAATCAATTTTCCCGGAATTGGTCGAGATTGATACCGTTCGATAGAGCTTTTCGAGCTGAACAGAGCGGTACCATCCCTTATGTCAAAAGTAGACTCGTATTCCGCCCTGGACTCTCTAATCCGCGCCAATGATAAGTACGAAATGCTTGTTGCAATTCTTCAACATGCCATGACCTTATTTATAGTTATAAATAGAGTTTCTCTTAGCCGTTCTACCTTACCAGGCTACTTCAAGAAGGTGGCGATGGATACTGATGCTGCGAAGCATTGGGAGCTATATGCCAAGCTGAGAATTCGGTTCGAACGCAAGCCTCCCAAGTACAGCAGATCAGTTGAAAAAAGCTGTTGAGTCTAATAACAAATCAATTTCTCTAAGTTTCTGAAGCACAAACTTCGATAAAGCACACAAATAAATAGAGGTGGCAGATTGCTCGCTCCGACTTCGAGAAAGCAGGGTTGCATGCTGAGAGTTTACCCAAGTATTTACCAAGGACAGTGAGGAACGTGTACTGGACACAGGTTTCCTGTGTCTCACTCGGTATGGTTTCATACTGATGAACTCTATTGTCTTCTTCATAAGTCCATCCTATTCCATAACACCTGATCGTATACCATTTATTTATTTATTTATGGCGTGAATTACAATCAATCACACGCGTATAAGTCACTAACACAAACAACAAATATGAAAATATTTAACTAAAACCATCTACAAAAGACCTCTTCGGGTTAAAACGTGCTTAAACTGACAGACAGACATGTTATGAAAGCCATCATATTTGCCTGTAAGTAGGTTGAGTTCCTGAAGGTGCCGATAAGTGAGGAAGTTAGACCTAACCTGTGACCTTGGCGCTTGGGGATACAATCTAAGGTTTGCTCCTCTACTCCTCGTTATTGGGACATCGAGAAACTTTATGCTTTCAATGGAAATTCCGTTTGTGAGAATTTTAAAAAGCATGATCAGATCAGCCCTCTTCATTCTGCTTTGTAAGAAGGGTAAGCCAGATGCTTGGTCCTTTCAACTCCGTTTGTAATGTTAGCATATCCTAGCTTCAAGCACCTCATAAATAGTTTACGTGTGTAGTTATTTTGAACGCTTTCAAGTAATTGGATGTGTTTCTTCAGACAAAAAAACGGAAGTGCAAAACTCTATAATTGGTCTAACGTAGCACTTGTATGCACACTGGAGAGCCCGAGGATCATTAGTTTTTAAAGCACTGAACAGGTTACAAGTTCGATAGTTAGCTGACCTTACAAGGGCTTTAAAATGTAGATCAACGTCCAGATCACTAGATTTAAGAATACCTAAGTCTCAACCCTCCGAAATCTGCTGCAGGTCAATGCCTTTAAGCCTGTAGATTGGAAAATGGGGCTGACACCTAGGGTGTACTACAAAGCAGTGTGTTTTCTCAACCTCTAAAGGAAGTTCCCAGCCGTCTGCCCATTTTTTTCCATTTTCCCATTTGCCGAAATCAATAGCATCTTGGACTTCACTCGAAGCCCCACTTTTATCTACTTCCTTATAAATTTTCACGTCATCCGCATACATCTTGCATTTGACACCAAACCTTGAAACAAAATCAGGGAGCTCGAACGTGTACAACAGAAACAGCAAACAGCAGCGGTGACAAAACTCCTCCTTGAGGTACTCCACTAGGTGCTGAGTGCACCGCAGAGTAATCATCACCAGCCCTGACTTGAAATGTCCTGTCTGAAAGGAAACTCCTGATCCAGTTTACGATCATGGGGTGTATTTCAACTACCTTCATTTTGGCTAACAGTTTTCCCAGCGGGACCTTATCATGACATAAAATTTGCGCATATTATAGCTGGGCCCTTGGAATATTAAGTGTAATGGTGTTTATTTCGATTAATAAAATTGCTTGCAAGCAAACTTACGATCTATCAATTTTTCAGTCAAAGTCGGTCATTTCATATGCAACGACATAATGTAGGACTTTTATTCAAACTGCACATGTACATAGTATTCCTTTCACCAGCCCACCCGACAGACCACGAAGTCTCCATACACAATCACGATACTTCCGTGATACCTTACCTATAGCAACACTTGTGGGTATGATCTCTAATCTTGGAACAGAAGGCCACGAACAACATGAGTATTGAAGTGGTTTCTTGACAAAGAAGCACCAGGTACACATATGGATATGGAGACCTAAGGAAGTGAAGTGTTAGTGAACAAACAATATTAGTAGCAAGATCTAGTACTGGGCAATCTTGGCTCCGTCCGACTTCGGCTGCTTCGGCAAGATCGCTAATGTGTGTCGGCCCTTCGCTGCCAGCTTTCCATCAGACCGCCGTCGAAATTCCGCCTCCGTGAACGCGACGTTTCGACCCAGCTTCAGCACATAAGCTGTGATCTCAATGACGTCGCCAAGACTAACTGGTAGGAAGTAGCTGAAAAGTACATTTGCTTACTTTATACCACGTTGTAAGTGAGAAATAATAGAGTAAACGGTAAACTAGGAGTTCATCGAAAGGCGATTTGCGAGCTGCATGAAATGTTTCGCCCCCTCCGTACGGGCAATCGGACTGGTTGCCCGGAGTCCGGCACGACAGAACCTGATTAGCTACCCGTGTTCTACTCCAATCACAAACGGCAGTACGTAAGAGCCTCATTCCATTCCGAAGGAGCCTCAGTCGATGTTTAGGACGACTAAGGGAGGGCTGCTTAATGAAAGCTTAGCGAGGCTGTGCAAGGCTTGAGAAAGACTCTGACCACTACGAACACCTGATAATGCAAGCATACAGCAGGAAGTATGAGGCAGTTGGACTGGTCGAGAGGAGAGGACGCCACTCCCTGCACGCCGCTTATGTCTCCGCAGAAGAACTGTTCCTCGGAGCATGCGACAACTGGGGCGTGCGCGGCGTTGGCGCCCTCATCAACACGCACATGGCCATGAACATCGATTCGTACGGATCTCCGACAAGAAGGAGCAGGACGTCTGAAGCGTGGAATCTCCGTACCAGCTTCGAGTGTATTCGTTGCGCCTGCCCCATGACCCGACTACGACGACGAGGTCAAAGCCTTCTATTATATGTGGAGCCGTAGAAGGTCTGTAGGGAAGATCACATCTTCTACAAGGAGATTGTCGGTGGATTCAACACCAGGATCTAGCCACGAAGTTCACGTCGGGACCCTTGGTTTGGAGTGGAACGAGCTAGGTAAAAGACTGCCCGAAAGACTGGAGTCGTGAAAGAACAATAATTCTTATGAATTAGGTTTCCTTTCTAGCGACTGTTTTCGTGGCGATTTTTCAAAGAATGTTTTGTTTGACTGTGGTGGCTCTTCTTTGGAGAAATGCAAAAATGCTACGGGAGAGTAGAACCAAAAACCACGCTTTCTCACCACGCCGCTCCTCGGCCCACCGCACCACCACCAGTCCTCCGCCGCTGTTTCCAGCCCACTTAAGCTGCTCT
This sequence comes from Heligmosomoides polygyrus bakeri, assembly GCA_947359475.1. Lineage (NCBI taxonomy): Eukaryota > Metazoa > Nematoda > Chromadorea > Rhabditida > Heligmosomidae > Heligmosomoides > Heligmosomoides polygyrus. The sequence continues at coordinate 68,887,857 of OX375867.1, forward strand.
CCCATGATTGGAGGACTATGGGCGCAGATGGGGAGCTCAGAAGGCAAACGAAAAATGGCCCACAACTCCGTCCCCAGAAGCGTTTCGCAAATGTGGAACATATATTTGGAATCAGCGTCCGAAGCCGCAGCCAGCGATATATGTACATTTCACCTCAAACTGCCACATTCATCTGGTATTCTTCCCATGTAAGCTCAATAGAGTCGGATTTGTCTACGTCTGTTATTAAGCACTCGTTCCTCAGCTTGAGATCGAACACTGCCAAATGAACCTACCAGGACTGCACATACCGCTCGAGTTCAACTTGATCAACAATATTCAGCGCTACGCGGACAGCACGTAGCAACTCTAGAGGGGCAAGTAAGCGTTTGACCGCGCAATATTGTGTAAAAATATAATAGAGGGTGTAGGCGCACTACAAAGAGGTCGATGAACGTCAAGCTTTGGTCTTTATCATTTCATTGAATGAGATTGTCGTTTCAGTCTCTGCGTAAAAAAGGCACCTGACAGAAAGTTCGATGGAGGCCATCGCTTGATCCTTGATGGTGAGGCCAACAGCCCGAGCCGTAATAATGTCTGTGAGTGAAGCCGTTTGCCCTCCGTGCAGCGTACCCTGGAAACAAGAAGATGAGCACCTAGGCGGAAGCAAGGACTGAAAGCCTAGCAGGCTATATATGGTGGGGCGGAACAGAATGCAGTGAGTTTGAGACATGATCGTTAATGTATTGAATAGAGGAACTCACCTTGGCGTTGACGTGTCCGGGACCAACAACCATCTCGCACACTATTCGCTCTGATGACGCAGTTAGAGGTTTAACCTGCAAAGGATGATGTTGGTGTGATTGGAAGGGAGACCTACATATACCACTTGGTATTGAAAGGGATAACCCGTAAGACTGCAGACCTGAGCTCCAGTCCTGTTGAAGTTCGTCAGTGTGGAGAGGCTGGCAAACTCAGCCCTTAGTTCTTCCATGACCGTGTCGTCTGCGTTGTGACCATCCTTGTGCACACATTTCACCTCGTAGTTCCCTAAAGCCTTCGATGCACTGCGTTCAGCACTAGGCTCCACTTCGACAACCATCCCTGAAGGTCATCATTAACTATCAGCAAGTGCACGCGACAAAAAGCAGGCTTCGACGATAAGAACAAGTAAGGCGAAGTCTACCGAAGCCGAGATAAGAGATGACGCGGCGTTTAGCGTTATCTGGAATAGCAATATTAAGCCTAAGAATTCTAAAGGATGGGCCTAGCATTGCAGGCATGGTCTTTGGACGGCAATATGAAAGCGCAGTGCTGACGTTATCGAGTGCGGTACTAATTCTACTAATTCCACTGTATACTGTAAGAGCCACTGCCCCGTGCGCGCGCATTCTCATACATTACGAGCCGGTTTTAGTCGTCGCCTTCGTACCTCACGGAATGTGTGACTGCGTTCACAGCAAGTGTTACTTGAAGCGAACACCACTGTTCTTAGACGCCAAGTCAATCCCTTACCGTTACTGATCTATTCTCATACATTACGAGCCGTTACTGATCTATTGTCTACATTTCACCAGGGACTTGCAGTTGGTCCAGTAGGCTTATAGAACCCAGTGAGACAACGTGCGTAACGAATATGAAGACAGAATATAAAATGATAGGGACGGCGCTGATCAACCACAGTTTGGGAGGCGCCACGCACCATGCATCTACGGAATGTCGTGGAGATAGCACGAACGCCTATCTGAAACAACATGCAGCGGCCATGGACAAGTGCATTGTTCTTCCCAAACAAGTTTGGATTTCAGCGGCCTGGAGGATGGAAGGTTTGGTTGGCTTGGCCGAGACTTGAGCTAATCGTAAGAACCTCGATTAGGGGGTGCATGTGACAGCAAGTCTACACTCACATGCCTGAGTATGAGGTTAAATAAGGTGAAATAGAGACATAGCCCTGGGTTATGTCATACGTTCAAGACACATTCGCTTGCTGCAGCCCTTCCTTCCGAAGAAGCCTCCTTGTAATCCCTCCGCCATCTATGCATCTATAAACATCACATCTATCACATCTGTTTTTGCTAGAGCTGTTGAAAAGCCTCTAAAAAGCATATTTTACGTCACCTTGAGGGTATAGAATTCCTGACTGTCAACATGGAATATGGAAGGGTAGGTCTACCTAGGTTACATTGATGACCTCATTTACAAGGGAAGCTCATGAACTTTCCCCAAACGATTATCAGCGAGACCTATATGATATTTAGGTCATGAGGCAAGAAGCACAGAAGCGTTTTTACTTTTTGCTACGGGATAATGAATGGTCCGAAAGTGGCACTTCAGGGCGTGCTAATCGGGCAAATGTGACACCTGGAATGGCCCTGTCGTGTTCGGAACTTGATCTACAAAAGGTTTTGAGCTCAAATTAAAGTTAGATTGTAGTGATATGATAATTTCCGACGTTCCCTAGACAAAGCTGCAGAGCACATTCAAGTGATTCATTCGCAACGATGGTGGCAGCGACTGGATGGCCGAGTGGGTAGCGATGCGGACTGGGGAGGGGCGTCGAAGGTTCGATTCCGGAGGGAGCGAAGGGATTTGCTAGGTGCTCTGTTCCCACTTTTACAAAAGAGGTGTACATTTTGGTATCGGTAGGGTACCGTATTCGCTTCCTTACCCTGCTTTCAACCTGTTTTCAGATGTAGAGAAGCTGCTTTTATCGTGGAAAGTGATGTCGTGCGTCCATTAGACCGCGCTTGTCTCGCTGAGGAAGGTCCCGTTAGATGCTGTCCCCCATATGATCTCTTTGGAATGTTCTCAATTGGTTTCGGAAGTGTTTCTCGCTGTCACCTCATTTGCGAACACGATCGACAAGTATGTACTGATTGGACCCATCATCAAGACACGTCCGTCGCTCTTCGCATCTCTTTATAGACTGCCTTTTATTCCCCTCCCAACTTTCATTATTTCAGCTAACTCCTACCAAGTACAGCTTTATCTACCTCGTGTGATTGGTCGCCTTGCTGTGTATTTCTTCTTCACCACTCTCGTATACACTTACGGGGACGGGTCGGGGCATTACAGATAGGGGTACTTGCACTCACTCCCTAGGCTCTTGAGGGCGAAAAAATTTTTCTTCCAAAATTCACCTGTAGCAAGTAGCAAGCTTAAAACGTTATAGGATTAATGCATCAAGATAAGGATAAAAAGGGTAAAGGACGGCGTTACTCAATCCCTTTTGGGATGCGCCAGCGCATTCTACTTCTACGGGATGTCGTGGAGACGATATGAATGCGTATTTGGCCATACAATGACTTGCGGTGGCCAGCCGATGAACAAGTCAGCGCTTTATCCTTCCCAGACACGTCTGGTACCAATTCACCGACCCGGAGGGATGGAGGGCTTGGTTGGCATGGGCAAGAAATCCGAACCAGAAACCTGGTATCGGGTGCACACTACCGTCGGCGCCTCCTGCGCTGCACGCGCCCATCCACGGCACCTTACCAAAACCAAAATGTACTCTTCTTTTGTAAGAATGGGAACAGATCACCTAGCAAATCTTCTATTGGTTTCGGAAGTGTTTCTCGCTGTCACCTCATTTGCGAACACGATCGACAAGTATGTACTGATTGGACCCATCATCAAGACACGTCCGTCGTTCTTCGCATCTCTTTATAGACTGCCTTTTATTCCCCTCCCAACTTTCATTATTTCAGCTAACTCCTACCAAGTACAGCTTTATCTACCTCGTGTGATTGGTCGCCTTGCTGTGTATTTCTTCTTCACCACTCTCGTATACACTTACGGGGACGGGTCGGGGCATTACAGATAGGGGTACTTGCACTCACTCCCTAGGCTCTTGAGGGCGAAAAAATTTTTCTTCCAAAGTTCACCTGTAGCAAGTAGCAAGCTTAAAACGTTATAGGATTAATGCATCAAGATAAGGATAAAAAGGGTAAAGGACGGCGTTACTCAATCCCTTTTGGGATGCGCCAGCGCATTCTACTTCTACGGGATGTCGTGGAGGCGATATGAATGCGTATTTGGCCATACAATGACTTGCGGTGGCCAGCCGATGAACAAGTCAGCGCTTTATCCTTCCCAGACACGTCTGGTACCAATTCACCGACCCGGAGGGATGGAGGGCTTGGTTGGCATGGGCAAGAAATCCGAACCAGAAACCTGGTATCGGGTGCACACTACCGTCGGCGCCTCCTGCGCTGCACGCGCCCATCCACGGCACCTTACCAAAACCAAAATGTACTCTTCTTTTGTAAGAATGGGAACAGATCACCTAGCAAATCTTCTTCAATGTGCTCTGCAGCTTCGTAAGGAAACGTCGGAAATTATCATATGACTATAATCTAACTGTAATTTGAGCTCAAATCCTTTTGTGTGTCAAGTTCTGAACACTACAGGGTAATTCGAGGAGCCATATTCACCAACCGCGTACCGTTCTCTAATGGTAAAAGTACCGCCAAACCTGATGCTAATAATTGTCATATCAGAGGGATTGCCGGAATATTTTCACCGTTAGAGGGCGATAAGCGGTTGATGAATTTGACCCCTGGTGTCACATTTGCCTTATGAGCCGACCCTGAAGAGACACCATTGTCGCCATTTTCGGACCACCCAGTGGTCGTAGCGGAAATTAAAAATGCTTCTGTGCTGCTCGTCCCATGACCTACAAAATCGTATAGGTCTCGTTGAGAGTCTTTTGGGGGAAGTTCATGGGCTTCCTTTGTAAACGACTGGCAAGCTGCTACTGAACAGAACAATAATGTGAGTGTGGTCTATTCCGACTGCGAAAGTTTTTAACTAAGTGCCCCATCCAAGACTCATGACGAAATTGAATGTAATTTGTCTAGACTCTGCGATTGTGCGTTGGATGCAAAATTTCCTACTTGACAGAACGGTACATGTCGCGAAGGTGAGCAGCATTGGTAGGTGAGAGGGTGCCAGCCAATAACCAAGCAGAGCACAATCCGAACACATGTCAGCTGATTAGGGTACCGACTGTACATTCCCTCTCTGAATGGCAGGCCCACTCAGTGCAGTCTGATTGGACGGGCGTTCCCATCACCCGATGCTGCCCGTCTTCGCGACACATATCAACAGAACTAATCAAGCTCGCATGGATAAATGGTACTCTAGGATTTATCCTGCATCAGTGCTGTGCCACCGGGAAGGGCGCTTCCTCTTATTTTGTTTTTGATTTATTCTTCTGGACTCTCAATAGCGTTGGTAATAGTTGAGAGTGTTACTACAGTTTTTAAGCCACAGTTGAAAAAATAAATAGGGCTTTTGGAAAGTGAGCAAAGCAATTTAACAAGAAAACTAGTAGTATGTAGTTCCGGTGTTGACCACCGATACACCCCTTGTAGTGTGGGAAGGCGTAAAATGGTCACCTATGTTAGAAGGTAGAAGACTAAAAAGGGAGACTTGTTACGGCTTCCAAGATTATCACTGGGAAAACCAGCTTCAATCCCGCCTGCTTTTAAAAATTTTTTTGCCTTCACGCACAAGAGGTGGCGCTTTAAAACTCAAAGTTTCGTCTGCTAGCTCTGGAATTAGGTCATTCCTTTGTCACAGGGGTTATTTCCTCCTGAACCAATGGGTTCAGGCGGACTGTCGTTTCGCTTGAAATCTTCCCAAAGCCCGGTACCCTGATGTTGCGTATGGATTACGATCAGTTGTTATACCATTGTGTTCCGGATGCGCTCTTCTCCATATGTTACTTTTGCTGCTTCGTTCTGGATTACGCTCTATTTCTACATATATTACTAATCCTACCATTAGTGACCTGCGACGACCACGGTTCTTCTGCGATTGCGTCCTTGTAGAACGAGAGCTTTATTGAGCTGCTACGCCGCAGAACGATGAGAACACAACTGAACTCTACTTCTAAAATACCCCTCACGTCGCGCAGTCGAAACGGCGATTCGCGACGGAAAAATCCGTCGCGAACCGTCGCATGCCCATAACTCCTTCAGTTTTGGGTTTTTTGAAAAAAGTTGGCAATATTCCAGGGTGTGCGTTAATTTTTTCGGTAAATTTTTAACATTTAACACAATTTTTAACGGGGCGCGTGTAGCGCAGTCGGAGGAGGCGTGACTGTCGCATGCACCCGATACCAGGTTCCTGGTTCGGATTTCCCGCCCAGGCCAACCAAGCCTTCCATCCCTCCGGGGTCGGTGAATTGGTACCAGACTTGTCTGGGAAGGATAGAGCACTGACTTGTTCATCGGCTGGCCACCGCAAGTCATCGTATGGCCAAATACGCATTCATGTCGCCTCCACGATATCCCGTAGAAGTAGAATGCGCTGGCGCATCCCAGAAGGGATTGAGTAACGCCGTCCTTTATCCTTTATCCTTAAATTTTTAACAAGTATTTTTAACGAAAAGTTTTTGCGTTAAAATCGGTAAATTCGATAAATTCGTTAAATAAACTTCCCTTTAGCTGCAGTCGGTTTCGGTGTATTTCGGTATGTAAAAAGCCAGTTCTTTTTCTTTATTGATTCTTCTCGTCTCCATCTACGTGGCGACTACATGACTACGTCTTTATCTTCACAACAGGATAACAACAGTCCATCTATCATCAATAAAATTGTTAAATGAGAAAAATCAGTAAGATTCCAAAACCAAACAGCAACAGCAAGACTTCTACAATAGCAATTTTTTTGGTATACCTAGTTCGTTTAGCTTGAGAAAAGTGTCCAGCTTCCGCGAATATCCAAAGTGCTATGCACCACAGTGCGGCTAATCGTTTTTGACCGTTTTCATTAACCCTGACAAAATGTTTTACAAAAAAAGTTTCGGTAAGGAGATTTTTACAGCCCAATAATTACTTTGGTCCCAAAGTTCTGTTCTCACTGCAGACGACAGGAGAGAATCAAATCAGCAGCAACGGACCGTTGACGGGATTTTAATCGGATCGAATTCCGCTGCATTGTGTATTTTGTCTTCGTTACCCAATTCACCTGGATTTCAACATTAAACCTCATTCTCCTCTGTGCTCCTAAGGAAATGCATAAGAAATACTCGTATTAGAAGGCAGGTTCTCTCCCTATACTAACGTTGGTTCACCTCCTCCAAATAGAATTCGCCACTGCCTATCACTCTTTCACGAAGTTTCAGCAGTTGACCACTCTCATTTTCTACCCTCGATACTGCGCAGCGCATTCGCTTGAGGTGTAATGTGTTTTGGGTTTCTAAATTTTCCCCATTTTTGTATAGCACATTTTGGATGATGAACGGAATTATAGTAATTTCGCAAATTTGACGAAAAACTCTATAGACCTAAGGGAAATTTCTTGCTAGAGCCGGAGCTGCACCTTCAACGATATAGCTTTTTCGAAGAACTTGAAGAGAACTTCATGCAAAAGAGCACATGTAAAACACCAGTTTTAGACAACCACCTGGATACCCGTGTACAATAACTGACAAAAAGTGGACATAGGCTTGTTCCCTTTTTTGTTTAATTTAATTTTTTATTTACATATGTTCACTGCTTCACATGCATACCGACTATGCCTCTCCCAACGAAAAATTCCAAGACAGCCCTCGAAGAAGACGAAAAATTTAAGCAAAAACGTTGACATACATACATGGAATTCAGTAAAAGCGAAGCAATGAGAGTACCAGCAACCACGCTCTATCAGTTAGGCGGCGGTCCACGTTGTCTTAACGAAGTCCTATAATCATGACCTAGTTCTACACGAAGAACCCGTCCGGCTTTCCGAAAAACTAGCGGGAAAGAGGTGTTCGTCTTCCCCTGCTTTGCTTCTTACACTTATTTTTCGCATTATTTGTATTTCGCAGCGCTTTCTTCGCGTGTCGTATGCCTTTCTAGCCCCACTTATGAAGTAAATGCCGCAGAAGAAACTGTTCAAAACTGACTAGTTGTGTAGCAATCAAGCGCAGGAAACCATCAAGAAAAACCAAAAATACGAAATCGCTTCATAGAAAACAAAAATTGATCAAGGAGCCATAATGCCAACAGTTCTCAGCATATGAGGGCGATATCTACTGCCTTTTTTCCCCAGATTCGAGTAAGGATTTCCCTGGAATCGCAACGATACTGCGAAATCTCATCCAAAAAATTAGCCCGAAATGCATTTACATCAAGAAGCAGTAAAATTTCAAAACTAGTACATAAATGTCGTTAATGCAATTTAACAAAAATTTTCGTCGTTAAATTTCGTTAAGAACTTTTCACGTATTTTTCGATAATTCACGACAGCATATGGCTACAAAGGTACCGCCTGCAATCAAATCGAACATACTGCAGTCGTGTAACCACAAATGATACGATGAAAAGATCGGCGTTAAAAATTCTTCCCATGATGCGGCTCTCCACTTTTGACAATTGCTAGTAGCAGCTTGTATGCCTTCTTGGTCAGCACATGACTTGAGATGAATGAACAATGCTGTGCTAAGTAGGCCTCACATAAGTATGGTACAGGCTTAGTGCGCCTTCTGGAAGGCTGGAAGTTTGATATCTTTAAAACTATGTAGCCAGTTCCCAAGTGGGGAAACTTCAATTAACCCTTCTAGATTTGAAAACTTCTGTTGTTTCTGACGACCACTCTTACGATCGTGAAGGATCCTGTACATAGCCCACCACCACGTCGAAAGCTAAGATTCAGCTAATTTGTTGTTCGCTATCCGGCACAAAATCGCCGGATAACGAACAACAAAACGGATAGAGCCGCATCATGGGAAGAATTTTTAACGCCGATCTTTTCATCGTATCATTTGTGGTTACACGATTGCAGCATGTTCGATTTGATTTCAGGCTGTACCTTTGTAGCCATATGCTGTCCTGAATTATCGAAAAATACTGCAGTACAGCAATGAATACTAGCAAAAGGAATAGGATTAATCCAAATACATAGAGTAAGCAACTTCTCTATTAAAAATTTTAGGGAACAATAAACTACTGAACAAACTTATAATTGTGGGTGCTGAAGACATGTAGATTTGTTTTAATTTGTGAGTTTTTTTGTGAAACTTATCTGCAACATAGGGAACACCTCCGTTTTGGGGCTGGGTGGATATTCCTCCTCTGCTCCAGAAGTGATGGGTCGGATAATCTTCCTCAGATCCAGAAGGTCTGGATTTCATAACTCTTTGAGTGTGTGTTTGCCGTACACAACTGCTTGCACCTACTACCCAAAAGTTAGTATTTTATCTATTCCAATAATTCCACGTTGAAGTACCTTGGATCTTGGAATGCTATCGAGCAGCAACAACAGCAGCGGTTCATAGCATGTGTAGGACAAGATCGTTATGTGAAGTTTGTTTCGCAGGATGTCTCCTGCCTTCTTCTTCTTTTCAGATACATCGGAGGAATTGCTCTTCTAAGGACTATTCTATTGTCAACTGCTCTAATTGAATAAAGAGTTAAGCGCAGAGTAAGGCTGATAAATAAGACAATCCAACCGACCTTTGGAAAGAGGAGAAAGGCGGGTATTTTGCTGTGCGTTTGTCTTCCTACGGATGAGCAGGAAACACCACAGAGCGTCGTTAATGTGGCGACTGCAAAGCGTTTAAAAAACATCACTAAAATGTTTAGAAATGGCTTGTAAATTAACAGCGCCTTAAGTCCTGATTTTTTGTTGAAATTAGTGCAATTTAAAACAAGTTTTAATTTTTGTTGTTTGTTCGTTATCCGTTTTCCGTTATCCGGCCATTTTCGGGCAAAATTATCCGTTATCCGTTATCCGGTTTTCGAAATTTCATTATCCGCTCATCCCTGATGCGCACAACTTCCTTGCTTATTAAACTACCTTAGCCCCAGCTCCCATTTTAGGGCGGCGGACTTCGCGGTTGAAATTCGCTGCGCCCTTACTCGCCCATGTTTGCGTTTTCGACACTCATTTCTACCGTTCTGTTCACCTCGAATAGCTCTATCGAACAGTACCAATTTCGACCAATTTCAGAGAAATAGATTTTTTGACAATTTCCTGTCGAGGGCGGAGGCGCTCTAAGCCGAACCTTCGCGGACGATGACGCCATCGAAAATTTCGATATTTTCGAAATTGGGCAAATTTTCTCGTCCAAAATTATTTAGGGGTTCTTAGGGGTGGGTGCTAATTACGAATCCGATGTCCGTTTTTGAAAATTCCGCCGATTTCGGTATACCTCCTACCCTCAGTTATCCAGAAGAAAATCCAGAACCTTTCGAAATCGGCGGAATTTTCAGGATTCGTAATCAGCACTCCAAATAACCCCTAGAGGATTTTGGACGAGAAAATTTGGCCAATTCGAAAATATCTATTTCGATGACGTCATCGTCCGCGCAGGCTCGGCATGGAGCGCCCCCGTCCTCGACAGGAAATTGTCAAAAAATCGATTTTCCTGGAACTGGTTGAGATTGGCACCATTCGATGGAGCTTTTCGTGCTGAAACAAATAGTGTTATTTCGAATGTCGAAAACTCAAATATGAGCGAGTAAGGGTGCAGGAATATTCAACCGCTAAGTCCGCCGCCCTAAAGTGGCAGCTGGGGCTAAGGCAACTCCGCCTGTGGAAGTCTTTCTTCCACCTCCGCCTGTGGAAGTCTTTCTTCCACTGCCGGTCCCAAGCCCGGGTAAAGGAGGAGGGTTGGTCCCCTGCCGAGGGACCGCAAAAACTAGGCAAGAAGCCATGGAGAATCGTGATACGACTTCAGCTCAAGCTACCGCATCCGGGACAACTGATGCGCCGGCATTGATGAACCGAAACCGGGGCGCCGGTGCGAAGTCCAGTACTGGTTATACGGCAAAGATGTTCACTCCAAAACGAGAAGTTACGGTTGCGTCGTGGAACGTCCGAACGGCTTATCAGGTAGGACAGAAGGAGATCATCGCACGTGAGCTTTCAGATATAAGGTGAACGTTGCTGCGCTATCGGAACTACGCCTCACTGGATCCGGACGAACGAAAATACCTGCCCCCGACAGAAACGCTCAGATAACGCTGTTTGGTGGAGACAAGCATACGAAAGGCGTCGGATTCGCTTTGGACGAAAAGGCAGTTAACTGTGTACTCGCGTTCCATCCAATCTCCAGTCGAATAGCAGTATTGAAGCTCTCTGGGACAATTCGGACACACATCTTCTCAGTGTATGCCCCAACGGAGATCAGCCCAGATGATGCAAAAGACGAGTTCTACAGCAGCTTACAGATGGCTATTGACTTGGTCTCGAAAACAGACGTTATCTTGATTGCTGGAGACTTTAACGCTTGTGTTGGCAGGAATCGCACCGGATGGGAGGAGGTACTGGGTCGACATGGTGTAGGCGAAGTAAACGACAATGGTATTCGGCTCCTGACATTTGCTGCCGCAAATGGATTACTGATCGGTAATAGCATCTTTCAACATAGACAGATCCGTGGCCTACGCCAAATGGTAGTGACTCTGCACTTTTGGACTATGCCCTCATCAACGGGCGATTTTGAACATTTAACAGCGACGTACGAGTAAAACGTGGTGCTGACGTGGATCCGATCACCATCTCGTGTGTGCCAGAATACGGCTCAGGCTGCAGAAAGCAAGAGCAAGTACTAAACGTGTCATACGACGAAACTGGTCCATCCTCGCGGAGCCATCATACTGACTACAATTCCAACTAAAGCTGGCGAATCGCATTGCTTCACTTGCAGAGAATTGCGATGTAGATGAAGAAGAAAGGCAGTTTACGAGCGCGGTTTGTGAAAACGCTGAGGAAATTTGTCCAATTATTAGGCAACGCACACAGCCCTGGATATTGGAGGCTTGTCTTGATCTCATCGATCAACGAAAACGCGCAAAACTTGTGAGTCGTGAACGGTACGCCTAACTTAATCGCGCAACTCGATGCCAACTTAAACTCGAACGTGAAGCTTATTGGAATTCTGTAGCGAACAAGCCGAGGATACTTCTTGCAGAAAAGAACTTCGAGCTCTTTACGCCACGTTGAGATGCCTTACAGGTAAGAAAAAGCCGACAAACGATAACATCAGAAAGGCTGATGGAAGCTTCACAAAATCACTTGAAGAGGGCCATCACTTGAAGAAATCACTTGAAGCTATCAAGCTATTACAAAACAACAAAGCTGCTGGAATTGATGGTGTGACGGCTGAAGCGCTGAAAGCTGGCGGAGAAGTACTGGTCAACCGTTTACATTCTCTGCTAAAGTTAATTTGGAAAGCTGAAAAAAATTCCGACGGCATGGAAACAAGCCATCATCATACCAATCCTGAAAAAAGGAGACGGTTATGACTGCAAAGACTATCGCGCAATAAGCCTACTTTCTATAACGGGAAAGGTGTTCACGAGAGTACTTCAAGCAAGGCTGCAGAAGCAACGTGAATGTACCGCTAGAGAGGAACAAGCTGGCTTCCGTCCAGGAAGAGGCTGTTGCGAGCAGATTTTTGCTCTCAGACTGATAATGGAAGAACGCATACGATTCGGAAGGCGAATGATCATCGTGTTTGTAGATTTCCGGGCAGCATTCGATAGCGTCTACTGGCCAGCTCTTTGGAGAGTAATGGGATCAGAACATATTGCACCGAAAATAGTACGACTGCTATAATACAAGAGACCTACGCCAACTGCTCCAGCTTTGTCCGTGTACGTGAAGGGACGTCAAAATCGTTTACAATTCGATGTGTGTTGTCGTGCAGGGGCAAATGATATTCTTCAAGAAATCGGCGCTATTGCTCCTCCATAACTATAAACGCTGAAAAGACAAAGGCGCTCACAACCGATGGCTTACCATGCACACTCTACTTGGATAACTCCCAGATCGAACAAGTGTGGAGTTCAAATACCTCGGTTCTATAGTGCAGCAAAATAAAGTCTCATGCACCGCGGAAACCCACAGCAGAATAGGCAAAGCTGCGATGACCTTCGGCTCATTAACCTGGTGTCTATGGAGGAGACATAACGTGTCGCTCGCAACAAAAATGCGCGTATTTCGACCCATTGTGATGCCAATATTGCTTTATGGTGCGGAAACATGGGTACTTCTGAAAGTTGATTTGCAGAAGCTAGAAGTCTTCCACATGCCTCAAACGTATCCTAAACGTCTCAATTTGTGATCGGATTAAAAACGACAATATCCGCAAGTGCTGCTGCAACCAGCCCACTGTCGAATCCGAAATCCAAAAACGAAGGTTATGGTGGTTTGGACATGTAAGTCGAGTGGCGGCTCAACGAATACCCAACAAATTGCTGTGAAGAATCAGACCAAATGAATGGAAAGTCCAGCGAGCTGCACCAAAGAAGACTCGATAAAACAAATACAGGACGACTTGAGTAAACGAGGCTTGTGTTTAGAGCGCGGGAGTGAAATGGCTCTGGATCGTCAGGCATGGCAGAACTTTGTCCGTGACTTTCACCACTTCATGACACACACAGCGACGTTATTGGCTACGAGGACGCCCTCAAACCTGACACCCGCTAATGGGGAGTAAGTAAGTGAGTAAGGGTCTAAGGCAGTTTAGGCAGCTGTGTGGCTGTGAGCACGTCATCGTAATACAGCTCTTTTCGCCTACGTACTTTAAGGCCGTTAGCTCGCCGCGTCTTCCCGCAGTGGTCCACCGAAATCGGAAAAAAAAATGCGTCCACAAGCCTCACCTGCATTTTTGCACCCCTGTAACGTTGCCTTTTTCCTAAGCTATACCGTTCTACTTTGGTGTTGTACTAGACCGTTTTATCTCCTACAAGGCTCACGAGTTGCATCCGAAACGATCCGAACCTAATAGAGATATTGCGCTCCGAACACATGCGCGCGTGCAATTTGCGAGCGGCCGCCCCGCTCGACTGATAGGTTCGATTCTGTATGCATTGCACACGGCGCACACCAAAGTATCGCCGGGACGGATTGGAGCAATTCCATAGTGGGGCGGATGGAAATTTCTGATAAAATTCTGCAAGCTGTTCGAAATACTTCTTAAGACTTTACTTTTTTCAATAAGGGAGGATAGAACTGGAGTGAGCAAGCTTTCGTCCAATCAATTGATAGGCTCGATCCCACATACATTGTGTTCGGCACACTCTAGGAGCCTTCCTGCCATGACAGAGCACTGGCAGCGTACGCCATGCTCGAGATGCTCCGAAAACATGCACCTCCTGTAAAATAAGCTGCTCTAATTGCAAGAACCTGCTTCACTCATTTTTAGGCCACCCACGGCGAGAATTTGATGTTGTGGTAAAGATCTATACATGCTTATGTAGACCTCGAAGTGACGAATCGAACGTTGCCAACCTTTTTTCAAAAACCTAAAACTTAAGGAGTTATGAGCAGGCAACGGTTTGCGACCGATTTTTCCGTCGCAAATCGGCCTGCGCGACGTGAGCGGTGTTGTATAAAATAAATACTCTATCTTGATAGTAATTCTGATAAGCAGTTGATATCCTCCTCGATATCCTTCGGTGATGAGGAGATGAAATGTTTGGTGTCTTGATAGTAATTCTCATGTGTTGTTGATCTTCGTAATCCTCGGTATTTATGTTCTTGAGCCAACCAGTTATACATTTCTTGCATCCCTCACTCATCCGACTGATTGTAATCCATCTACTCTTTGTTTCTACGTTGTTCTTCATGTTCCTGTTGGTGTGTGCTCACACACGCATCTATTGAATAAATAAACGAACAATTACACATCAATTTGGAGACAGTATGAGCGCTTGCTCGCGCTGCACTGCGGTTTATGCAGGGGGCTAAAAGTCAGAGCCTCCGAGATAGGTGTTCCACCGCAGAGCGATGGAAGCACTGGCTGGACTGCGGTGCTTAGGCAATCGCACCAATCTCTTATAACGACTTCACCCAAGTTGTTGACTTCCGCAATCGTCAGCTTTCTTAACCAAAAGGATTTCACAATACACAACAAGCCGAACACCGCAGCCCGGCCAATCCGTCCACCGCTCTGCGGACTTTTCACGCAAAAATTCGAGCCACGTCAGTCAGGATCACGCCGATGAAGGACTAAGCACAGGAAAAGTAGCTAGAACTTCAGGCAATCTAATACCGGCTAGCGCTTATTCCATTTAAAAATTCCGGCAAAATCCAAACTCTAAAGAAAACGGAGAGCTTGGGCAACAATAAGGTACAACAAGTCACTTCGGGGATGTTTGACACCACAAACAAAATAATGATTCTTTAAGTGATGTGAGCTGCTCTTACAAGTGAAGGTCTGAAGCGTATGTTTGAACGGGGGGAGCGAGTCATATAGAGAGAACCCTCATCCCTCAATTGGTTTGAAAATGTTTATTTTTTGCCAAGTCGCTAACCCAAGGAGTAGGGGTCACAATGGGATACGGCGCATCACGAGTTTGGGGGTCTTATACTATGCCGGCAAGCGACTGTGGTCGCAGTGGAGGCGTGGTTGCTTCATGGGAGGAAGGTCGGGGTTTGGTTCTTGTGCGCTACTGCATTTTTGCATTTCAACTGGCTGGTTGAGATTTGGGGATTCTGACGTCTATACCATTTCCAGACATTTTCTGCGCATTTTCCAACGGAATGCTGTGGTGTTCAACATGATGATGTGGAAATGTTCAACGTCAGTGATACACAGGTACAAAGTGCCTGGGTAGTGCATCACAGTGTTTTCCTCCATGGTTATGAGCACGCAACTGAAATCCAATTGAAGACGTACCCTTTCCTCCGAAACAAGAGTTCCACCCGAAAACGTTATCACATGCCCACTGCTTGCTCGCCTCTCCACGTCCATCAGTTCATCTTGCGGATCCCAATCTTCCTCATCTTCCACCATTTCCAGGTGTTCGTCATCGTCAACTTCAAGTTGACGTGCTTCAAACCCTTGAGTATGCTGGCCATCCGTTCGGCCAGCTTTATTTCTTCCCTCGAAGATTCCTTGTCAAAAGGTGGGCCACACTTCAGCGTGAGGAGGTGGATCACCACTCGACCGTCGGCGGACATTGTTGGTGTTAGGTTCTAGAAAACCTCAGCAAACCTCTGATTTCCAAGTGACAGGCAGACATGAGGGGAAGAGTGTATCGATGTCGTTTAGCTTAATTTGCGGGATCCGCACACCTCGTTTCTCATTAGAACCACCTCCGACGTCATAACGTGGTCTCTTTTGAAAATCCGAGCAGGATGGTTTTTCAAGAGGCGTTTGATCCATGTATGAAAACAGACTGAGGAGCCTGTAGCCTTTATACGCTACCCGTAAGGTGCCCAGTGGTGTTTCATACACTTTGTACCTGTGTATCACTGATGTTGAACATTTCTACATCAACATGTTGAATACCACAACGTACAGCTGGAAAAGTGCGCAGAAAATGTCTGAAAATGGTATAGACGTCAGAATCCCCTAAATCTCTACTCTACCAATCAGTTGAAATGCAAAAGTGCAGCAACGCAGAGGAGCCAAACCCCTGACCTCTCTCGCATGAGTCAACCCTCTACCCACCTGCATTCCGAGCCACTTGCCGCAGAAGCATCGCGGTCGTACAAGACCCCCAAACGCGTGCTGCGTCGTATCCCATTGTGACCCCCTACTCCTTGGGTTTAGCGACTTGGCAACAAATAAACACATTTTCAAAGCAATTGAGGGGTGGGGATTCTCCCTACATGACTCGCTCCCCCCCCCCCCCCCTTCAGACATACGCTTCAGGCCCTTCCCTTGTTAGTAACCACTGATGAGCAAAGGCACTTCGAGACATTCACTTTTCGCATTACTGTGCAACAAATATGTAGACTGGTGCCGAAAACCGTAGTAGAGTTGTACTATAGAGGGTCATAATTTTGCTAAAAAAGTGGAACAAATTCCGACCGATATAAATGGAACAAGATTTGGGTGATCCCCAGCCACTCCCCTTATTTATTGCTGAGGAAGGTTGTTGTCAGGTGGTAGACGAGCGTTTTCGAGGAGAAAAAACGAACTTATTTGGACCGGAAGCGAAACCAATGTCCATTTATGGTGAAGTGGAATGCAATGGCGCGATGAGGTACGGAGACGGTGGAAACATAACTGACAAACGTTGCAGGGAATGTGTCCGCAGTCCACCATATTACAACAATTGGCAATAGATATATCCTACCTGGAAGAAACCAACCCAATGATTGGAAAACTCATCACATAATCCTCTTTCAAAATAGTATTAACAGTTCAAATCTTAACAGCCTTTTGGAACTAGGACCTGCGGACGGTCTCCAAATGCGTAGCTGACAGCCCTGATATGAGAACCAGCAAAGGGGAACCGCGTCCACAGGGTTGCTTTGAACTGAGGAATAGCTAAGGACTTCTGGTTTCGTCAAGTGGTCAGACACGAAGCATGTAGGCGTAATTGGACTATTTACACGACGATCACGGACCATGACCGGTCCTTCACGTCAACAAAGTCCAGCCAGCGGAAGTCTCGCTTGCCCTCATAGAGTGATGATATCAACTACGAACAGTGATTTCTTCCTCCATGATGTTGATCAGAGGCTCCAGTGCCTTCACTGTTTCTTTTCACTATCAGTTATTCATCGAAATCGTAAGATTCTGAATGAATATCGATACTTATTATTGCTGTGGGCGCGTGAAGCGCAGTCGGAGAAGGCGCCGGCTGTCGTCTCCACATGATACCAGGTTTCTGGTTCGGATTTCCCGCACAGGCCAACCAAGACTTTCATCCCTCCGGGGTCAGTGAATTGGTACCAGACGTGTCTCGGGAGGATAAAGCACTGACTTGTTTATCGGCTGGCCCCCGCAAGTCATTGTATGGCCAAATACACATTCACCTCGCCTCCACAACATCCCGTAGAAGTAGAATGCGTGGCGCATCCCGAAGGGAATGAATAACGCCGTCCTTTATCCTTGTTATTGCTGTGCTGGAGGATCCAATTCTCCGGGCATTTTTGGGAACCTCGCAGAGTGCTTATAATGCTCACCCACTTCCCCGATGTGATCTGATCTCGCGGCATCGCTGCACAGAACTCCATCCTAATCTCGTCTGCGACGTCTAGCGAATTGCGACAAAAGGGCAAAAACAAGTTGAAGTTGAAGTTGAACAACTCGTAAAATAGCCTCTTCTAGGAGTGCAGAGAACGACAAGCAATCAGAAGACCCCTGCTATGTGAGGCTTGTTGATAAAGTACAGTACTGATTATTCTCCGGGCAGTTTTCGATAAAAGCACAAGCAAGAGCAGAACGCCTTCAGACAAAAAACAACATGGAAAGTGATGAGCAATAGTGTAGGCGGATGACCTATTCAAAGGATCGATACCACTGCACTTCAAAAGGACGAGGTTTTCGTTCAGTGGACATAAAACACTGACTGAAACTCGACCAGAGTGAGCAAGGTCGGGCTACAAATGAATTGGAAGCAAAGAATGCACTCTGGGGGAACGGCATGTGGCCACCGAGACGAAAGAGACCACGAGACTGGTAGGCTACAGTGTTCTACGAGATGCTTCAGCACTCTCAGACGACAAACTGGTGTAGAAACCTGACATTCTAGGTCGTTGTTCATCCTAGCCCACATCATCCACAAACGGTGGTCTAACCAGTTCAGCATCCGGTATGACTACTGGCTGGGGCTTTGCCCCAGGAATCCAATCGATATGGTTTAGCTACTATGACGCTGGTCTACATATTCGCGCGATTTCTACTTCCTTCGATACAATCGATCGATAGTGGTCAGTCGAAGGATATTTTCTGCTTTTTATGAAATCTACCCGTCGGCTATTTCACTCGCATGATTCTCAGCTTGAACAGTCCAGGTTGAGTGGGATTCGGAATGCCGATCCAGCGGCGAAGCCGTTCGAGGCGAGAGTGGTTTATTTCGCCCAGGTGGACTGATAGAAGGACAATGCGACAAAGGACGAATTGGCTCTTCTACATCTTGTTCATGTGAACCTGGACACTTTTCAAAAGAACTGTACATTTTCAACTCAAAAAGTACGTCTTCCAAATTGAACAGGACAGCTTTATGTAGGCGTAGCAAATTTAAGGAAATCATTGTAGTTTCCTTCTTTTTCTTCAGCGTTTTTTTTTTTCGCTTAACTGCGGGGTCCGCTTTCCTGGAATGTTGGCGCCACTTTTCCCGATCAAATCCCTGATCAGGGTGCAACCTAGCCATCTTCAAGTTCTGATGCAGTGTATCAAGCCACCGCTGTTTTGGTCGCCCTAGTGGTCGCCTACCGGGCACATCAAGGTTAAGACAAGTCTTCACCAGTCTTAAGGAAATCATTTTAGTCTTCTTTGAAAATTGGTTGATCCCCTCCCCTATGTATTACGTCCCAAAAATGAAAGCACTGAAAGTTCAGAAAATTTTTTCGCTATTTCAGCAACGTGGGTACTTTACAGCCTGTTTTAAAGGAAAAATGTTTTCATGTGTCACACAAATGAAGAAACATTGGAATGCAATCCTCCACCATATGTTTATCTGATTGAAGACAAAAATTCGGGAGTTGCACATAAAATCAGCGCTACAGTAGAAACAATCGCTCAATTCTGTGCGGCGCATCTGCACGTAAGCCTAAACGATCGACCATCGTTTAGGCTACCATCCACGTAGAGCCCTGGGCACGGTTCTAGGGCACGTCACCTTGACGAGGCAAGGACAGAAATGCGATGTGAATTAGAGACCGACTTCTGATGGCGAGAAATTGTGGGAAGAAAACCCATCTTCTGGTGCAATTCCTCATGGCAACTCCAAAAAGTGCAACTTCTGCGTGCACGCATAAGAATATTAGGTTGGAAAAAGTCTCTTCACACTTCGAAAAGTATTTTACCGTTCTCCTTGTAAAACACACCAGCCAGTACTGATTGCTGATTTCATAATCCTATCACACTTGTCTACCGTTCGCACGCGGACACAGGTCAAGACCCTTCTTGTACTTCATTATCTATCCAATCTTCCGGACTCAATGCCAGATCTACCTGATGGCCATTTTCAGCACGGCATTCTTCATGAATTCATTAAAGGATCTACAGCATGTCAGGCAGCCGACCAAATTAACCACACAGTACCGGACGCGTTTTTTGAATAGACGCTGAAAAAACCGCACTTTTGCGGTATTTGCGTCTTTTTGCTATAACTCGCCAAATAGTCATCCATTTGAAACACCATGAGTACATTTAAGCTCAGGAGATCGAGCTCTATCGTTTGGTATAAACACTTTATTTGAAACGTCAAAAATGGCCAAAATTGAAAACTTGCGCTCCATTGAGAAGGCCGGCCGCGGGCGAGTTGTCGGCCGCAAGGCGTCGAAAACCGCTGCATGCTCACAATTCCTCTAATTTGAGGTTTCTTGAGAAACGGTTGGCACCGTTCGATTCCTCTCTTCGAGATCTACACAACAATTTATACATTTTCGCCAAACCACCGCATTTTCGCAGTGGGTGGTCAAAGGTGACTGGGGCAGACTTCTTGGTACTGGAGAAGCTTATATTCCAAGACTTACATGTTCTCGGAGCATCTCATGCATGGCGTAAAATGTTTTGTCATGTCAGGAATCCTCTGAGAGTGCGCCGTGCACAATGCATATAGGATCGAACCTATCAATCGAGGGGGCAGCATGTTGAGTGAGCATTTAGGGAGTTTTATGAGAAATTCTCAGCCCCCTACTTAGGAATTGCTGTACTTTGTACCGGCGAGACGTTGGAGTGCGCTATGCGCAACGTATATAGGATCGAACCTATCAATCGAATGGGCGAGACAGCTCGCAAATTGCACCGCGGGGTTGTTCTGAGCGCAATAACTCTGTCATGTTCGAGTCTTTCCGGCTGCAAGTTGTGGATTTTGTAGGCAGTAGAAAGTTCAAGAAGCGCGCTGAAAATTAGCGACCTTTAAGTAAGTTTGAGCAAAATCGGTGTTCCTGACCCGACCACCCTCAGTTATCCAAAAGAAAATCCAAAACCTATCGAAATCGGTGGAATTTTCAAAAACGGACGTCGGATTCGTAATCAGCGCTCCAAATAACCCCTAGATGATTTTGGATGAGGAAATTTGGCCCGGCTCAAAAATGTCGATTTTCGATGACGTCATTGTCCTTCTGCCGCGGCCTTGAGCCGCCTCGCCTTTGTTGCGAAATTTTCAAAAAAAAAATCGATATTCCCAGTATTGGCCGAGATTGACACCATTCGATAGAGCTTCTCGAGCTTCTTCACAATGGAGCTTGTTTTCGATCAAATGCCAGCGACGCGCGGGCTCGAATTCGCACCTCCTGCCTACCAGGCGGGTGCTAGTACACCACCGACGCTGGTTGATCGGTGGCGCAGATCCACGATATCCTCGTGGCAGTAACCTATCAGCGCTTACCCATTCTATCGTAGTCGGCCGCTGACATCAGCACGAGGCCGGTTAAGCTGATGGCATACATGTGAAGAATTCAACTCATTTTACTTAAGAGAAATCCATGTCGATATCAGAGGCGGCTAATCCCGATATCACGGGTGAGAGCTGCTGGGCCTTTGCTACAACGACGTCGTAAATGCACGCGGGCCATCAAACTGCACCAGCGGTGTAATGGCGTAGCATCCAGCGCGCTAAGCAGGGCATATGGGTTCGAGTCCCTCACGGCGCTGGAGTTCTGATTGCAAGCAAGCATCACTGCGAACAATGCGAGTTGCTTGCTAACAACGCAACAGCGATGGTATTCAAACTGTGCAGGGTCTTGTTAGCGTCAGACTGTTGTTGCCCTGATCTGTGTTTAACGGGCATATATAGAACCACTTTTAGAGTGGTCCGGTGTTCCCCACACATAAAGGTAAGGCCATCGAAGAGCTGATAAGAATTCAAAACAGTTACTCAAGGAAGCTGATGGCCTCAGTTTCAAGTTGTGCTTATGATCGGATGCCGTTTAGCTGTGAAAGAAGTCCTGAGCGGGGATCAGGAGACTACTTGCTAAAAAGGTGGAACGGCGCACCAGAAAGAGGCGCCCTTGTCGAACTTTTCGTTATATGCAGCTGTAAAGCGACCTCTTTGCCTGGGTGTTCGTTTTGATACGTTCGCAATCAAAAACCAGGACAATAAACACTTGGGAGATGCCTTCCGTCTCGAACGACGCCATACGCACATTTTCTGTAGATATGCAAGAGCTGATCACACACAAACGCAAATGCATATTGAGACAGGTGTGGCGCCAGCCAAGAGTGAGACAACAGCAATGGAGCACTGCGGAGTGAACACCGGGCGGAGGGGAAGAGACAACAGAGCTGATAATTACAAGTGCGCTTTGCCGACAGTTACATGAAAAATATGTCCAGGACACCGGCTTTTCTCCAATCTTATTGGATGGGGTACGTGAAAGAAAGCACACGACTTAGTAGAAAGGAGTCGGACGACCCGTGCGAGAACTCGAGCACAAGTGCCGTCCACGAGTGTGCCGCAATCGATTCGAGGAACATTCCCTATCGAGCGGAGTTTTAGGCCAAAGCATGGTGGGACGGGACACCACCCCACATGCGGATCAACCTCGAAGTGCAGAGCGAGAAAGAACTGGAAGGACAGCATTGGAACACCGAAGGACAGCCTTCGAAGGTGACGAAGTGGTCGGTGGAGTGACGATCGATGAAGTACACTCACGTCAAGGACAACTGTGTCACCCGCACGCATCAGCGGGATCGGGATCTCCGCCGAGGTTCGGTGTCGGAACAGGGTCTGGTCGCGTCGACGACGAAACGTTTGTTTGTTCTTACCACCGAAATGTATAACCTGAACTTTCCTCTTATGGATCGGGTTAGCGGAACCCCAAAGAAGGAGAGTGGATGGTCTATAGAAACCCCCTGAGTCAAAATCTTGAACATCATAATGAGATCTGCTATCCTCCTCCTGCTATATAATGTTAGAAGTCCAAGAAAATAAACCACATGGTTATTGGTAAGGGGCTGTCATTTGCATACGGATTGCAGTCCAGTGCTCTCACACCTGTAGAGGAAGTTCGAGACCCAGGCTTTCAAATCACGCGGAACCTCGATTTCAGCAGCTACTAAGTTAAAATTATATATTTCGGTGGTAAGAACAAAGATTAGATCAAACTTCTTCACCTCTATATAGAAACCTTGAGGAGTTCAATTCATTCCCAAGAAATATAGGAGTAGCTGCATTGTGCATTGTTTTGTCTGTAGCTGCTACATGAATTAATGATATTTAAAACAATCTCGTTGGGCTTATCTGTCCAAGCCTTCCGGAAATTTTTAGGGAAAACCCTGTTGGGGAGTAGAGTTGGTATGTTTGCTCTGTTTGTCGTTGTTTTCCAGGTCTTGTTGTGTTTCAGGATGATCGTCCACAATCTGAAATTACATATTGTTCAAGATCATATGTTGATGGCTTTCTGTTCATATCTAATGTCTGTTTCTCGCTTTTTTCCTTGTGTTTTGTACTCGTGATTCGGTCCCACGTCTTTAAATAAGTAAATAAAATAAAATAAATAAGCGCATGACCCATCGGTGCATCGTGCGCTTCCGAGCAGCGCTTTGGGGTCTATTCTTGACCTCCAACTGATGGTAATCCCTCTCCCCGAAGGGCCAGTAAAGCAACACACTGAAACGCTTAGCTATCAGCTTTAAATCTCCCTTCGAGTGAGGCGTCTTCGTGAGTTGAGTTGTATGTGGATTCGCTGTGCGGAGGAAAGCGGAGATTGAGCAAGGAAAGGATGTGGTCAGCTTTGATACAGGGGTGTTACATGAGCCACATCGTGGATGGAGTGGTCCATATCTCGCGAGGAACCCAAGTTCTCTATGCTTTGGAAGAGTAGCTGCACTATGCATCATGTTTTGCCTGCAACTACACTATATGAATTAATGCCTACTGTAACAATAAGATAAAATGCATCATGAAAGCTTGTTATAGAGACCGGCAATTTAGATGAGAGTGCAAACTGGTCCGCCCACTCGAGCCGCCAACCGTTGAATGGAGGGTTATACACGCTAGAGCTCATGAAAGAACACACAGTTTCAAAATTTGCTTTGCGCACGGCCATACGGACTCCGGTAAAACCCACCTCAAACAAGGTTTTCTTCGCAAACGTTCGACTATTCATCTGGAAGGTACCTAATTACGGTTCGCGACATTTTGTGCCGTATGTTCTAAATCGTCACGTTTGATAAGCAAGCACCAATAGAAAAGAAGGGGTGAAAATCGTCCCACACTCCACTTCAGAAAAATTTAATTTAATTTTTTAAAACAAGAATCTATTTACTTTTGTTTCCGAATCGATGCTTCTTGCATCGGTCGCTTCCAGTTTCCAGCCGTTCGCTCCGCGCGAGTTCGTACGTTAGGTGCCTCTCTGAGCTACAGTAGCGTAGCGTGCCGCCGCCCGCTACCAACCTCGATTACGGTAGCGTGGCGGATTGTTGAGCCCGCCTTGGACGAGATGTAACGAGCAAACTATGCGCCGCAGACCAGACTTTCTGTCGTAGGGATTCAGGACTTTTTAAAGTTTTTGCCCTTTTGTCTCTTTGCTCCTCTATTTTTCAGTTTTTTTTGGGCGCTGAGTGACTCCTGGTGGATAACACACCTTGACGAAGGCGACAAGATCGAATTATCCACATCCACATGCTAGTAAAGGCTGCATTCAACTAACAAACTATAAAACAAGCGAAAGAAAGCATGTCGGAAAAGTTTAAAAGAAAACATGGCCTGAGCGAAACCAATGAAGTCGTTGTAGACTAAGCAAGTGTACGAAAGGAAAGAACTTGATGTGTCGCTCCTTCCCACTTCGTCTTTGTAATCTCAGAGGCGGCATGTGGTCGTCATTTTTTCCAGCTGTTTAGTTTCTCTGGCATTCATTTCCACCTTCCATAGAAAGTCATCCTTGAGTGGACTATTTTTGTTTTTTGATTTTGTATCGTATAAGAAACCCTAATCACATATATGACATCAGTCTCACCGATCCCTTCGCTGCTCGCCGCGTTATACTCAGCTCGCCTCTCTCCTAGTGAAACCTCGTCCGAGACGGGCGCGGCATGCGGTCAGCCTACAGTGAGCACGTCGCTCCGCCTTACAGTAGTGGGAGACACCTAAAGTAACGCACCCGCTTCGCACTCCACGTTCTGTTTTCTTGCACGGGATAGTATCGCTGGTCACAATACTCGCCAATAAACCTACGGAAAAAGCACGGACGAGTTCTCGGAGACTCTAGAACCGCATTCTATCGCCCCGCGAATTGCTGCTGGCGCCGTGGGAAGCAAATCCACGGGATTCAGCACTCACTCACCACCGTGCACGACGTCGAAAGCGACAATGGCATGGTGTAGTTCTGAAAATATTGGCACAATATCGCCTCCCGACATCGGACGAGCGGTCTCCAGGGGGATCGCTGCGGTGTTGACCGTGGCAAACACTCCGCCAGTTGACGACGTAGCTTAACCAACCCCGTGGACTGGCGCTTCAGGTGAGCCAAGAATTACGAATCAACCGAAGTGTAACACACACCATTTTCGGTTGAAAATGGCAGTTGAAAAGAGCTTCGAGTACTTCTCCTCTACCAGAAACTCCATCGAGGTTGATACCACTATTAGTAGGAAGTTAGTGAAATAGGATATCTGACAGGCTAATTGCAAGATCAGTTGTAGAAGCCTTCACGTCAAATTTGACACTTCTCAAGACGAATTGGACAGTATTCTAAACGAACTTGGTGCTTTTGAAACGAGAGTGAACGTCTTCCGTCTTCTTCAAAGCGACCGTATTTCGGTCAAGCTAGGAGATTTCCAACTTTTTTTTCATGAAAATTTTGGTACAATTTTTTTGAAATTTTTTAGTTGACACACCCGAATGAGTGCAATAATTTTAAATGTTTTCATCTTACGAGGAAAATAGATAAATTTAATTTCGTTTAAAGCGCAATAAGGAAGCAATCATTTAATGCATTAAAAATGGATCGCGCCATGCATTCGATTAGCTCGTCGCACTTTTATTTGATTGATAGGATGAATGACGCTTACATGAAGCATCAAAGTGAAGATATGTGTGTTGCTTACTTTGCTCTTTGTTTTTGTTGTGTAGTTTACAGGTGTGAAACTGCATACAAGCAGAAATTCTGCTATCAACCAACCAAACATCGAGACGTCTTAGACGAGGGCATGGCGTAATCTCTTTCCATGGCACGAAAAATGGTTGCCTTTCTGCTCTTTAAAACAAGCTTTAAACAATAATTTTTCCTCAAAAATTTGAATTTTATAAGTAGGTAATTTAAATCTTCAAAGAAATCATTCTGAAAATTTTCATTGAAGAAAAATTATTTTGGCCTTTTTGGAGAGTCTTCAGTTCAACGTGGAAGGAGCTCGCTTTGATCTGGAACAGGAGTGCACACGAAGTTCTGTGCGTTAAATTTTTTAACGAAGTTTTTCAATGGAAAATTTTCGTTAAATTTCCGGTAAATCGTTAAATTTCGTTAAAAAATGCTTTGCTCTTCTTTGCCTGACAGGTTTGGTATCAATTTCTTTATCGCGACCGACGTTTCGACGAACTCGTCTTTTTCAAGGTCTGAAAGAAGCTCGAAATGCTTGATCGTGCAGAGTTCATTGGGTCAGAAACGTCGCGTTTACCCTTATACGAACAACATGTCCTTAGGAGTGTTAAGAAGAAGGACCACATCCGCCCCCAACTAACTCACCGATATCCCACCAGTGCCAAGAAACCGGCTCAACTGGTCGCCATGGAGCAAGTGAGACATACTAGTCCGGTCATATATACTGCTCCGAGCACGGTGGTATTGAGAATGCATGCGAAGCAGTATACGATATCTCATAGCTCACACAAAGGGATAAAAGGCAAGAATTCACTGGTAATGGAGATGCACTCGTTCCTGTTGTTCATGGATGGATTGCGCCTGTGAATCCAGAAGGCCTCAAGAGCCTTTCTGGTCCCTATTTCGCTCTCATGATACAACACTGTGCACTTCACATTAAAATCGTCACCGGAGTGGGCTTCTGTTCGGTGTTTTCCAAGCGGGGTTAACAAGCTTTGTTTCCTCTTTTCAGCAAGATGTTCCTTAACGCGGATGCCCAGCAGCCTCCCAGTTTCCCCAATATATAATTCACCGCAGGTTAAACACCCTATCTGGTAAATGACGCCTTTCTGCGCGCAGTCTCCTGTTCTTCCATACGGACAAATCACGCAGTCTTGCGTTATACATACGCGATCGTATAACCGATTTCGAACGAGCTGACGTTTAATGTTGTCTCTCGGGATGTTAACCAGTACAACATCCGCATCCAAGCTCGCTCGCAACAGGCATTGACGTACAGCTGCAGTGACCTTATCCGAAATGAAAGGCAGTGAAAGGCAAATTTTATTGCTAAACGCGTTAGCGTTGTGCCTGTGTTGCACACAGCTTCGTCGCACTTCGTACCCATTGAGGTTAGCTATTCTGCAGGCTAACATTCGGGACTCTTCGCGCTCCTCATCACCCGTACACATCCTAACTGCTGTTCTGAACATGTTGCGGAGCACAGCTCTTTTCACAGCTGAAGGATGGGCCGATTTTGCATGGATGATGATATTCTTGGAGCTGCCCTTGCGGTACCATTTCACACTGTACTGACCGTTTGTCACCCTAATCTGTGTGTTCAAAAAGGGTAACCAGCCTTCACACGGAACTTCTCGCGTGAACTTTATGTACTGTGATTGTGTGTTGAGAATGTTGAACAGCTCATCCATTTCGGACTGAGTTGTTGTTACGACACAGCAATCATCGATGTATCGGCAGTACATTATGGGTAGCCGTTCTATTACCGGTCGTTCAACTTTGCTCATAAAGCAAATTGCTAAAGCCGGGGCTAAACGTTGTCCCATAGCAAGTCCTCGAAGTTGCGAGAAGTATTTACCGGACCATTTGAAGATATTGCAGCTCAGGCATTCCTTGACAAGTATCATTATGTGTGACTTCCTTAAACCGAACGTAGTAATATTACCCTCGTGCTCGTCAAGCATTTCTGAGAGTGCCTGTAGAGCTGCAGTATTATCAACGTTGGTGTATAAGGCAGTCACATCAAACGATTCAATTACACAACCTGGCTGGAATCTGCAAGAGCGCAAACGTTCCAGGAACTTCTCCGTGTTTTCCAAGTGTGATGGTACAAAGTTGAGAAGCTGACCAACAATCTTGTTAAGGAACCAAGATATGTCTACACAACTTATTATAGGTCGTATTTTGTATGTTCCTGCAGTCAATGAGCGTTTGTCTTCTTCAGACAATTTGTGCGCTTTAAGCAAGCCGTAGAACACAGGACACGTCGGCGTACTTAGCGTTAGTCTCTTTATAAGGCGTCTATCTATACCAGCCGATTTTCCAACCGATGACCATAATGTGTTTAATCTGCGACACTGCGAATGAAAAGCTTTCTCGGAAGTTTCGCGATAAACGCTGGAATCAGCAAGGTGGAGTTCGGTGATTTCTTTGTCCAAAGCCTGTGAACAAAACACGAATTCACCTCCCTTGTCGCTAACGGAAACCCGTATTTCATTGCGTTTAATTAGGTCACGAATCTCTTTGAACCCTTCCCATTGGTCCCTTGTCAGGTTCGTTGTTCTGTCATGTCTA
Organism: Heligmosomoides polygyrus bakeri; assembly: GCA_947359475.1. Classification (NCBI taxonomy): domain Eukaryota; kingdom Metazoa; phylum Nematoda; class Chromadorea; order Rhabditida; family Heligmosomidae; genus Heligmosomoides; species Heligmosomoides polygyrus. Next base: position 68,916,294 of record OX375867.1, read on the forward strand.
TGCATGTGGAAAACACGCAGGATGTCTGAGGACAGAGTTCTGAACCTAACATCGATTTCTGGAAAGGATTGAGATTCTTTGTAAAATGACCTCGGAAATGGGATCGGCGCTAGTGCAGCGTGTAACGATCTATCAATCATACCGCGTTCGGATTCTTCCCTTGCTCTTGCTCTAAGTTGGTCTCTAAGCTTATGCAACCCGCCCACAACTTTGCGAAATGTGTCTGCACAGATCTCTTGCGTCATTGAAAACGAAGGGTCTAGGCTAAGAAAATCCCGACCAAATCCCAATCCATCCATGAACAACAGGAACGAGTGCATCTCCATTACCAGTGAATTCTTGCCTTTTATCCCTTTGTG
>OX375867.1:68916852-69013235 GCA_947359475.1 Heligmosomoides polygyrus bakeri
TGGGCTTCTGTTCGGTGTTTTCCAAGCGGGGTTAACAAGCTTTGTTTCCTCTTTCCAGCAAGATGTTCCTTAACGCGGATGCCCAGCAGCCTCCCATTTTCCCCAATATATAATTCACCGCAGGTTAAACACTCTATCTGGTAAATGACGCCTTTCTGCGCGCAGTCTCCTGTTCTTCTATACGGACAAATCACGCAGTCTTGCGTTATACATACGCGATCGTATAACCGATTTCGAACAAGCTGACGTTTAATGTTGTCTCTCGGGATAACAACAGGAACGAGTGCATCTCCATTACCAGTGAATTCTTGCCTTTTATCCCTTTGTGTGAGCTATGAGATATCGTATACTGCTTCGCATGCATTCTCAATACCACCGTGCTCGGAGCAGTATATATGACCGGACTAGTATGTCTCACTTGCTCCATGGCGACCAGTTGAGCCGGTTTCTTGGCACTGGTGGGATATCGGTGAGTTAGTTGGGGGCGGATGTGGTCTTTCTTCTTAACACTCCTAAGGACATGTTGTTCGTATAAGGGTAGACGCGACGTTTCTGACCCAATGAACTCTGCACGATCAAGCATTTCGAGCTTCTTTCAGACCTTGAAAAAGACGAGTTCGTCGAAACGTCGGTCGCGATAAAGAAATTTATACCAAACCTGTCAGGCAAAGAAGAGCAAAACATAGTTACCAAATGCCCAGGTTTCAAGAAAGTCGAACTTGGACATTATTGAACGACGTACCGCCGCATATGTTCGACATCGTCAGAGAAGCTCTATCGCTCCGCCAGAAGGCTGTCGTCGCACGACAGTCGTTGATGTTTCTTCAGCGCTGCAGAGCAACCGGCCTTGTTCCAAGATTCATCAAGAATAAGAAGCTGGGAGCAATATGTGGACTGCCAGAAGATCATCCCAGAATCACGGCTGTTTACAAGTCCTTGCTGGGAGCCGCAATCAAGCAGAAGCAGTACATATTGCATTCTACACTGCTGAAGTGTAGTCCAAAGGAAGAATCTTGTCGACGGTTGCTTGATACTGATATATGGAGAAGGATTGAAGGCGGATCGAAAGAGATCTGCACTGCTCTTCGGTCGAGAACAAAGTCCACCCTTATCTCAAAGTTCAACTTCCTTAGGAATGGAAGGGGGGAGTCCACTCTGACAACAATCTATCCACCTCTGTTCGCCACGCACATGCAGACCGGGCAACTCAACAAGCCACGAGCGCCATAACCAGGGATCAGGTAAGAGTCACTGTCATTGGAGATGCACGAGTTTCTACGAAGGCGTTGGATTTTCTTAGCCTAGGCCCTTCGTTTTCAATGACGCAAGAGATCTGTGCAGACACATTTCGCAAAGTTGTGGGCGGGTTGCATAAGCTTAGAGACCAACTTAGAGCAAGAGCAAGGGAAGAATCCGAACGCGGTATAATTGATAGATCGTTACACGCTGCACTAGCGCCGATCCCATTTCCGAGGTCATTTTACAAAGAATCTCAATCCTTTCCAGAAATCGATGTTAGGTTCAGAACTCTGTCCTCAGACATCCTGCGTGTTTTCCACATGCATAGACATGACAGAACAACGAACCTGACAAGGGACCAATGGGAAGGGTTCAAAGAGATTCGTGACCTAATTAAACGCAATGAAATACGGCTTTCCGTTAGCGATAAGGGAGGTGAATTCGTGATTTGTTCACAGGCTTTGGACAAAGAAATCACCGAACTCCACCTTGCTGATTCCAGCGTTTATCGCGAAACTTCAGAGAAAGCTTTTCATTCGCAGTGTCGCAGATTAAACACATTATGGTCATCGGTTGGAAAATCGGCTGGTATAGATAGACGCCTTATAAAGAGACTAACGCTGAGTACACCGACGTGTCCTGTGTTCTACAGCTTGCTTAAAGCGCACAAATTGTCCGAAGAAGACAAACGCTCATTGACTGCAGGAACATACAAAATACGACCTATAATAAGTTGTGTAGACGGACCAACCGATCGGATATCTTGGTTCCTTAACAAGATTGTTGGTCAGCTTCTCAACTTTGTACCATCACACTTGGAAAACACGGAGAAGTTCCTGGAACGTTTGCGCTCTTGCAGATTCCAGCCAGGTTGTGTAATTGAATCGTTTGATGTGACTGCCTTATACACCAACGTTGATAATACTGCAGCTCTACAGGCACTCTCAGAAATGCTTGACGAGCACGAGGGTAATATTACTACGTTCGGTTTAAGGAAGTCACACATAATGATACTTGTCAAGGAATGCCTGAGCTGCAATATCTTCAAATGGTCCGGTAAATACTTCTCGCAACTTCGAGGACTTGCTATGGGACAACGTTTAGCCCCGGCTTTAGCAATTTGCTTTATGAGCAAAGTTGAACGACCGGTAATAGAACGGCTACCCATAATGTACTGCCGATACATCGATGATTGCTGTGTCGTAACAACAACTCAGTCCGAAATGGATGAGCTGTTCAACATTCTCAACACACAATCACAGTACATAAAGTTCACGCGAGGAGTTCCGTGTGAAGGCTGGTTACCCTTTTTGAACACACAGATTAGGGTGACAAACGGTCAGTACAGTGTGAAATGGTACCGCAAGGGCAGCTCCAAGAATATCATCATCCATGCAAAATCGGCCCATCCTTCAGCTGTGAAAAGAGCTGTGCTCCGCAACATGTTCAGAACAGCAGTTAGGATGTGTACGGGTGATGAGGAGCGCGAAGAGTCCCGAATGTTAGCCTGCAGAATAGCTAACCTCAATGGGTACGAAGTGCGACGAAGCTGTGTGCAACACAGGCACAACGCTAACGCGTTTAGCAATAAAATTTGCCTTTCACTGCCTTTCATTTCGGATAAGGTCACTGCAGCTGTACGTCAATGCCTGTTGCGAGCGAGCTTGGATGCGGATGTTGTACTGGTTAACATCCCGAGAGACAACATTAAACGTCAGCTCGTTCGAAATCGGTTATACGATCGCGTATGTATAACGCAAGACTGCGTGATTTGTCCGTATGGAAGAACAGGAGACTGCGCGCAGAAAGGCGTCATTTACCAGATAGGGTGTTTAACCTGCGGTGAATTATATATTGGGGAAACTGGGAGGCTGCTGGGCATCCGCGTTAAGGAACATCTTGCTGGAAAGAGGAAACAAAGCTTGTTAACCCCGCTTGGAAAACACCGAACAGAAGCCCACTCCGGTGACGATTTTAATGTGAAGTGCACAGTGTTGTATCATGAGAGCGAAATAGGGACCAGAAAGGCTCTTGAGGCCTTCTGGATTCACAGGCGCAATCCATCCATGAACAACAGGAACGAGTGCATCTCCATTACCAGTGAATTCTTGCCTTTTATCCCTTTGTGTGAGCTATGAGATATCGTATACTGCTTCGCATGCATTCTCAATACCACCGTGCTCGGAGCAGTATATATGACCGGACTAGTATGTCTCACTTGCTCCATGGCGACCAGTTGAGCCGGTTTCTTGGCACTGGTGGGATATCGGTGAGTTAGTTGGGGGCGGATGTGGTCCTTCTTCTTAACACTCCTAAGGACATGTTGTTCGTATAAGGGTAGACGCGACGTTTCTGACCCAATGAACTCTGCACGATCAAGCATTTCGAGCTTCTTTCAGACCTTGAAAAAGACGAGTTCGTCGAAACGTCGGTCGCGATAAAGAAATTGATACCAAACCTGTCAGGCAAAGAAGAGCAAAACATAGTTACCAAATGCCCAGGTTTCAAGAAAGTCGAACTTGGACATTGTTAAAAAATGCATTAGCTGCAAGCCATTATTCCAAGTGAGGAAAAGTCAAGGAAAACAACGTTTCAACTTCAACAAGTCAACAGCTAACGTTTAAGGAACGGAGTGTAACAATAAAGGATAAAGGATAAAGGACGGCGTTACTCAATCCCTTCTGGGATGCGCCAGCGCATTCTACTTCTACGGGATGTCGTGGAGGCGACATGAATGCGTATTTGGCCATACAATGACTTGCGGTGGCCAGCCGATGAACAAGTCAGTGCTCTATCCTTCCCAGACAAGTCTGGTACCAATTCACCGACCCCGGAGGGATGGAAGGCTTGGTTGGCCTGGGCGGGAAATCCGAACCAGGAACCTGGTATCGGGTGCACGCGACAGTCGCGCCTCCTCCGACTGCGCTACACGCGGAGTGTAACAATGCAATATAAAATAAACAATTGATTGTCAACAAAATGTGGACAGCAACATAAACAAGATTTTAGGAATAAATTATCTACAGGGTGTGGAATAAGAACAGATACGGAATTATCATTCAAGGTAACGCTACTTACAAGGGAAGGGTCTGAACGGGGGAAGCGAGTCATATAGGAAGGATCCTCACCCCTCAATTGGTATAAAAATGTGTTTATTTTTTACCAAGTCGTTAAACCCAAGGAGTAGGGGCTCTTGAAGTCACAATGGAAAGCGGCGCATCACGAGGGGGTCTTCTACGCCCGCGATGCCTCTGCTGGCAAGGGCTCGCAGCACAGTGGAAGTGGGGTTGCTTCATGAGAGGAAGGTTGGGGGTTTGGTTCTTCTGCGCTGCTGCATTTTCGCAATTCAACTTACTGGTTGAGATTTGGGGATTCTGACGTCTATACCACTTTTTCGCACATTTTCTAGCTGTACGCTGTGGATTTTCTAGCTGTGCGCTCTCACTTCAACCATCTCAGACGTCACATCCTGGTCTCTTTTAAAAATCCGAGCAGGATGGCTTTTCTCGAGGTCATTGGTTCATTTGTGGAAACAGACTGTGAAGAGCCTGTAGCCTTTATACGTTGCCCGTATTGTGCCAAGTGGTGCCTCCTGCACTATGTACCTGTGTCTCACTGATGTTGAATATTTACATCATAATGTTGAATACCACAGCATTTAGCTGGAAAATTAGGCATAGAAACGTCTGAAAATGGTATAGACGTCAGAATCCCCAAATCTCAACCAGTCAGTCGAAATGCAAAAATGCAGCAGCGCACATGAACCAAACCTCCGACCATCCTCGCATGAAGCAATCCCACTTCCACCGCTGTCCGAGCCCTTGTAACAGAGGCATCGCGGGCGTACAAGACCCCCATACTCGAGATGTGCCGCCGTATACCATTGTGACCTTAAGGACCCCGTACTCCTTGGGTTTAACGACTTGGCAAAAATAAACACATTTTTATATGTACTAATTGAGGGATGAGGATTCTCCCTGTATGACTCGCTCGCCTTCTTGCTAAACTAGACAGTGTGGGAGTTCGTGGTCAGATGCTCCAACGGTTTGAGTCTTATCTCTCTGGATGGTATTCAAGCGTTAGAGTAGGAAATCACTTGTCAATGCCCAGAAACTGTCCATTCTTATCTACACATATGATTTACCAAGCTATCTCAAGACGGATCCCAGAATTTCGGTTGCTGCTTTCGCCGATGACGTTAAGGTCTACATTGCATACGAGAGCAGTGAGTCAGAAGAAGAAGTCATTGCCTTTAAATACAAAGAAAAGTCATATTTTCTCGTTTAACTCCTCCCCGTTAGAGATAAAATTTCCAGATGGCACTTCTCTTTCCCCTGCAATCAGGTGGTAGACCTTGGCGTGCTTCTTTCAAAAGGCCTTTGTTGGTCAAATCAAGTTCAGGAAGTTGCTAAAAAGGGACTTAGGCTAGTTCACCTATTATTCCGAAACATCCACTGTTCTGATGTAAACATTTGGTTGAAGCTGTATAAAACCTACGTTCTCCCAGTAGTTGATTACTGTAGTCCTGTTTGGATCCTCATCTGGCTAAAGATATTCAAGCGCTAGAAAGAGTCCAAAAGACCTTCACTAGGTTGTTGTACTACAGAGTGTTTGCCAATGATGGTTGTGAATAGAGCATTCCTGAGTATACGATAAGGCTTAAAGATCTCAACATGAAAAGTCTTCTCTATCGTAGAACTGTTTCAGACCTACTTCTTGCTTTTAATATCTTCAAAGGGGAGCTTGCTTGAGTCCGTCGAAATATTGGACATTCCGTCCATCAAATGGCGGGAGAAGTCGTTTCAACGTATACAACTACAAGCTGGGTTCATTTCAGAAAGGGCTACGTATAAACTCGTTCTTTGTTCGTTCTACGAAATGGCTTGAAAGTCTGCCCGTGTCAGTTCTGCCTTGCGAAAAATCTTCTCAGTTCAAACAAGCTGTAAAGAATATTTTAAGTATTTATTTTTTTGATATTTTTTAGTATTTTGATATTTTAAGTTCTCTTGGGATCCCAGATGTCTCCTAGTACTTTTGTAGACTTGTTCAGATATCTCGCCCAACTGATCCGAGTCGTATTATCTTTTATTTTCTAAACTCGTGGCTTTTCCGTGAGCGTGGCTTGCTTATACTCCATTTTCCATTTTCTTGGCATTCTGAGTGAAATAAACCCAGTTTCCTTCAAAAAGAGTTTTTTAGACTGCGTCCCTGCAAGGGTCATGCAATTGACCGGTCTCATCCTGTGTCACAACCAGGTAAAGTCCTTAGGAGCCACTTCCGGTGGGGAGGGCTTCACCTATTACGATTTCATGCTTCTTTGGCATAGGCGACTCTCTTACAGCTTTTAAATGGTACGGCAACCGTCTTCTATCCCTTCAGTTTTCTGCCGACCCTCCAGCCTTTGGAAGAGCAGTAGACGTTGTCCTGAATACGCCTGCCTTCACCTGTGCTTAAGCCTGGTCACGCCCGAGGAGCCTCTACCAAGGGGAGGACCTCACCTATTGCTGTGCACGGTTCGATTTTCGGCCATCACGGGTTGTTGCCGGTCTGACATTTTTCCTCTTTTCTCGATCATCTTTTGTCTGGACTCAGCTTACACGGCAGAAACGTTTTGCAAAATCATGGAGGATATTCTAACCTCGTTCCCGGGAAACCACGAGAAAAGTCGTAGCTAGAGGTGATCGCATTAGGACACTTTAACCGATTCGGTCCATTTGGCGAGTAATCTCCGTCATCTGCCAACTTGTTTTGAGCGCATGAATAGCATTATCTTAACATTCCATGATTGCATAAATAATTAAATAAAATACAATGTTTCCAAAAATTTGAGTGCACCATAGAAGACATGAGAATAGCATGAAAACATGAAAATGTTCCTGCTGATTTCAATAGTTTTTCAGGATTTGTCCTAATCGGAAGGATGAGGCCTGCAACAATAGTGAGGACTAGTGGTGAAAATGATGAACTCACTGGGAAAAAAGTCTGTTAAAAAATCCGTTAAAATTCGTTAAATCGTTAACCGTTAAATGTGCACCCCCGTTCTGGAAGATGTTCAGCTTGATTTCAAAGGTGTTAAGCTGGAAACAGAGTTCGGCGGCACCGGTCCGCGAACTCGTCGATTCACAGTGGTGGGACAACCCCCCCCCCCCTTCAGAAAATTTTGAACAAGTTACTTGCGCCTTATAAGCCTCAAAACAAGTTACGTGCGCCTTTAGACTTGGACAACAAGTTACTTGCGACTTATCCCTCGCGGTTAACTATCTTGCAAGGTTGCATCCAAGAATTTTAAACTTGCACGCAACTAGCTGCAGTGCAAACTTCTAAGAATCTTTCGTGCAAGCCAATGTTTCGCGCCTAATTGGTTTGAAACATTACGCACGTGCTTTCACACGCGGCGTGTGAGGAACTCCGCCGACGCTGCTCTGCCGAGCCAGCCACTGGCCTGCCCTTGCTTCTGTCGCCTTCCTTGTTTCTTCTGTGTGTATATGTGTGTTTCCGTCCCTCCGTCCGTCACAACTGGGGTGGGGCACGCACTGCGTACTGGCCATAGTCAACGGTTGGGGTGCTCAACAGCATCCCGAAACTTCAGCCCTGGGGTAATCGAGGCCACTGAACGCGAATATGTGGTTCGTTTTTGAAATATCGATCGTCATCAATCGATATTGATCAAATTATTGATTTTCTGTGGATGTCATTCAAGCGGGTCGAAACTTCAGCCCTGGGGTAATCGAGGTCGCTGAACACGAATCTGGAGTGCGTTTTCAAAGTATCGATATTGGTCAAATAGTCGATTTTTGTGGATGTCGTTTATTTTTCTATTTCTTTATAACTTACCCCGATCGACGTGGTTAAGGTGTTCTTCTTGAGGAAACCATGACATAGGTGGCAGCTACAATTGATGAGGAGCTATTACCACGACGAAGCCGTTTAGAAGATGTCAGTGCGGTCGAGAGGCCGCTATGATGGCTGGTACGAAGTAAATAGAAATGAAAGTATGCATTTTATTGGTTTGCCAGTTTCCAATTTTGTCATGGAAACCTTCTCACAGTGTTGTAGTCATTCCAATGCGAATGAAGGGTTTAAGCAAGTCTGAGAGGGTTGCATACTTACGTTCTTTTATAACATCCAGGGAACCCAAAACATGCTGACCTTCGCCTACCCTATTTATGCACTTGTTTTTCTTAAAATAAATAAAATATAAACCAATTAAGACACAGCTTAGCGACGTATTATTAGGTTAAGTACATTTCGAATAGAAAGAAAATATTTCCGAGAAAGAAGAGGGTGCTAGTTTGGAAAGGTAGCTAGTGACATGTTTATTCCCATGGTTTGGAGTGGAACGAACAAGGTGAAAGGCTGTCTGAGTTCATCAAGTCGACCAAAACCATCCATGGATGCGTCGGACTCTGATGTACAGTGGATTCACGACCAAGATCTCACCATTCTGCACGAAGTCGTCATCGACGTGAAAAGAGGGGTTCGGCAGGAGGATACCATATCTCCAAAGCTTTTCAGTGCCACCCTTGAAAACGTCACCCGCAAACTAGAATAGGAAGACATCGGAGTGAAGGTCGACGACTGGAAACTGCACCATCTCCGCTTTGCTGACGACATCATGCTCATAACACCGAGCATCAGCCCGGCGGAGCGAATGCTGACCAACTTCGATCGTGTATATGGGAACGTTGGACTGCAGCTGAATCTTACGAAGACGATGTTCACGAGAAACGGACAAGTTTCTGATGCACCATTCTCGCTCAACGGAACGAGCACCTCCGAATGCTCCAGCTACGTGTACCTGAGTTGCGAAGCCAACATGGCCAACGACCTAGCGCCAGAGGTGGGAAGGGGAGACGAGTGGCTTGGGAAGCCTTCAAGGGCGTCGAAGAAGTCGTTAAGAAGACGAAGAACGTCCGACTCTGCGCCCACCTACTCGACTGCACTGCTATTCCTGCCCTGACATACGCCTCAGAGACGTGGGCTATATGAAAGCAGGATGAGCACGCGATCAGCGTCGAGCAGCGCGGAATCGAGAGGACGATGCTCGAAGAAACCCGATTCACGCAAGTGAGAGAAGGAGAGAAGGCCTCCGGAGTTCCGGCTTCGCCGACGTTCAAAGATCAGAGACGCTGTCGCGTGGGCCAAGTTTTCAAAAAATCACGTTCACGGCGCATTCTAAAGGCAAGCTGGACAGTCTTAAGGCAATTTCTGAGTAGGGCAGCTGGGAATTTCAATAAAATTCCCCAAACTGTCACTCTACAGGCTCTCGCGCCCACTCGATTGATTATGTCCGGCCTATATGCATTGTTCAACTTCATTTTCACAAGTGCTTGATTTTAAAGAAAGTTATTTAAAAAAGCCGCTTTGGAACGCTCCAAAGCGGCTTTTTCGGGAATTGACCAAAAGACACGCGTGGTACTGTACTAGGTTGGAAAAAAGTCTTTTCATTTTTTTCAAAGATTTATTACTTCACAACTACAATGTCAAATCAATTGAGATAAACTCCATATTGTTCCACTACACTTCTTCAAAGACTGGGTAATTTTCTAGTTCCTCTCGCTTAAAAGACTGCAGTTCTGATGTCGAATCATTGCTGAATCCAATTTTTGAGGTCTTCATCCGTTTCAAAATATTTCTCTCCAATTTCTTGCTTGAGAGCACGGAAGAGATGGTAGTCGGTAGGGGCGACGTCAGGGCTACTCGGCGGATGTGGCATTACCTCCTAGCTCAGCTCCTTTATTGTTTATCTTGTGAGTCTTGCAACATGTGGTTTTGCACTGAGTGTCTGACAGGGCATGTGGAATCTAAGCTCCAAATTTCCATGCAAAGCCAAGACCCTTCAGATGGATTCCCACTATCCCATGGGACACTTCGAGCTTCTCTGCCAGTTGTCGTGTCGTCTGCCTGCCATCGGTACGAAGAAGATGGAGTAGTTCAGTGTCGTCCAATTCAGTTGGCCTTCCTAACCTTGCTTTGTCCTCAAGTGAGTAATCTCCCTTTAAAAGCTTTCCGAACCACTCATAACAGGCGCGATGAGTAGTAGATCCCTAGCCATATATACAGTACCGGACGCGCCTTTGAATAGACGCCGAAAAAACCGCACTTTTGCGGTTTTTGGGTCTTTTTGCTATAACTCGCCAAAAGGTCATCCATTTGAAAAACCATGAGCACACTTGATCTCAGGAGACCGAGCTCTACCGTTTGGTATATACACTTCATATGAAACATCAAAGATGGCCAAAATTAAAAACTTGCGCTCCATTGAGAAGGCCGGCCGCGGGCGAGTTGTCGGCCGCAAGGCGTCGAAAACCGCTGCATGCTCACAATTCCTCTAATTTGAGGTTTCTTGAGAAACGGTTGGCACCTTTCGATTCGTCTCTTCGAGATCTACACAATCATGTATACATCTTCGCCAAACCACAACTTCGCATTTTCGCAGTGGGTGGTCAAAGATGACTGGAGCAGACTTCTTGGTAGTGGAGAAGCTTATATTACAGGACTTACATGTTCTCGGAGCATCTCAAGCATGGCGTAAAGTGTTTTGTCATGTCAGGAATCCTCTGAGAGTGCGCCGTGCACAATGCATATAGGATCGAACCTATCAATCGAGGGAGGGGCAGTTTGTAGAGTGAGCATTTAGGGAGTTTTATGAGAAATCCTCAGCCACCCTACTTAGGAATTGCTGTACCTTGTCCCGGTGAGACGTTGGAGTGCGCTATGCGCAACGTATATAGGATCGAACCTATCAATCGAATGGGTGAGACAGCTCGCAAATTGCACCGCGGGGGTGTTCTGAGCGCAATAACTCTGTCATGTTAGAGTCTTTCCGGCTGCAAGTTGTGGATTTTGTAGGCAGTAGAAAGTTCAAGAAGCGCGGTGAAACGTAGCAACCTAGCTTAAGAATGGACAAAGTTACAGCGGTGCGAAAATGCAGGCAAACGTTGTGTGACACGATTTTTTCCGAGATCAGTCGACTACTACAGGAAGACGAGGCGAGTTAACGGCATGCAAACTCGCGGACGAGCAAAGCACTGAAGGCACTTCACGACGATCTGCTCCTAATTCTCCAGCTGCCTAAACTGCCTTAGCCCCATCTGCCATTTTAGAGCGGCGGACGGCAGCGGTGAAGATTCTTCCGCCCTTACTCGCCATGTTCGAGTTTTCGAGCCCCAGCCAGGGTACCATTCTGTTTAGCTCGAAAAGCCCTATCGAACAGTATCAATTTCGACTAATTTTGGAAACATCGATTTTTTGACAGTTTCTCATCGAAGACGGCTTTTAGGCCGTGCCAGACGGATGATGACGTCATCGGAAATCGATGTTTCCGAAATTGGTCGAGTTTGATACCGTTTCATAGAGCTTCTCGTGCTGAATTGAACGGGGTTACTATGACTAGCGAGAACTGTTATCTGGGAGAGTAAGAGCACGGAGAACATTGACCGTTGTTGTACTAAATTGCACGCGCGGGCGTGTTTGGAGCGCGATAACTCTGTCAGCTTCCAATCTTTCCGGCTGGAACGTGCGGATTTCGTAGGCAGTAACATGCTCTAGTAAAGCGCCAAAGCACAGCAAATTATCTTACGAATTGGCAAGGTTACGGCGGTGCGGAAATGCAGGTTGGGTATGTGTGATACGATTTTTTCAGATTTCGGTCGACCGCTGCGGGTACACGAGGCGGGCTAACGGCATGCAAACCCGTGGACGAGCAAAGCAGCGAAGGCACTTTACGATGACGTGCTCGCAGCTCTCCAGATGCCTAAACTGCTTTAGCACAATCTGCCATTTTGGAGCGGCGGAGGGCGATGGCGAAGTTCCTTCCGCCCTTACTCGCCCACATTCTAGTTCTCGACACTCAATGGCACCACTCTTTTCAGCTCGAGAAGCTCTACCGAATGGTGTCAATCTCGGCTAATACTGGGAATATCGATTTTTTTGAAAATTTCGCAACAAAGGCGAGGCGGCTCAAGGCCGCGGCAGAAGGACAATGACGTCCTCGAAGATCGACATTTTTGAGCCGCGCCAAATTTCCTCATCCAAAATCATCTAGGGTTATTTGGAGCGCTGATTACGAATCCAACGTCCGTTTTTGAAAATTCCACCGATTTCGATAGGTTTTGGATTTTCTTCTGGATAACTGAGGGTGGTCGGGTCAGGAACACCGATTTTGCTCAAACTTACTTAAAGGTCGCTAATTTTCAGCGCGCTTCTTGAACTTTCTACTGCCTAAAAAATCCACAACTTGCAGCCGGAAAGACTCGAACATGACAGAGTTATTGCGCTCAGAACACCCCCGCGGTGCTATATACGTTGCGCATAGCGCACTCCAACGTCTCGCCGGGACAAAGTACAGCAATTCCTAAGTAGGGTGGCTGAGGATTTCTCATAATACTCCCTAAATGCTCACTCTACAAACTGCCCCCCCCTCAATTGATAGGTTCGATCCTATATGCATTGTGCACGGCGCACTCTCAGAGGATTCCTGACATGACAAAACAGTTTACGCCATGCTTGAGATGCTCCGAGAACATGTAAGTCTTGGAATATAAGCTTCTCCAGTACCAAGAAGTCTGCTCCAGTCACCTTTGACCACCCACTGCGAAAATGCGGTGGTTTGGCAAAAATGTATACATGGTTGTGTAGTTCTCGAAGAGAGGAATCGAACGGTGCCAACCGTTTCTCAAGAAACCCCGTGGGTAGAAAGAGAACGTTGTCGTCAGGAAAAGCTAGTTCGACGTAGTAGTAATGGCACTAATACCACAGTCGAAATATCTCAAAATCTCCCGCAGAATGTGTCTCTCGCTCGCTCAGACAATCAAGAGGACAGACCACGTCTTTCGGCTTCTGCCTCAAGAAATTTTTAAAAAGTCCTCAGAATTACAACCTTGAATTGAATTGCGTTCTCTCAAATATTCGATCTTTATCAAAAAATCATGAATCTCTTGAACTTTTACTAGCTCAACAAAAACTGGCTCTAGTACTTTTAACTGAAACTTGGCTCAAAAGTTTCATATCCTTACCTCCACTTGTGGGTGAATGGTGTTCTCACTATGAGTGCATTAGGTGTGATCGCCCTCGTAAATCGGGGGGCGGTGTTGCGACTCTCTGTAACTCGTCTCTTTATTTTCAAGGAATCCATTATTAATGCTTATGAGATTTTATGTTGTGATATTTGCCCAGTATCCAAGCCTCTACGAGTCATACTTGTATACAGAACTCCAAATTGCTCTGCAGAAAACAATTGCTCTGAATTACTCATGAAAGCCTTAAGCGACATGTTATGTTGTGAGCATCCCTGCCTTTTAGCGGGCGACTTTAACTTTCCAGACATTTCCTGGTTTCCTTTATTGTCCTCATTCAGTTCCATTTCCAAACACTTTGTTGAATTTATAGAAACGCACAACCTAATACAGCATGTTCATGAACCCACCCTGGGTAACCACACTCTTGATCTGATTCTATGCAACGCAGACAGAATGATACAAGATGTAAAAACGAGTCCCCCTCTTGGGAGCAGCGATCACAACAGCGTAAACTTTCGCATCAACCACTACGCAGAACCTAAACGCTCTGTCGTCCGAAAGAACTTTATGAGCGCAGACTATGACGCCATCCGAAAACACTTGGCCGAAATAGATTGGTACAGTTCCCTAAATACGGTAAACTCCGTAGATGAAAAATACGAGTTATTTCTTGCTATACTACAGCATTCCATTCAGCTGTTTGTTCCAGTCCAGAAAGCCCCAGCCTGCGGTAAATTTTTACCCAAATATCTCCTCAATTTATTCAATCTCCGACATGCAGCATGGAATGGAAAGCAGTAAATAACAATTCCTCTGATAGCTGGAGTGAATATAAGCGTATAAATCTCAAATTTTCTAAGAAACTTACAAAATACAATCGCTGTCAAGAAAAGAAAATTGTTGAAGCAAAAGACAAATTAGCTTTCTACAAATTCATGAGATCAAGATTTCAAGAGAGGAAAAGTATTGGAGTTTTAGTCACAGAAGATGGAAGCATTGTCAGAAACGACCTAGATAAAGCTCAACTATTAGCGGACACTTTCGTAAAAGCTTTCACTGATAATGATCTCGACAATGTATCATCCCCAATCAATGCGTTCCCCATTATGGAAGATTCTGTTTGGTTTCATGCAGACGAATTGTACGAAGAACTTTCAAGATGGCCTACGTCTTACTCTCAAACGCCCGATGAAATACCGTTTTTCTTTGTAAAACAAGTTAGTGCAAGTATTGTCAAGCCTCTTGAATTCATTTACAATTTAAGCTTCATGACAGCTGAAGTTCCACATAGATGGAAGAGCGCTATAGTTACTCCAATACCGAAAAAGCCCCCATTTACGACACCGCAAAATTATCGACCGGTTAGTGTCACATCTATGTTCGCCCGTCTTTTCGAAAAAATTCTTAAAAAGAGAATTGTTGCACACTTGGATCACCACAACATAATCTCAACAAACCAATATGGTTTTCAGAGAAAAAGATCCACTGAGACAGCTATGCTACAGACCTTGAATGATTGGACCAATGACATAGATAACATAGGATGGCTTGATGTGATTTATTTTGATTTTGCAAAAGCCTTTGATAGGGTATGCCATAAGAGACTAAAAGCTAAACTGATCATGGTGGGCATGCATCCTCGAATAATTTCTTGGATAGTTGAGTTTTTAGATCACAGAACTTTTACTGTACGCGTGAATTGCAATTATTCAGCACCACAACTGGCTCTTAGTGGCGTTCCACAAGGTTGCGTTCTATCCCCTATTCTATTTAATATCTATACCCACGAACTACCGTCACTAATAACGAACTCAGGAGTGAAATGCATAGCTTTTGCTTATGACTTGAAAATTTACCATAGCTCACCAATCCATAATCAAAACCTTCTGCAGCAAGCCATAGATGCTGTTGATCGCTGGTCCCACGGGTGGCGGCTTCCTTTATCAAAAAAAAAAATAAGGTGTTCCATTTAGGAAGGAGAAATCCTGGCTACACATACAAATTAGGTGAAAATGAGATTACAAGCACTGATCAAACAACAGATCTTGGGATCCTCCTCGATGCAAATTTAGCTTTGGACGCGCATTGTGAACAAATTGCAGATAAAGCGATAGCTGTGGTACACAATCTCTCTAGAAGTCTTTCCACAAAAAACCCATCTGTCCTTGTCAAAGCTTATAAGACTTACGTTAGGCCGATACTTGAGTATGGAACAACAATTTTTAATCAGTTAAGAAAAATATACTTCGACTTGAAAAAGTCCAAAATAGCTTCACTAGAAAACTGTTTATCAGGAAATGTGGCTTTGATTACCATGCTATTCCCAGCAGTGAAGTAAGAAACAAACAACTCGGACTACAGACACTTTCATCCAGACGAAGAATATATGATCTCGTAATGGTTCACAAAATTCTCCATGGTTTCTGTGGACTTGATAAGAGTGACTTCTTCATAGTGAGACCATCTAGAACCCGAGGTGGAGGAGAGAAACTTTTACTAAGTACTGCAAAATCTTCTATTAGACATAATTTTTTCGTTAATAGAGCAGGTTCGGATTATATAAAACTTTCCAAAAACTCAGTTATTCCGTACAAGCTGAAGCCATTTATTACGAATGCAAGTCAATTCATGAACAATTCTAGGACATAATGGGATCTTGTGGCAAAGCCCCTCTTGATCTGTTCTCCCTTCCATTCTTCTTTCTCTGGGCATTTGTTGTCGTATGTACTTTCTAATCATTCTATAACACTTTGATCTGGATCGTTAGCCAATTTGATGTGGATGTCGTTCTATACCGTTTCTAAATACATTGTTCTTCACATGGATTTGACCCATGTAATAAATAATAATAATACACCAAAGCCCATTTGTTATATTCTTCTTCAATCACGTTTCTTTTCTTTTGTAGCGCACAAACATGTGCAATAAATCAATAAATCAATAGATCCTCTTGACATCTCGCGGAATCCAGTCGGTGACGGCTCTAGTCCAGCGGGTGTCTGCGAAGCGCATTACGTGGCCGGCCCACCTAATATTCAACGAATTGGCCCATGCGACAGCGTCTCTGATCTTCGAACGTCGACGAAACTCGGAACTTCGGAGGCTTCTCTCACTTGCGTGAGTCGTGACGCTCCGAGCATCATCTTCTCGGTTTCCCGCTCTGCGATGCTGATCCCGCTTTCGAATGGCCTCTGAGTCGTATGTCAGGGCAGGAGAAACAATGCAGCCGAATAGGTGGGCACGGAGGAGTTCTTCGTCTTTTTCGCGACTTCTTCGACGTCCTTTAGAGCTCACCAAGCCGCTCGTCGTTTCCTGCTGTCCAGGTCAGGCACTAGGTTGTTAAGTATGTTGACTTCAGGACCCGATACACTAGCTGGTGCGCTCGGGGTTCGTTCCGTCGAGACAGAATTGGGCATCAGAAACTTGTCCGTTCCTCATGATCATCGTCTTCGAAAGATTCAGCTGCAGTCCAACGCCCAAGTCCAGCTTTTGAGATATGGTATCCCCTGCCGAATCCCCTTCACGTCGATGACGACGTCGTTGTAAAATGGTGAGATCTTGGTCATGAACCCACTGTACAGCTCTCGAAGGACTTCGATGTACTGAGTAGGAACACCCTGAGTGAGCAGGGCTTCGATCACCGCTTCTATTTCGACGGACTGAATGCCTTCTGAAGGCCGACGAACGTGAGGCACAAAGGCAGCTTGTACTCTCGCGACACTTCGATGAGCTTCGCGATGGGTTGTGAGTGGTTCATCGTGCTAAATCCTCTCTGAAATCCTGCTTGTTCGCTCGCTGGTCCTCTTCAAGATCACTGGAGTGAACAGCTTGTAGACTACGGACAGCAGAAAGGTCGGTGTCGTCAACGCCTCTCTTCCTGTACGGAATATGGTCCTGATAGTCTTCCACTGAGATGTAATATAATATGTACATATATGTGATAGGTAATAATAATAATATTATGGTGGAGAGGATATATGCTTGATCCCCATTCTATAGTGTCTACGCATTCAAAACAAAACTCTCACTTAAAAACTGTTGTGCTGACAGCCCTGTGGTCACACTGACGTACTAGTTTTTACTAGGCTGCAGAAACCTGCCCGAAATTCAATGACGACACAACAGCAATAGAATGGCGTTGGAAATTCACCCCAGCGCTGCTTACGCGATGCTCCCTTGCTCGAACAAAAATAAAAAAATAAAGGATAAACGACGGCGTTACTCAATCCCTTTTTTAGATGCGCCACGTATTCTACTTCTACGGGATGTCTTGAAGGCGATTTTGAATGCGTATTTGGCCATACAATGACTTGCGGTGGCCAGCCGATGAATAAGTCAGTGGTTTATCCATCCCAGACTAGTCTGGTACCAATTCATCGACCCCGGAGGGATAGAAGGCTTGGTTGGCCTGGGCGGGAAATCCGAACCAGGAACCCGGTATCGGGTGCAGGCGGCAGTCGGCGCCTCTTCCGACTGCGCTACAAGCGCCCAATACGAATGTAACATGAACAAAATTCATCCTTTATAAGCCACTCTCTTTTGTACGTCTCCTTTCTAACCCTAACCTGGAAGATCCAAAGAACTTATTTTCATACAAACATTCGTAGTATTGCGATTGGTGGCGATGTCCGTTCCTCCACGTGGTGCCACTGGAAACTACTCGCTCTGCGAGTTAAGCCGAACACGGACACTCGATTGCAGGCGACAGGCCCTTGTGACAGGCCGGCCTACGAAGACCCATGTCACATCACATGGTGTATGACAGCTCAAGTGTTTCGAGATAGTGCTACGGCGTCCGCGGGAGCCGACGCGCACTCGCAGAGCCCGGCGAGTGTGAGAAGTATGCGAGGGTCCCTGATGCGAGGACGGCATCGGGGGGCAACTGAGCTAGTCCGAAAGTCCCGTAACGTAAGCAGGACCCGCGTGGCTACGCTGAATGTGGGTACGTTGACGGGCCGCTCGTGCGAGTTGGTTGAAGCACTGGAGCGTAGAAGAGTTGATTTCTGTGCGGTGCAGGAGACGAGGTGGTCCTGCCGCAAGTCAAGGGATATAGGACGTGGCTTTAAGGCCGTTCTATGTGGAAGTCCCAGGACCACCAGTGGTGTCGGAATAATCGTCTCCGAACGATTTCGTGACTCGATTGTAAGCGTCGAGCGCTTTGACGATCGATTGATGAAGATCGTTGTCGCCGCTAAGGAGCGACTCTATCACTTCTTCTCTGCGTATGCTCCGCAGACTGGCTGCTCGGATCAAGCCAAGGAAGAGTTTTGGAGCCTGCTTGATGAGAAGACAGCAGTGGTACCGTCGAAAGATGTCATCATAGTCGCTGGTGACCTTAATGGGCACGTAGGTGCTACGAAAGACGGGTACAGCTGTCATGGTGGGTTCGGATACGGATCACGTAACGCCGATGGTGAGCGCATTCTTGAGTATGCGGAATCGCATAATCTCACCATTGTGAACACCGTTTTCCGAAAACGCGACTCCCACCTCATCTCATACTATAGTGGGAGCTCCAAGTCTCAGATAGACTTTGTCCTTGTGAGAGATCGCGACCGGAGTCTTGTCACAGACGCGAAGATCGTGCCGTATGAGACGGTCGCCCCACAGCATCGACCGCTGATCTGCACTTTGAAGATCGCCCCTCCGAGGCTGAAGCAGGTTGAGCGATGCGGTGCAGCTAGAATTAAGTGGTGGCGAATCAGAGAGAAGGAAGCAGCTGTGATTTCTCGCGTGCGGTTACCGACAGTCACGACTGTCGACGAAACTTGGAAGAAGGCGACCGACGCGATTCGTCAAGCTGCACAGTCAGAACTCGGCATTACGAAGCCTGGGCGACGGAAGGTCGACAAGCAGACATGGCTGTGGACAAACGACGTGAAAGCGAAGGTTCGAGAGAAGAAGTCGCTCTATCACGTGTTTCTCGGCGAAAAGACAGCCGATAACTGGCAGAAGTACCAAGAAGCGAGGAAAGCTGCAAAGAAGGCCGTGGCTGTTGCGAAAGCCACTCATTATGGAGATGTCAACGAGAAGCTCGAGTCTCGTGATGGTGAGCGGTATCTGTACCGACTTGCAAAGAATCGCCATCGCCAGACCGAGGACATCGAGAAGTTCTTCGGCATCAATGATGAGAACGGCCATCTTCTTACGGACCGCAAGAAGGCATTGAAGCTATGGCGCGATTACTTTGAGGAAATCTCTACGGTAGAATTTCCTCATCCAGCCATCCCTTCAACGGCTCCAACCCACGGCCCCGTTCAGAAGATCACCGTGGAGGAGACTGAAGCGGCTTTGAAGAAGATGAGGCCAGGCAAAGCGACTGGGCCCGATGACGTGGCAGCTGATTTGTGGAAGTCCAAGTACTGGTACCCTGCTGAGTGGTTGGCGAAGTTCTTTAATCAGGTTGTGGCGGAGAAGAAAGTGCCTGAGTGTTGGCGCCAAAGTACGACGATCCCGATTTGGAAGAAGAAGGGCAGTCCTGCAGACTGCTCCAATTACCGTCCGATTCGCTTGCTTCCGCACAGCATGAAGATCTTTGAGCGAATTGTCGATGGACGAATTCGGGACATCGTTCAGCTGTCCAGCAATCAGTGCGGCTTCGTGGCTGGTTGTGGCACCGTTGATGCCATACACGCCACTCGCCTCCTGATAGAGAAGCATCGCGAGAAACAGAAGGCAGTGCATATCGCCTTCCTCGACTTGGAGAAGGCCTTTGACCGCGTACCGCGTGAAGTGATATGGTACGCCTTGCGACATCATGGAGTTCCCGAAGAGCTCATAGAGTGGGTGTGAATTCTCTACTCTTGTCCAAAGAGTCGAGTTCAAGCTGCAGCTGGAACCTCGATGGAGTTCCCCATCTCTGTCGGGGTGCACCAGGGTTCTGCGCTTTCCCCACTCCTCTTTGCTGTCGTCATGGATGCCATCACACGAGATCTTCAGAAGCCCGTCCCTTGGACGTTGCTTTATGCCGATGACGTGATGCTCGCTAGCGAAGATAAAGGAGAACTCGAGCGAGAGTTGCAAGCTTGGTGTGATCGCTTGGAGCGGTTTGGACTCAGATTGAACGTGAAGAAGACCGAGTATTTAACGACGGACGTTACCGAGTCCACCTCCATCAAGGTTAACGGCATCGAGCTTCCACGCACTGCGGTCTTTAAGTACCTGGGATCAGCAGTCGCGTCTGACGGCAAACTGATGGTCGAAGTGAATTCACGCGTGAGTGCAGCTTGGTCCAAGTGGCGCTCGTTGACTGGGGTGCTCTGCGATAGGAAGATACCGGAGCGCTTTAAGTCAAAGATCTACAGGGCAGTCATCCGGCCAGTAGCGATGTACGGCGCTGAGTGTTGGCCTGCGACCAAGGAAGTTGAAACGTGCCTCAGCGTCATGGAGACGAAGATGCTGCGCTGGACGGCTGGAGTCACGCGCATGGACCGCATCCGAAACGAAGCTATTCGGCAGAAGTTCAGTGTCGCGCCGATAGCGGACAAGATGCGCGAAGCTCGCTTACGATGGTACGGCCACGTTTTGCGTGGAGAAGAAGACAGCGTCCGCAAGATAGGTCTTAACTTCGAGGTAATAGGAGAGCGGCCTAGAGGGCGCCCGAAGCAGCGCTGGGCTGATACGTTACATACGGACTTGAAAGCGGCTGGTGTCCACCCTGATCTAGCGCTGGATCGGGAAAGGTGGCGTCATGACACCAGAATAGCGGACCCCGCTACGAAGCGGGACAGACGCTGAAGAAGAAGAAGAAGAAGATTCGTAGTATTGCGATCATTGATGTATCGTTAGGGCCTTAACTGTGAAATGGAGCTGATGAGTAATGTGCATATTTCAAATGTCGAGAATCCTAGGGTCTCTGAGCCAAGGTTTATAATTTGCTGATTGTATTGAATTTTGAGCGTACTAGAAATTGTTATAAACGCATACAAGTGAAAACGCTTGTCCTCGACTACATTTCTAGTCATACAAATGCATGTGCATATCTGGGTAGAATAGTCAGGTCGTGTGCTAATTTTGAAATTTTCTGATTTTCTGGCGTTTTTGCCTTTCCGGTTTTCTGACAAAGGCGATTTTCTATTTTCAGGGAAAATTTTTAAAATTTCCGCCCATTCCTGGTCGCAATACCTCGCGAGAACTCGCCCGCACTTTTTTCTTATTTATGTACATTTAATGAAGAATGGTTACCATCGTTCGGCACACAATATCCTTGGTCTCAACCTGACTGCAGTGGAACTGTGTGTGCTCTTGTTCTTCCGGCAGAAATTCTCACCCTGTTGTTGCGATTCACCACAGCAACGAGTCTTCCAGGACAAAAGTGACTCCGCGGTTCTGGACGATGGGCGACCGCGCACGATAGATCACTGACTGGCGAAGTCTCCCGGGTGACCGCGCCTGCTGCGGCTTCCCGCAGTCGGCTCCCCTGGGTTCTAGGGACAAGGGCGGCAGGGATGAGCGGATAACACAATTTTCAAACCCGGATAACGGATGACGGATAATTTTGCCCAAAAATCGCCGGATAACGGAAAACGGATAACGAACAAACAACGAAATAAAACTGGGCTCAAGCTGCTCTGGTTTCAACAGCAGACATGGAACGCAACTGCTGTCAAATTATAAGTATTTTCTAACGACTTTAATGGAGTTTTTTCTAAACATAGTGCAGTCACCTTAACAAAGCGCTATGGGATTCTCACGAAACTTCAGTAAAAAAACGCTTCTTCATTGCCATCCAAACCGATGCCGAGTTCGATTTGCGAACCACAATTCCTCCACCAGGTCCCGCGAACTGCTGTCAAACTCATCAGGGAGGAGAAGTAGCAAGACATCCAAGCTGTGAAACTGAAACTGCTCTGCAAACTCCACTCTGCTGATGGTTTGCTATGATCACCTTAATTTAGGTCTGGAAAAGATAAGGAGAGATTGAGAATTTGTTCATCCAAGCACATTTCCGTAGTTTTTGCCGTTTAAAACGAATGGGAAGAACGAGACAAAGGATGCGTAAAACAGCCCAGCTAACAGTATGGAACCATTCATAAGTCGCCCTTGGAGGGAGAGCATGTGAGACTCATTCACCTCTTATTCACTCACATTTCCTTCATTGAACAGCAACTTGCCGGCATTTTGTAAGTTTCCATTGTTGGGTTGTTTTACTGATTAACAGTCAGGTTTTCTTTCTGAATTAAGGCTGTGACCAAACAGAATGATCCTTGGATTAATGGCTCCTCCGACGCCTCTTGACTTTTCTATGCTAGGCCGACTCAGCCGAAGTCTGCATAACAATCTTGGTTTCGCAGCTTCACGCGGAGCGATACTCTTGTTCGACAGTATCCCAAAATCTTGCTTAACAATATCCCAAGATCGAAGAAGAACATGGAACAAGATGGATGAAATACCAGCTTTCTACAGGCTAGCCACTACAAACCATTGTACAGTCCAAATACACATGCAGAGAGATATGAGAAACTAGAAAAGCAGAAGTAGATTGTCCCCAAAGGACAATCTTAGATTAAAATGAAGGTCCAAATGCGCAGCGGGGAATCAGTTTAGTAAAGTTCAATTGCACTGTTTAGATTTTTAATAGAGAGGATCAATTCCCTAACATTACGGAGGTAGCACCAGTACCAGCGTACAGAAAATGCTTTCAGAAAATCGGTTCTATAAACACACCTCAACTATTTGTAGGAGCGTAGCTTTCTCCACTCATTTAGATTGATCCTGTGCCCATTTTGCTTGTATTTTACTGCTTAGCGGTATGTGTGAGAAACGATTCCGGCGAAGACACCCCCGAATGGTTACCGTATACCGGCTGTCTGCGCCCTCCTGCTTAGAGATCGCGCGTCGGCGTCCACGTTGTCGATTGATCGATCGATGTCTTGTGCGCCCGAGATGGCACCGCTGGCAAGTGGGTCGCGGTGCAGTGGGTAACGGGTTTACTTCATGGGAGAGATGTGGGGGGTTCAATTCCCATGCGTCGTGGTACTCTTGCATTTCAGCTGACTATCTAAGATCTGAGGAGTTTTTTTGCGCTGTTTCAGCCGTATGTGCTTCGCCGCTCGAAGAGCGCTGAATCCAGCTGCGGAGTCCCTCTGAGCGACGAAAGCAGTTTCCACACGAGCATCTTGGATAGTACCCCCCCCCCCCCTAGAGTCCATCACCTAGCCTGATTCTGCGCTCGAAGAGTCTGCCGAGCAGAATCCAGCTGCGGGGTCCCCTGAGTCGACGTGTTCGGCACGGCTACTGAACTCCTAGGCACGTAGCCGACGTGTTCGGCACGGCTACTGAACTCCTAGGCACGTAGGCCGACGTGTTCGGCACGGCTACTGAACTCCTAGGCACGTTGGCCGACGTGTTCGGCACGGCTACTGAACTCCTAGGCACGTTGTCCGACGTGTTCGGCACGAAAGCACTGGTAGCGAATGTGTGTAATTGCAGAACGCGCTTTTCTGACGCCTAAAAGGTACGGTAACCATTCGGGGGTGTCTTCGTCAGGATCGTGCTAGTGCGGTATGTGTTAATGCGTTACAACAGTTTATCAGTAAAAATCAAAATACCTTTGCCGCATGCTGCCTACATACTGCAATCGTGGAAAAGGACGCTAAATTCGGCACTAAAACGATTCATCTTGGGATGTGCCAGGCCCCCACCTGTGACCGTCAATAATATTATCAAGGCAGCTTGTATGCATTTTTGGTCTGCACATGGCTTGTGGTGACAAACTCATGAACTATTCAATCCACAGTAGATTTCATAGATGTATGGTATAAATGAACGATCCTGGAAGAATGGAAGTTAGACGTCTTTCCAACTACGTCACCTGTGCCTGGAGTCACCTCACCCTTCTAGATTTAAATGCCCTTTATTGTTGCTCGCGATCACTCCTATGATTGTGAAGCTTCTACACAACTATCCAATATCACGTCGATTCCTGGGTATCAGCTAATCTGTTGTTCGTTATCCGGCCCAAAATTACCGGATAACGAACAGCAAAACGGATAGGCCACCCCCCCCCCCCCCGGAAACCCGATGACGGATAACGGATAACGGTTAATCCGCTCATCGCTGAGGGGCGGCCGAGGCCGACGTCGCGCTTCTGCCACGCGGCCGCCACGTGGCGGAGCTGCGCCGGTCGCGCGCGTCCGCGCGTTCCGCACGCCGCGGCGGCTGCTCCGCGTCCGGTCGCGGCCGCGCCATACCCGCGCGTTGCGCGTCACCCTGTGGATGTCGCCCACGATGCCCGTCCAGGCGGGCCGCTTCTGCTCCCGCAGTGCTTTCCGCTCGATTCCCCCGCTCTGTCAGGCCCAAGCTCGTGGTTCTGTCTGAGTTCCGGCAGTTAACAGCTTCCACCCGTCGTCTGTCTATAAAGGTGTTTCGTCTTCGTTTCCTCCCGTTTAGGGCCGGTTCTCCTGTCTCCTTGGCAAGCTCCTAGTTCTCTCATCATGAGACCTCGGGCTGCTGCCGTCAGTTTTTCTTTTGTCGGCCGCATTTGAGACAACTGGTAGTGATCCAACATTACAGCCCCTTTGAAGAGGTGCACGGCGTAAACAGAATATCGGCCTTCTTTACTTCTGTTTATGGCCCGCCGCACGTTCGTTTCCAGTCCGAGGTGGTTTTGTTGGACATATTGTCACATGCACCCCAGGACCCTTCTCCATGATTACAGGTCATACCTACCGAAGTTCTTCCAGATACGTTCGACAAAAATATGGGTACTATTGTACTTTTGGTACCCCACTTAATCTTGTTCAAAATAGGTGTACTAGAGGTAATCTGCCATGGGAAGAACGAATATCATAGTCGTTTATTGCGGAAATGTCTTATAAGCCCGCTATATTAAGTTGGAATCGCCCAAGGCCTTGCGAAATAGCGCGCGCTGGTAAGAGACGCAGATACTACGCCCCTACCAGCACGCATTCGCGGCCGTCTCGGGTGGGGGGGGGGGTTACCATAGTATGCCATGGCGCACAGGCGTAGCGACTAGATACTCGCAGCGAATTAAATGCAGTCTTATCTCCTCGGGGCAAGAGAGGGACCTCTAGGATGAAGGCAATTTTAACACGGGTGTCCTAGTGGGCCCACACCCCGGAGTCCCATCCCCTGTCTAATTATGTGCTCTGCTTCGCGTGAGTAAAGAGAGCACACAACAGAGCTTTCAAGCCTTTTCGAGATTTCAAGGCTTATGCCCTGGCTAACTCTGCTGCAAGCTAGGGGCGGCAAAATAGTGCGCATCGTTAGGAGGCGGAGTCTCTTCGTCCCTTATCAGCGCGCGCTATCTCGCAAGGCCTTAGGCAATTAGAGCTTAATATAACGGGCTTATAAGGCACAAGTGCTCCGACACGCCTAACGGCGTGTCTCGCACTTGCGCGCTTCGCGCGACTTTCTACCATCACTGACCTAAAGAAAGTAGCTTTTGTAAAACTTAAAATTCGCTAACATCTAGGACCTGCTGCGTATTTCATCGGCATCAAGCCGTTCACCACTTCGATACCTTTCATCATAGACATTTTCTCCACACCGTCCAGTAACATCATTGGTTTGTGCTGCGCAGTACTTCGACCCTCCACTGTTGACACGTCTTCGGAATCCGGGCGCCAGCTTCCCCCTCACTCGTTTCTTCTTACTAGATCCAATTGCTGGTCCGCCTTTACTGGTCTTCCCCCCTCCCCCTCAACTTCCTGGTCCCAACCACTGGCCCACTTCCGTGTTTTCACTATTGACCCCCTACTGGTCTCTTCTTTCTGGCTTTCCCGCCCTGGTCCCTCCTTCAGGTTGTTCCTACGTTCACCTGGTCCACTCCAAAGGCCCTTACTTCCCTTCTCCACCACCCCTTAGTGGTCCTCCCATGCTTAAGGCAGACGTCAGTGACACGTATTCAGAATCAAACGCTCAGAAACGCGTACAGTTGCTGCTGATCAAGCAGGAGAGCGTTGCGCTTCCTCTGCCGCAACATACCATGTTAAACGGCAAACGTTGCCCGTGAGAGGTACGCAAAAGCGTATCTCGCGCAGGTAAAATTTTCCGTTCAACGTGGGATAATGCTGAATTCTGAATGCGGCCACTCGTCACACGACGTCGGTGAACCGCCTCTCGCTCTAGACGATTGTTGCACGACGTATGGGACCAGTATTCTGAATCCATATGCTCAGAAACGCGCGCAGATGCCGCTGTGTCAATGGAGAGGAGGCTGTGCTTCCTCGGCTGGAGGAGCATGTTGAATTCTGGATGTTGAATTCCCAGGTTGAATTCTGGATGCGGCCGCTCGTCGTACGACGACAGTGTCACCTCTTTTGACTCCAGATGCTTGCTGCGCGACGAAGGGGACCCGTCTTCTGGATTCAGACGCTCAGAAGCGCACGCAGATGTCGCTGCGTCAAGCAGGAGGAGGTTATGCTTCCTCTGCTGCAGCAGTAAAGTTCTCCGTTCAACACGGGATAATGCTGAGTTCTGAATGCGGCCGGTCGTCGTACGACGACGATGTGGCCTTTGCTTCCTTTATTTTGGCTTCTTCGGACTCCAGACGGTTGTTGTTCAACGAAAGGGACCCGTCTTCTGGATTCAGGATTCGCTCAGAAACGCGCGCAGACGCCGTTGTGTCAAGCAGGAGAAGGCTGCGCTTCCTCTGCTGCAGCAGCATCTCATGCTCAATTCTGAATGCGATCCCTCGTCGTAGGAGGACGGTGTCTCCTCTTCTGACTCCAGAAGGTTGTGGTGCGATGAAGGGAACCCGTCTTCAGGCACTCAGAAGCGCGCGCAGACGCCGTTGTGTCAGCCAGGAGGAGGCTACGCGTCCTCTGCTGCAACAACATCCCGTGTTGAACGGCAGACGTTGCCCGCGCGAGGTACGCGGAGGCGTCGCTAGGGGTTCCATGAGATTGCGCGTGGTTCCACGAGGCGTATCTCAGCCAGGTTTCCAACCTGAGTGAGATACGCCTCACCATCTACAGGGCAGGGAGCTAACTCAATTATATAGTGGTAGATTTCCGCAAAAAACGACTATGATATTCGCTATTCCCATGGCAGACTACCCCTAGTAGACCTATTTTGAACAAGATTAAATGGGGTACAAAAGTACAATAGTACCAAAATATGATTTGCTTACTTTTTCAGATATGGTGGCATCTGCTCAGCTTGATAAGAGTAGAGCAGAAGTCGACAGCGCAGAAGATGAAGACGTGAGCTAGTTTCGAAATCGTGACAGCTTCTATTTTTTCGAGGTCTTTCTTCTTCATTTGTTCAGTCATTACCGTTTTCAGGACTTCTATCAGGATGTGGAACAGCTGCAAAACCACGGAATTGTAAGTTTGAAGCTGATATTTATACTCGCGAGAATATTGGTTCTCAATGTAAGCAAGTAAATCGACAGTTGAGGCGGACATCGAATTCATGATCAGTACTCAATATAAGCCTTCTCTTAATGAGCGAAGTTTAGGCTACTTATTATAGCCTTCTGTACTCTACCACAGGACCTACAGATGCCAGATTCGTGATCAGCACCCATAACAACACTACCCATTTTCCTAGAGGAATACTGAGTTTTTTCACCTTTAAAATCGGGAAAATACGAAACTGTCCCATGCTTCGTCATGAAGATAAAAAGGATAAAGAACAAAGGACCACGTTATTTAGTCCCTTTTGGGATGCGCCACTCTCTACTTCTACGGCATGTCGGACGCCGTTTGATCGACCTATACTACCTGAGGTAGCCAGTCGATGAACAAGTAAGCGATTTACCCTTACCAGACAGGTTAGGTACCAATTCGCCGGAGAGATGGAAGGTTTGGTTGACCTGGGCGGGAAATCCGAACCATGATCCTGGTATCGGGTAAACGCGACAGCCTGTACCTTCTCATCCCAGTGAAAACAAATGAATGAAAGAAGTGATTAAAAAAATGGAAAGATTATGACTATGGTCACCAGGTCGGGCTTATGATACGTTGTATTTATTTGCTTATTTATTTGTTTATACGCACTTTGGTACGCTTCTATTGAGAAGAGGATAAAGGATAAAGGACGGTGTTAGTCCTCCTGCTATGCGCCATGCATTCTACTTCTACGGGATGTGGAGAATATTTCGATGTGTATTTGGCCGTAGAATGACTTGCTGCGGTGAGCGCTTTATCCTTCACATACGAGTCTGGTACCAATTCACCGGCATCGGAGGGATGGAAGTTTTGGTTGACCTCGACGGGAAATCCGAACCAAGATCCTGGTATCGGGTGAAGGCAACAGCCTGCACCTCCTCCGACTGCGCTACATATGCCCTTACAATAGTGTGTAAAATAAGTGGAGAACGCCTCTGTATGTCGGTCAGGCGGTGCATGTGTCTGCCAATGTATAGGGAATCCGGTTGGGAGGGCAGAGAGAGAAGTATTGTCACGGGAACATCTTGAATATGACGGCCGCCACACAGTGACATTGATCGACTAACCAGTATCTGTCCAGCTGTTTTATTGATTTTATCGATTTCTCTTCGGAAGGGGCTTCGGAATGGGATTCGCACTAGCCCACGGTTAATACTTGCATAGCACGCGGCACCGCAGTCGACCTAGATATCGTTTTTTCGCGCCGCCTAGTCGATATCTATGCCGACCATGGTGCCGCGCCGCACAGCGATGGAACCATAGGCGTTTGAGCACTTAGCGGGCCGGTGCCCTCTCCGAGATTGCACATGGTCATAAAGCACTCACATAAATTTGATTTCTATGCTCTCCTCTACTGACGCGGAGGAGAGCACATAACTAAGCAGGGGAAGGAACTCTGGTGTCTGGCTGATCTAACTTACCCGTTTTAAGATACCTTACCGATGTGCAGCGGGCACCAGCCCGCTTAGTACCGGCCTTTGGTATACTCCAGCGTCGCGCCGACGTCGGTTAGCGGCGCGACGCGGGAGTGTACCAGAGCAAACACCATAAACTAGGTGTAATGCACATGAATCCTACACTGGACTTGGACCTACATGTATCAAACATTTTCCTTTACGGATGCGGTAAGTCGGTGGTGGCTAGTGAAAGGTGACTGGAGAGAAAGAAAACACTGACTCCAAGGCCTCCATCCGTTGATCCTCAAGTCGTCGCAAACAATAAGCGTTCTTAACTGAAGTCTACTCGATATACAACTGTTGAACTATTAAAGGTTCAAGAAGAAGAAGAAAACTGGCACGTTTTAAAGCGTCTGTCTAACAATGTGCGCTTTGCACTTTCTTCCAGATTTTTGAAGCATTAATCTTAAAATTGAGATGAGCACAATTTTTTGTCAATTTCTACTATCAAAAACGCGTGAAACCTATATTTAGTTGTTCCAACAATTCTCATCAGATAAATCTGTATCAAAAATCGCCCGAAGCTGCAGTAGTCGCATACCTTGTGCTTTTCTTCACAATCAAATCTTGAATAGGGTACTTAGTGGGCTGGTGTCCTCATCGGAATTGCATATGCTGGTAGGACACTCACATAAACACGGTTTCTGTGCTGAGAACTAGGCGAGGGAAGGAACTCCAAGGTCTGGCTGATCTAACTTACCCGTTCTAAGATACCTTGCTGCTGCGATGCTGGCACCACCCCGCTTAGTACCGTAAATAGATAATTTTGTTGAATATTTCTGTTCGAGGGCGCGTGGAGCGCAGTCGGAGGAGGCGCCGGCTCTCGCCTAGACCCAATACCAGGTTCCTGTTTAGGATTTCCCACCCAGGCCAACCAAGCCTTCCATCCCTCCGAGGTCGGTGAATTGGTACAGACTTGTCTGGGAAGGATAGAGCGCTGACTTGTTCATCGGCTGGCCATCGCAAGCCATTGTATAGCCAAATACGCATTCAACTCGCCTCCACGACATCCCGTAGAAGTAAAATGCGCTGGCGCATCCCAAAAGGGATTGAGTAACGCCGTCCTTTATCCTTTATTTTTTTATTTCTGTTCGAGAAAGGGAGGATCGTGTAAGCAGCGCTGGGGTGAATTTCCAACGCCATTCTATTGTTGTTGGGTCATCATTGAATTTCGGACAGGTTTCTGCAGCCTGACGTTGTCGTTGATTTGCTTCTGGCTTTTAGTTGGTAGAAATAGTTCTGGTTTTATGACTCCTCGGATAAATCCAATTTATCCACTTTTCACTAAATTTTCACACATTTAAGGGACTCGTGGTTTCTCGTTCATCGCAGGAATTTCAGAATATGGCGGATATAAAGAAACTGCAGTCTGTCGGCATCTGCACGGTTAAAGGCGTTATGATGACGACAAAAAAACGACTCGCTGAGATTAAAGGACTTTCTGAGGCAAAAGTTGACAAAATAAAGGAGGCATCTTGCAAAATCATGGTAATTATGGTTCCTTTTACGTATCACTTCCTATCCTTTCATGGACTAGACTCCGAATATTTTCTTTCAAAACGAGAATCTGTCGACCATTCTTTAGAAAAACGGTTTTATCACTGCTCTGGAAGTGTGCGCAAAGCGCAAGCAGTGCTTCAAGATCTCGACCGGGAGCTCAGAATTTGACAAGCTACTAGGAGGTGGTATCGAAAGCCAGAGCATCACTGAGGTCTTTGGCGAATTCCGTACTGGGAAGACACAATTGTCTCACACTCTGTGCGGTGAGTTTCAGTAGAAGACAGTTCCTGTAAAGAGTCCCGTATTGAGTAGCCTTACACCACTTTGTGTTTGTCGATTTGTAGTCGCTGATCCTTAATTACACCCATTTTTAAGCCACCTGTCAGCTGCCAAATGGGGCGTACCGCGGAGGCAAAGTGATATTTATCGACACTGAAAACACCTTGTACGTTTTATTTCTTATTAAAATATTAATGGTTTCCTTTGTCCTATGAACACACTAAACCTGTCATCAAATTAGATCAGAAAGTGTAGGTGTAAGGGGTATGCGGAATTTCCGATTCCGCTCGACGCTTTCCGGCCTTTTTATTCTTTCCGTTGTGCTTCCTGTTCCGTTTTTCGAACCGTAAGGCTGGAACAGAAATTGTCATCGTTCACGATTCAACTTTAGTGGTGCTGTATTAATCACTATTTTTCTTATGAGTTGGAAATGGCACCGTCCGAAAAATCGCGAACGGAGTATTGTTTAAACAAGTCAAGTATTGTTATCCGAGGAATCTCCTATCAAAATCCCAGTGTGACCTATTATTATTGTAGGTCGGGCTATTACTAAAAGAAATGGTTACGGCTGCAAGTGAATGAAATACCCCGCACATCGTGGTGAGCATATTGCAGTACATAGCTCGTTTTAGCCGACCTGAGCGTCTGCGCCCAATCTGTGACAGATTCAATATCGAACAAGAGGCTATGCTAGAGAACGTTTTGTATGCACGGGCCTTCACCTCGGACCACCAGGTAAATTGAGAGCGTAGCGTTGGAATGTCCTATTGATTGGTAAAATTTGTAATTTTTATGGCTTTACTCCACAAGCGTAAGGAATGAGGATATGTGTTAATCTGTCCCCTCTTGTTGTGTGTCGCGCTATTAGCTTCACGGGATTTCGTGGAGGTCACTTGGATGCGTATTTGGCGTGCAAGAACAGTTGTGCTTGCGAGTCGATAGACAAGTAGCCATCGCAAATATCTGACACCATTTATCGACAGCGTGATGGTAGTAAGTTCAGTTAATTTTGAAGCGAAACGAATCTACCGTTCGTTTATGGTGCTTTTGGTGGATTACCAATGGGTGGCTTTACTATTCAGTGGAACAAAGGTTTATTCTCACGATTTTATAGTAGAACCCACAATAGTGGTATATGCATCGTATATATACACAGGGCGCGTGTAGCGCAGTCGGAGGAGGCGCGACTGTCGCGTGCACCCGATACCAGGTTCCTGGTTCGGATTTCCCGCCCAGGCCAACCAAGCCTTCCATCCCTCCGGGGTCGGCGAATTGGTACCAGACTTGTCTGGGAAGGATAAAGCGCTGACTTGTTCATCGGCTGGCCACCGCAAGTCATTGTATGGCCAAATACGCATTCATGTCGCCTCCACGACATCCCGTAGAAGTAGAATGCGCTGGCGCATCCCAGAAGGGATTGAGTAACGCCGTACTTTATCCTTTATATATACACAATTTCACTGGTCGTAGCCACGATATGGTGACACTCCGTCCGCAATCGGTATCACTAGTGTAAACCTAAAAGCGGTGCCGCACTCGAGCGCCACGGGAGATTACCTTCATGAGTGCCTACTTACGATATCGCTAGGTTATGCCTGTGGATAATATTCAATAGTGCTTATCTTATACTGCTCACCTAAGTATCTTAATTCTTATCAATCAAATCGAGATGTCCTATATTATAACACAAAGGTATTATATTACAGTAGTACATTAGTATGTCTGGACATAGACCTAGTTGGGTATCCACAACACTGGGGCGAGCGGCAAGTAGTGGTAACGCTAGGTGAAACACTACAATTTTGAGGAAACAAGGAGGAAGTAACGAACAGGTTAGAGCAAACAAAATACGCACAATCAAAGGGAACACAATTTGCAAATTCGATAGAAATTTTAAGGCATATCTTTTTGCCCCCAAGTTCTTGTGTGAAGATGAAGTGCAGCACTTGAATCTGGTTGTCTTCCTTCTAGCACGTCGTTTCCTTGACGGATTTCTTATCCTTTCTGCGGATATCCAATTAAATGAGCAGCAGCTTTTGTTGGCGCTCGGTGGTGTCGCCATTTCTGTATCATCACTTTGGAGATACCGCTTCGTTCGAGCTGTTCCAGCAAAGTGAAGACAGTTGCTGAGTTCCAGTTTCTCATTAGTGGAAACCTTCGCCAGCTGCTCGAGTCTCGATAGTGTTGTACTATCGTGGGTTGCTGAAGATGTTTGAAGGAACGGCTGTAAACGGGATCCGTTGAGCGGGATCCAAATCGTTGCCAAGCGCGGGTCTTGTGTCTTGTTGTGTTCAACCGATCCGCCACTTCTTTATTTCGCAGGAACAGTAGACAGCGAGAGCAATAAGAATTAAACCAGCATCGCAGCCGACCCTATTTATACCACGAGTAGCTGCGATACTGATACAAATCATAGTAAAGATCATTGTAAACAAATAGAGATCACTGATCCTCTATACTCCGCGCGGGCGATGTTCTTGAGGTTCTTTGCTGGTATTTCGCGGTCGCAGGTTGTAGCGAGGTGCTGCTTCATTGCTGTTTGAAATCTCTTCATCTCCATCGATGTCACATCCGTCGTTGTCTTCTACCAGCTCTAGTGGTATGAGGTAGTGGATCGGCCTTCTAATACTTTTGTCGTTGGGCATTCGCAGTGTTGCTTCGCGGATCGTTCCGTGATGGTCCTTCAGGTCAACTATTCTGCCGATTTTCCAGGAGTTACGAGGCAGAACTGGGTCGGAGACTAACACTACTGCGTTTCTTTTCGGTGTCTGATTGCCAGCGCGCTTCTTGGATACTTCCATTTTGTGCGCTTCCCGCAAGCTAGTAAGATATTGTTGACTCCATATGTTCCAGAAGCGTTCTGTGATTTCGTGGCTGGACTTGAGAGCGTTCTCCACTTGAAGTCTTGTCCTCAATTGTACTGCTTCTTCTGGTAGCAAGTAGTCAGGGTCTTCATGCTCTCCTCCGATGTTTTCGAAAGGAAATGCAATCATCATGTCACGCTGGATAAAGTCAATCGGACGAAGAATTGGTGACTCGTCGAAGCTTTCTTCCTGGTAGGTAAGAGGTCGACTGTTGACTATTCCTTCGATTTCCACCAGCAGTGTTTCGAGCGTTTCTTTGGAGATCGTTGTTCTTTGCAAAACCTTGTAGAGGGAGTGCTTCACTGATTTTATCATCCGCTTATAGAAACCTCCCTGCCATGGTGCGTACGGTGTTATTGTCTTCCACACGATTCCTTCATTGGCCACCGCTTTAGGGAGAGATGCGTCGTTGATTACTGGGACCACAGCGTCTCGTAGAATCTGCTCTGCCAGTAGAAAATTTGGTCCGTTATCGGAGATTATGGTACGTGGAATGCCTCGACGGGCGAAGAATCTTCGTAGTGCTTGTAAGAAAGTTGTTGTTGACATGTCGTGGACAGTCTCGAGGTGAATCAGTCGAGTAGTTGTGCACGTAAATATCACTCCGTATGCCTTTGTCTGTTCATCTTCTCTCTTTACTGTGATTGGTCCGAAGTAATCTACGCCGGTGTGCTCGAAAGGTCGTGACTTACGAACTCGAAACTCAGGTAAATCCTCCATTTGTGGATATTTGAATGGTAAGTTGTTGAGTTTCTGGCAAGGAACGCACCGCCGTATAAGGCGTCTCGCCATCTGCCTTAGTTTAGGAATCCAATACGCCTTTCTGACGTTGGCCATTGTATGAGCCGTTCCACAGTGAAATGCAGTATGGTATTTCCTTATGATTGCTTCTGCGAGCGGAGTCTTGGTTTCTATGAAGATCGGCTGTCTTGCATTGAAAACCAACTCGGATTTGTTCATACGTCCGCGGCAACGAAGAATTCCACGGCTGTCTTTCTGTAGATTTAGCTTCTTTAGGACCATACAGCGTTGCGTCGTAACGTGAATCATTTGATGATTTCTTATAAGAACTGCAAGAGCTCCTTCTTGTTCGGTTGCCGTTATGTACGGTTCTGAAGTTACATGGCGTAGCTCTGGAATCGTTTCTTTTATTCTCTTATGAAGAGTATTCGTGTGTTTTACTAGGTTTGCCAGAAATCTCATAATATAGGCAACTGTTGTCACGCAGTTCTTGAGGTTGTTGTACCGTCTCCAATCTAAGAGCTCTGAAGGCGCTGAATTCGAAGATGTTAGGGCAACTAACGGTGTTTCTGTAGTGCAGGGAGACTGATGTGGAGAGTGATTAGTTACCGAAGCTGGATCTCCACTAACTGTTGTTTTGTGTGACGATGTTTCAAGGGCATGAACGGGTTGAGATGTTAGCGATTGGTGGAGAGACGGCTGTGTTGAGGATGCAGTGAGACCGTTTGACCTTGTGGTAATCAGTGGTTGGGAGGAAGGTTCCTTGGTCGGTGGAGGCGATGTTCTCCACGCATAGAGGAGTTGGGATTGTATTTGTTGGGATGGACATATGGGAGTTGCGTTTAGGGACGTGGTAGGAAGCGTGGCTGAAGGAACTGGGTTGGTTTCAGGGTCGGGTAGCATTCCAAGTGGGAATGCAATCGAAGCCTTACAGGGTTCTTCGGGAAGAAAGAAAAGGCGACATCCCGTTGGCCAAGCTTTCTTTTCGTTTGCAATGAAGGCAGGCCCTTTCCACCACATGTGGTCGTAGAATTCTTCCTTCTTTAGTCCTCTTGTTGCACAGTCTGCTGGGTTAATATTGGTGCTTACGAAGCCGAATTGTATATCAACTGGTAAGTCGTGGACTATCTTCCTGATTTCTTGTACTCTGTTGTTGACTAGTACTCCTGCTGATTTGCTTGCGGATGGACTAGAAAACCAGCTTAAGGCTATTTCTGAGTCCGACAGTATAGAGATGCCAGTGATTTTCGTTCGCTTAGACATGGCCATGAAGATCGAATAGGCTAGCCTTGTTGCGAGTGTTAATGCGTTGAGCTCAAGTTTCGGTATTGTTGGATTATCTCGAATTGAAGGCAGCTTGCATTTTCCAAGAAGAAGTTGTGAAGTACCCTCCTGAGTCAGGTAAGCGCAAGTGGCCATGCACTGTGTACTTGCATCTGCAAAGAGAGTTAATTGTGATTCCTTTTCATGTTCTGCGACACATCGTGGAAGTGTGTATTGAAATCCTTCGCAGTCTTGTCTGATTGCTTCCCACTGACGTTTATGCTCTATTGAAAGAGGAGAGTCCCAGTCGTAGTCGTACTTCCATAAATGTTGATAGAAGATTTTTCCTGCTAACGTGATAGGACTCAGCCATCCGTGTGGGTCATATATGGATGCAACTTGTTCAGAAACTGTTCGTTTAGTGCATTTTGCTTTCCATGGATAGCTACACGAGATTGTCAGCGAACCACTTTCCGTTTGCCAAGATAATCCAAGTACCTTTTGCTGAGAAATACTGCTCAGATCTGTAGGTGTTATGGCATCATTAACTTCTTTGCTGTTTGAACGAAACTGTCTCAGATTCATGTTAATATTGCTGAAGATTTCTTTGGCAGCATTATACATTTTGAGAGCGGCTGTCGTGGAGGGTGCTGTGAGGATAACGTTATCGACGTAGGTGTTCTCTTGAAGCTCTTGAGCGAATACTTTGTCCTTAACGTAATTGTTCATATGATATCGAAGTGTTCCTGCTAGGAGGAACGGGGAACAGTTAAGTCCAAAGGCAACTCGGGTAAATCTGTAGGTAACAAGATTTTCCGGTGTCAGTGGTTTTTCTGGGTCTCTTATCCATAGCATTCTAGTAGCGTCTTTGTCTTGCCGATGAAGACGAATTTGGAGAAACGCCTTTTCTACGTCACTTATTAACGCGACTCTCCCAATTCTGAGGCGCAGAAGTATATCGAACAGTGCTGGTAGGATAACAGGTCCTCTATGTAGAACGTCATTAAGTGAGTTACACCCTCGAAGGTGTGCTGAAGCGTCGAACACTACGCGGAGTTTTGTTGTTTCCTTTTGTGGTGTGACGACAGCTTGATGTGCAAGGTAATGCACGTGGTCTCCGTCTGGCGGGGCGTTGACGTCCACTTCTTCAATGACTCCTTGAGCGAGTTGTGTCATGAATACATCATGATTTTGCTTGAAGAGTTGGGGATTTTGGCGAAGTTTCTGTGTAGTAGCTTGAAGTCGACGATATGCCATCGCTTTGTTGTCCGGGAGCGAATGTGCATTGTTTTTCCACGGTAAGCGTACGTGGTAACCGTCGTGTTTACGACGTATAGTGTCTTCGAATTGCTTCCAAACGGCTGCGTTCACCCGTTTCTTTTCCTCAGCCACTGATCCTAGAAATTCGTGCGTCCCAGTGGATTCGAATGCGCAGAACTCCTCCCACTTATCTGCTTCCGACTTTCTAGAAAGTTGGAATGCATTCTGATCGCTTTTCTTTGTTGTGTTGATAGTTCGCACTTGTTTTGGTTTGGCTTTTTCGCTGGTTTCTGCGATGTTTTCCATTGAAGGAATAGTCGCCACATCGAATGATGTTTCTTTGAAGGTTTGCAATGAATTTGATCTACCGACAACGAGATATCCTAGTTTGGACGGTATAATTCGTAGTCCAGATGGAAGTGTAAGTGATCTGCCCTTATCGTCGTATAGTAATGTGAAGACGTCTGCACATCCCAACAGTATATGCGGCTGTATATATGTTGCATTCATACTGACTGACAGTCTTATGTCGTTGTTGATGAGGAAGCGTTTATCCTCAGCGCTGAAGTGACTAAACTCTATAGGTTCCATAATTGCGTCGATTTTTGCCACAGTGTAGTTGTGGAGGTTGTCGTTGTGATCCCACAGGCGAAGGTTAGTGATTCCACAGGTTTTCTTCGTCGGCGTTGTAGAGCCAAATGTGTTAATTGTCAGAAGTTTAGATTCGACTTCATCGAGTTGAAGACGATCTGCTAATGCCTTGCTGATAAAGGATCGATCCGCACCTGTGTCTAGGAGTAGGTGCACCTCTTCTAACGCCTGAGTCCCAGGATTGAGGACCTTTGCTTGGCCGATTAGAAGCAGGCTTGAATGGCTAGATTCCCTCTGCATGTGATGCACGATGCCAGAGGCTTCCTGATTCATCTTCTCCCCGGCGGAGAAAATGCGCGTCCCTGCTGATTCTGAGTTTTTGGGTTCGGAAGTTCCTGCAGTTCCCTTGCTGTGAGGTTGGGATAACCCTATTGCGGATGTGGAGGTAGACGATGAGAGTTTTCTGCATATGGAGGTATGATGGCCATACTCCTTACAGATTCTGCATGGTCCTCTTTTGCATTGCGATGCGATATGGTCTTTTCCTCCACAGTTGTGGCAGAGGTTTTGTTTTCGCATTACTTCGAGGCGTTGTTCTCGTGTTTTAACCATATCACAATCCTTGGGGTGATGCCCCTTCTTCTGACAGTAGAAGCATCTGAATGATTTTGATTTTGTGTTATGCTGCTTGCTATGATCGTCATCATGCGATCTTCGTGTCTGTTGGCGGTCGATGGATTTCACTTCTACCTGACGAGTGATGTTCATTTCTGTTTTGATATGCTGTTTGGCGGTGGATAGGAGGAGCTGGGTACTCCATGCCTCCCCAGGTGTTTGTTGCTTCTGTCGCAGGACTGCATGCTGGACTTGAACTGCAAATTTTCCCAAGAGTTGCTTCTGAAGGAAGGTATTGTCGACGTGTTCGCCCTTTAGCTGTAGTTGGCATACAATTGATGAAAGCTCTTCACATAATCGTTCCTGATCGTGAAGGTCTTCACTCGGAGCTGTGCAATGGTGCAGTCTACTCAGAAGTTCATCCACAAGTGCTTGATTGTCTCCATATTTGTCCTTCAGATGAGCAATAACAAGCGGATACGTCTGACTTGAGATCTGGTATTGTTTGACAAACTTTTTGGCTTCGCCTTCTAAGGCGTCGAGTAGGTACGTCATCTTGTACATATTGTCGATGTTCTGTGAGCGGACTGAGTAGTTGAAAGCGTTCCAGAAGTTTTCCCATTCCCATATTTTGCCGTCAAACTTAGGTATGGGGAGGGGTGTCAGATTCGCGACTGGTGTACAGGGAGGTGGTGTGAGGAAATTCTTGTCTTGATTGCTCTTGAGCTCCTCGCTTAGTCTGGACAGGGTGGTCAGAGTGTCCTGTGCCTTGTCTATAAGATCCAGGGTGGCGTCCACATGTGTTGTGACTCTCTGGAGAATTTCATCTATAGCTGGATCATCGGAATTAAGATTGTCGACTACCACATTGTAGTTTTCCAGTGCAGCTTCGACGTTTCGAAGTTCCGATTCTATCGCTGTTTGTGCTGGTCGAATCTGACGTTGTAGTTTATCTGCTTGCTTCTGGTCCGTTGGGTGAAAACTCGCTGCTTCCCTTATTGATATGCTGTCTTGTAGGATTCTAGCGAGTCGGTTTGAAGCCCTTGTGAGAAGTCCTTGACGTGTAGACAATGTTGGTGACATCGCCGTCGGTGGGTCCTGTTCGCTAAAAGTTTGAATGAAAGTGGCTTACTTCAGTGATCTTGGGCTCCTTCGATCGGCCGATGCACCATAAACGGGATCCGTTGAGCGGGATCCAAATCGTTGCCATCGCTGGTCTTGTGTCTTGTTGTGTTCAACCGATCCGCCACTTCTTTATTTCGCAGGAACAGTAGACAGCGAGAGCAATAAGAATTAAACCAGCATCGCAGCCGACCCTATTTATACCACGAGTAGCTGCGATACTGATACAAATCATAGTAAACATCATTGTAAACAAATAGAGATCACTGATCCTCTATAGGCTGGATATATGGATTTATGGTGTCCTTAGTTTCTTCCAACTTCTTCGTTCCTACGTCTGTTTCACCAATTCGTGCGGACGTTGAGCCTCTCGTAATTTGTGCCTTCCTTTTGTCGCGATATGCGTTCCCTGCCTTCCATATGTAAAACTGCCTGCACCAATTTCACCGGATATGGTATAGCCAAAAATGGTAGGTGTCAGAGTCAAACCAGATGGCAGTTTCATTATAGGAACGTCGTGAAGAATGATCTGGTTTATGAGATCTTGTCCAGTTATTATATCTGGAAAAATCTTCGTGGAAAGAAGACTTTTCTGAGCTATGAAAAGTTTCTTCTTTTTTACGGAATTCTTTTCAGCTGGGGACAGCATGGCAGTGCTCGATGATTCTGTTAGCTTGTCCTTGATTAAAACTGGCACTCGTTTTAGCTTCATGCTGCTGTGGGCGTTCCTGAGAGTAA
Source organism: Heligmosomoides polygyrus bakeri (assembly GCA_947359475.1). Classification (NCBI taxonomy): domain Eukaryota; kingdom Metazoa; phylum Nematoda; class Chromadorea; order Rhabditida; family Heligmosomidae; genus Heligmosomoides; species Heligmosomoides polygyrus. The sequence continues at coordinate 68,956,899 of OX375867.1, forward strand.
TACTAACTTCCGTGGATTTGAAAGTTTTTTGAAGCGTCCTAATTCCTCTGGTTGTGAAGGAAGTTGAACACTTCGCTGGAAGCCTTAATTCCTCTTGAAGTTTTTCCTCATAAAACTTCTTTGAGCTCCAGAATCCAGTAGGATAGTTACCGGTTGGTAGTCTACTTCTGACTCATTGAATATTAACACGGAAGCCATTTGTTGCACGTGTTGGCTAGAAGTCCGTTGTTTTGTTTCGACTGGGCTTCTACGCGAAACTGAGAAATGAGTTGCGTGGCATCGGCTGATATTTTCAATGGATTCTCCATTTCTTTTTGCCTGTCGCATGGAGCGGCTGTTCTTCGATGACAGCGCAACGGATACTGCTCCTTGATGAATTACTGTCGGCGGTTGATTTTGCCTCCTTTCGGCTTGACCTGTTCTACCGTTTGTCCCAATGCATAGAGACGAATGGTGATCTTCGTTGCATTTTGGACATTTCCCAACGGCTGTACAGAATTTCGAACTGTGCGACCGATCGAAGCACTTCCAGCATACTTCTTGCTGTCTGGCTTCCATTCGTCGTGCTTCAGCTGTTGGAAATTTCCATGATCGACTGTCGTTGAATCTTGGCATGACGTTGATACCAATAGGACTGTTCGAGCTGTGGAACCAAGATTGTTAACCACACTTTATTCGGCTGACGTTTCGGCGTAACCGCCTTCTTCAAAGCCTCGAAAAGTCAAGCGAGGTTTGAAAGGTTACTCGTCCAAGAACTATTTCAAGTCACAGGAGTTTCCGGAGTTAATAGGAAAAAGAGACGAAATGGGAGTGAGACAGCCCAACTAACCTTATGGAAGCAGCCAAGAGGCTGGTGCGTCACCCTCGGATGGAGGCAGTTTGGGTGAATGAGACTACCACCTAAGGTCAACCCCTCAGCGACCCTCCGGCTGTCGCCCTCCGGGGTCGAGCCCACAGAGGTCAGCAAATGGGGCCAGCTCCTGGGTTAGTGCTACGCGCTCTTCCCTCCTATTGATCGCGGGATTCTTGAAGGCAATCCACAGCGCTTCGAGAGTCTTGCGTGCTGCGATATCAACCTCTCGAGCAAGGATTGTAATCGCGACATCAACCATTGCGCCACCATGGCTACGCTGCCTGTGCTCCCCCAACGGCGTGGAAATCTGGCATCTCCGAAGCCCGTCCATGTGTTCCTTAACCCTAACCCAAAGCGGCCTGCCCGTCTCACCGATGTATTCCTCATTGCACTCCGTGCAAGTGATGAGGTATACCACACCTGAGGCCGTACAATCCCCTTCCTTTCCAAACGGGCAGACCATGCAGGACAGGGTATCACAAGCGCGGTCATACAGCCGGTTCCTAACAAGTTGGGTCCTGAGGTTAGCAGGCAGTATGTTAACTAGCCTGACCAGACCTTCTAAGTCAGCCTTGCGTATACATTCCCGTACTTGAGCACTAAGAGCATCCGTGATGAAGGGCACCAAGAAAGGAATTTTGGTGCGCTCTTGTTCTGTGCGTCTTTGTGCTCCTGCAGGCGGACGACGTTGCTTAGGAAGGCTGTCGGAAGTGTACCCATTGGACAAAGCTATACGAGATGCCATCTCCCTAGAAGCGGACTCGAATTCGTCGTTGGAGGATACCAACGCCGCTGTGCGAAACATGTTATTTACAATGGCCCTCTTGGCACTGCTAGGGTGTGCAGACCTGCAATGAACAATGATGTTCTTGTTGCTCGGCTTCCGGTACCACCTAGTCTGGAAAGCGTTGTGAGAGACATGAACTTGCACATTAAGGAACGGCAACCAGTTGTTCGTCGGTTTCTCCCTTGTGAGCTTAATATGCTCAGCCTGATGATTGAGCAATTCGAAACAGGAATCCATTTCGTTTTGCGTTGCACAAACAATGAAACAATCATCTATGTACCGACAGTTAAGCAACGGTCTACGTTCCAGTATGGGTCTCTCTATTTTTGACATATACGCTATGGCCAGCACCGGAGCCAGACGTTGTCCCATGGCAAGCCCTCCGTCCTGTCTATAGTACTCGTTGGACCATCTAAAGATGTTACACTGAAGGCACTCGTCCACGAGCGTCATTATTTGAGCTATGCCGAGCCCATATAGTGAGATATGGTCCTGGTGTTCCACGAGCATTTCGTAGACTGCCTGCATTGCGTCTACTTTGGAGACATTTGTGTACAGTGAAGTAACATCAAATGACTCCATCACGCAGCTCCCTTCTAACCTTGTGTCTCGGAGTTTTTCCAGGAAAGCGCAAGTGTTAGGGAGGTGGGCAGGTACATACCTAAGCAGTTGCACAAGAACCAAGTTTAGCAGCCAGGAAATCCGGTCCGCTGGGCCACCCACGCTACTTATTATGGGTCTAACCTTATACTGCGAAGGGTCTCTAGGAGTTTCGCCTGAAGGCAGCTTATGGGTCTTGATCAGGACATACAAGACTGGGCAGACGGGATGGTCACACCTCAGCCGTGAAATCAGAGCTTTAGGAAGGTTTGCTGATTTTGAAATAGCAGTCCATTTCCGATTGAGTCGGCGGAACTGCTTAGCAAACTCCTCACAGGTAGACTGGCTATAGACTGTAGTGTCTTGCAGATGGTGTTTAGTGATATCCTATCCAGGTGTTGTGGGAGTACCACAAACTCCCCTCCTTTGTCACTAACGCTAACTTTTATTGCACCAGATTCCCTTAAGCTCCTGATTTCCTTAAGACCCATCCGCTGTTCGGCTGTTAAATTTGGTATTGCCCGCTTCGCCATGTTCCGCTGTAGAACCGTGAGCAGGGAGGTAGCCAGTATGCGGAACTTCTTATCGATCGCCCAGTTAGGCTCCTGCGTACCGAGAAACGAACTGGGGAAGGGCGGGGGTGGGATCGCCGCGATGCTTGCCGAACCCAGCTGACTGCCTTGCGCATCGATTTTTGCCCTACAGCGCAACTGATCCCGTAGCCTCTGCAGGCTGCCGACAATTTTGCGCACTACGCCATGCGACAGGCGTTGGCTGGGAGCGAAACTGGGGCCCATTTCCAATGCGACAAACGCCTCGCGCGACAGGGACACATCGCCAAGGACGGTGACCCTCTGATGGTGCTCCTCGCCCTCACATTCCTCACGACCGAGGGTAGAAGTGGTAGTGACATAAGTAAAAGAGCCATCACCTCCGCAATTGCTCCTTCCACCCACTAGCTCCCGAAACTTCCGCTGCAACTTTACTTTAATTCTAGAACGAATAAGATCACAAACCTCTCTTGACTCACCCACGATTCTCTTCCAAAGGAGGTTCGGCAAAAAACGTTCACAACACATCTCTTTCGATACACATTTGTTCAGCAAGCTGTACACATGGTCCTGCTTGCTTCGGATCGCCATTCTCAAGATGTGAAGCTCGATCTTCTTCATCCGCCTGTCCTCCTCTGTGCGGCCGCATAACTTGTGCAATTCTTTTCCCCGGATGAACCGAGGAATCACACCGTGTTGCAGGCACCGCTTGAGAAAATGGGTGCCTTGCCTGGCTAAGACAATTTTCTGTCTTAGAGACAAGGCTTCCATAACCAGTCGAGAATATTGTGCTGGCACATCACGCAGTATATTCCATGATCGACTGTCGTTGAATCTTGGCATGACGTTGATACCAATAGGACTGTTCGAGCTGTGGAACCAAGATTGTTAACCACACTTTATTCGGCTGACGTTTCGGCGTAACCGCCTTTTGGAAATTTGTCGCAATACTGAGGAGGATGGGATCCTCCACACAAGCAGATTCTTCGTTTGTCGACGTGCTTCGTTTGTTGAGGGGTGGTGTGTGACCTCACGAAGTTGTTTGATCTGTGATTGTCGGCTCCAAACAAGGTCCTCGTTGTGAGTTCGGTCGTTTCCTGTAGCGTGATGATATCGTCAATCGCGTCCATGATGTCGATTACTTCGAACGGATTATCGGCATTCCTCTCCTTTTGTATCACTGCACTGCAAATGTGTTCCGTGAATTTCGATAAAATTTAACGGCGCCACACTCTGTCTGCGTTAAGTGACACTCCAGTTTGCTCCTGATGTACGACTCGTGAAGAAATTGATGACAATGTTTCACGACAGCTCTTAGGATTATCATTAGCTCGAGGTATGCGCTCGATTTCGCAGATAAGAATATCCGCGATGCTTTCAGATCTGTCGTACTGCTTTTTCAAGATATTCACTGCTACGCTGTATTTTTCTGCAATAACTGGAATGCTGTTGATTGAAGCTGCTGCTTTTCCTTTGAGCGCTTGCTTCAAGAACAGGAATTTGTCTTGGTCAGAGAGGTCAACGTCGTCATGTATCAAAGACTGGAAGGCTGACCAGAAGGTGGTAAATTCCCTGAAGTCTCCTGAGAATATTGGGACTTCGAGTAGTGGACGTCTGATCCGCTGGCTTCGGTCGCCTGGTGGTAGTAGACGTCCCTCTTGATCGTTTGTACCGTTATTGTGACTTCTAGTGGCCTGGTGACTGACACAAGAAGCCACATCCGCTGTGAGGGCGGCTTGCTGCGCCAGTTCCTTTAAATGGAATTTTATTTTGCTGAGCCATTGACATGTTATGATGTCCAGACTATTTGCATCATCTTCTAAATGCTTGTTTAGGTCCATCATTAGCTTTTCCTGCTCTTTTTGGTCGGCTCGTCTGTCGATCCTTTCGATGGTATTTGTCCAGTAACTGCTTGCCTTGTGATATTCCTCGTGAAAGGTAGTTCAAGTCAGCAGTCTTTCTTCTGATATACTCCTCGCATTGCGCTTTCTCCGGTGGAAATTCGAATGAGTTTCGGAGTTCTTCGATTTGACCATTGTTGGATCGAAGGTGCTTACATGCGCTGGAGATGTTCGTCTTCAAGGCTTGAACATCGGCCATTTCTATCGCGTTTTGGTGAATTTCTCACAAATACCTAAGATTTCGTGACGTCTGAAATTCACCCGCTATTTGAAATGGTTCGAGTAGTTCTATGCTCAAAACTTTTCCTGCCACGCGGGACTTTTTTCTTTCTTAGGATCCTCGGTGAGAATTTGCTAAGAAATTTAGAATTTCCTTCCGGTTCCTCGGTAGAGGACTCGCGAAGAAGGTATTCTTTCGATTTCCTTTCCTTGATCGGAATGGAAATTCGTTCGCTCTGTGGTTTCTCCGAAGAGAACTCGCGAAGGACTTAGGGTTGCTTCCTGGTTTCTCCGAAGAGTACTCGCAAAGAAAGCTTTTTTATTTTCCTGGTTCCTCGTGAGAGGACTCGCAAAGGAAAATTTAGAATTGTCGACTGTTTCTCACGAAGAGAACTAGCACAGCTGACAATCAAGTCCTGGTTTCTCCGAAGAGAACTCGCGAAGGACTTGCGGTTGCTTTCTGGTTTCTCCGAAGAGAACTCGCAAAGAAGCTAATAAAAACCCGTCTGTTTCTCACTGAGGAGAACTAGCGCAGACTTGGGTTTTTTCCACGGTCGATGCACCAATTTGGTGGATTACCAATGGGGTGGCTTTACTATTCAGTGGAACAAAGGTTTATTCTCACGATTTTATAGTAGAACCCACAATAGTGGTATATGCATCGTATATATACACAATTTCACTGGTCGTAGCCACGATATGGTGACACTCCGTCCGCAATCGATATCACTAGTGTAAACCTAAAAGACAGTGCCGCACTCGAGCGCCACGGAAGATTACGTTCATGAGTGCCTACTTACGATATCGCTAGGTTATGCCTGTGGATGATATTCAATAGTGCTTATCTTATATTGCTCACCTAAGTATCTTAAGTCTTATCATTCAATTCGAGATGTCCTATATTATAATACAAAGGTATTATATTACAGTAGTACATTAATATGTCTGGTCATAGACCGAGATGGGTATCCACAACAGTGCTCGAGAGAATCTGCGCTTCCAGCAGATGTGTCACAAACTGTTTTCAATGCGTGTGCTCTCGTTCTGGAAGTTAATGTGCTTAATCAATGGAGGTATTCAGTGACGGTGTATATTTCTGAATAGCTGTTTGTTCTGATTAGATGTCTGCGCTCCAGAAACCAAAAGGTAGTTTTCGAAGCCTGTAAAACCTACAAAAGACCAATCTTAGAATGTGGTACCACTGTTTTTAACCCCACGAAGAAATCGATCGTTAATGCTTTGGAAGCGGCTAAAATAGCTTCACTAGGAAGCTCATGATTACAGTTACTGGTATGGACTACCGTGATCTCCCTCGTAGTGCAGAGAGGAAGAAAATGTTCTCCCTAGACACCTTAGCGGTCAGAAGAAAGAGGAACGACCTGTTGCTGGTTCATAGGATCATTAAGGGCTCGCTTAAGATCTCCAGTAATGCTTTCTTTGTCCTACAGAACTCAAACACTAGAGGAGCCACGTGTAAGTTAGTGCTACCTGGAGTCAAGACTGCAGTGCGGACAAACTTCTTTACTTAGAGGGCGGGTTCTAAATAGCAAAGGCTGAACAAAACGGCCACATGTTTCCGTCCCTTTAGGCCGGGGCATACTTCCATCGCCGCGATGCCATCGCGGCGCTCAGTTCATGGCCATTCCGCCGCACGCGGTCGAATAGTCAAAGAAACTTCTCCGCGGCCGCCGCAACAGTGGCCGTCGGCAAGCACGATTGCTTTCCGCGCCCATCGCGGGCATGGCATACTCTTTCGCGCCGCGCGCGGTGTTTAGCGTTGGTTCTGGACGGATCGCCGTCGCGCTCCCTTGCAGAGCGATGGGCGATGCGACGAGCACTGAGAAGTTCAAATTCTTTCGCGTCGCTCTGCAAAACTCATCGCCGCGATTCCATCGCGGCGACGGGAAGTATGCACGAGACCTTACAGTTGACCAGCCTCTGTGAATCCAGTTTACTCATTTTGTTCTTTACTTTTTTTCTTTTTGCTTCTAGCTATCGTTCGTGTTGTCTCTCCTTGCGATGCTTTGTATGGTGTCCTTGTCCGATTGTCACATGTACTGTTGGGTGCATGCAATAATCGAATACAAATTTCTGAACAGCAGCTGAATTTCGATGAATTTGCGGTATAGAATGAATTATGAGTGTTCCAGTTTACAATGAAAAACGGTTGTCCTTTAAAGAAAGCGTGTCCGTGCGCTCAAAAAGGACTCTAACAAGGAAAGGGTCAGATGCGAATGTCTCAACGGGGAGAGCAAGTCATGTAAGAATAATCGCTACCCCACAGCTAGTATAACAATGTGTTTATTTTTTTTTTGCCAAGTCGTTAATCCGAAGCAGTAGGAGGTCCTTAAAGCTGACGAGCGCTAGAGGGTCTCCTGTACGGCAACCCTCCTGCCGTCAACCGGTTCGGGACGTAGTGGGTAGTGAGGTTGCTTCCTGCGAGGGAGGTCGGGGGTTCGGTTCTCCTGCGTTGCGGTAATTTTGCGTTTCAACTGATTGGTTGAGATTTGAGGGGTCCTGACGTCCACACAATTTTGAGGCGTTTTCTTTGCATTTGTTCTGCTGTATGCTCTGGAGAGTAACTTTCTTGCGACTCGTTTATTATTGACCGGTTTTTAACCAAAAGGCAATAAGGGGGCTATTTTGACATGACGCTCACAGTGTGCCTGTTTTGTCTGTTTTGGGCAGACGGTTTTTTGTCGTTAAGTGAAACCGAACTTTATCCTTTACTGAGTAAAGGGTTGAAATTAATCAACCACTGGGCTGTGGATTTCTGCGGTGAGAAGGGACCGCGATTAATTGCACACTTTGGAAAGGAGCCAAAAATTGTCTTGCTTTTGCGGTTTCTGTTCCCAGATCATACCACATAGCAGGATTTAATCATAACTAGTAAAATTTCGTGGGCAAACCTCCAGCAAATCCATTGTTTCGTTATGGTGCCTGATATTCAAGGACCTCCGTATAAAATTCTTCGCATGTTTCTTTACTTGCTCTTCTTTTTATCGTATCTTGTTTGGTTGTCTAAAGTTTCTCTTCCTTTATTCTGTAGGTGTTTTAATTCGTTTCATTTAAGGTTCGTTTATGGGTTGTGTTGAATTTCGCTGTTTTATCGAGAATTCTGCTGACTGCTACTGTCCAGTTATTCTCGCATGGGTGGATAACCACCCGTGTAATAAACATAACAGAACATGACATGATGCGTTGAACCTACTTAACTTATGAAACTGTAAGTGGTTAACAAGGGTGAAGTGTGTTGCGCCTGGCTAATGCCCTCCCTATTGGCTGTTTCTGGGAAGTTTGGCACCTACTTCTCGTGTTCAGAATTTCCCATATCATGACAAGGAATGATACACCGGTCAGCAGTGTTCCTTAGCCCGTCGAGAATATGTAGTTTAATTTCTATAAAGGTTAAGGTTTTCCTCACATTCCTAGGATCTCCCATTGACTCGAGACTTCTCCTAGAAATCCACGTTTAAGATACGTTTTTCGTACTATTACAGATGGAGTTGTTGGACTACGTGGCTGCAAAATTCCATGAAGAGATGGGTGTCTTCAAATTACTGATTGTCGATTCGATAATGGCTCTTTTCAGGTGCTTTTCGTCTATTTTGGTTTTTGTTTCGTTTATCAACCAATTGTTGCAGAGTTGACTATTCTGGCAGAGGCGAGTTAGCTGAAAGACAGCAAAAACTTGCGCAGATGATGAGTAGGCTTCAGGTGAGCATCATGAATCACCGAAATTTTGAGAGAGGCAGTCAGGGTGCGTCTTTCTTCCCGTTTGTTGTGGTCAACCTTGTGAATAATTATTGTCTTGGCTACGTCTCAGAGTTTCTGTTTCGTGGGGGCAACTGAGCTAGTCCAAAAGTCTCGTAACGTAAGCAGGGCCCGCGTAGCTACGCTGAATGTGGGTGCGTTGGCGGGCCGCTCGTGCGAGTTGGTTGAAGCACTGGAGCGAGGAAGAGTTGATTTCTGTGAGGTGCAGAAGTCGAGGTGGTCCTGCCGCAAGTGAAGAAACATAGAACGAGGTTTCAAGGGCGTCTTATGTGGAAGTCCCAGGACCACGAGTGGTGTCGGAATCATCGTCTCCGAACGATTTCGAGACTCGATTGTAAGCCTTGAACGCTTTGAAGATCGGTTGATGAAGATCGTTGTCGCCGCTAAGGAGCGACTCTATCATTTCTTCTCTGCGTATGCTCCACAGACTGGCTGTTCTGATCATGCCAAGAATGAGTTTTGGAGCCTGCTTGATGAAAATACAGCAGAGTTACTGTCGATAGACGTTATCGCTGTGGCTGGAGACCTTAAGCCCTAGTTTATAGTTGTGCCGCCGCGCGGCGCGGCACCATAGTAGGAGTAGATATCGATCGGGCGACGCGAAAAGTCGATATCTATGGCGATCGTGGTGACGTGCCGCGTGGCGATGGAAGTGTAAACTAAGGCTAATGGACACGTAGGTGCCACGAAGACGGTTACAGCTGCCATAGTGGATTTGGTTATGGGTTGCGTAACACTGATAGTGAACGTATCCTTGAATATGCGGAGTCGCATAACCTCACCATTGTAAACATCGTGTTTCGGAAGCTCGACTCTCACCTCATTTCGTATTATATTTCGTATTATTTCGTGGGAATTCCAAAACGCAGACTGGAGTATCAAGACTAAGATAAGGCCCATGCACACTTCTGCGACACCACGGCGCGGCAAGAGGAGCGACGGCCACCTCCGCGAAATCCGGCGGTCGCGGCGCTGTCGCGTTAGAGCATCGTTGTAGGCAACGGGACCGACGTCCCAGTGCATGTCGCGCCGCTAGGAATGATTTGAACCATTCTAGCCTGCGGCACTCAGCGCGGCATCGCCGGCGGCACGCGCCGCAAAAGTATGCATGCCCCCCTCTGCGGCGCGTGCCGCTATGTTGCACCGCGCCCGTCGCGACCCTATCCTTCATCATGGCCGTGCCGCGCTGTCGCAAAAGTGTGCATGGACCTATAGACTTTGCCCTTGTGAGAGATCGCGACCGGAGTCTTGTCACAGGCGCGAAGATCGTGCCGTATGAGACGGTCGCCCCACAGCGTCGGCTGCTGATCTGCACCTTTAGGATCACCCCTCCGAGGATAAAGCAGGTCGAACGATGCGGTGCTGCAGGAATCAAGTGGTGGCGAATGAAAGAGAAGGAAGCAGCTGTGATATAACGCGTTCGGTAACCGACAGTCACGAATGTTGATGAAACCTGGAAGAAAGCTACCGACGCGATAAGTCCAGCTGCACGCTTCGAACTTGGCACAACGAAGCCTGGACGACGTAAGTCGAAAAGCAGACATGGCTGTGGACGAACGATGCGAAAGCGAAGGTCCGAGAGAACAAATCGCTTTATCATGTATTTCTCTGCGACAAAGAAGCCAAAACTGGCAGAATTATCAGAACGCGAAGAAGAAAGCCGTGGCTTTTGCGAAAGCCACTCTTTATAATGATGTCAGCAAAAGCTCGAGTCGCGTGATGGTGAGCGGCATCTCTACCGACTCGCAAAGAATCGACATCGCCAGACCGAGGACATCGAGAAGTTTGTTGGCATCAATGATGAGGACGGCCATCTTCTGACAGACCGCAAAAAGGCGTTGAAGCGATGGCACGGCTACTTTGAGGAATTTTCCACTATGAAATTTCCTCATCCGGCCATCCCTTCTGTCGCTTCTGTCCACGGTCCCCTCCACAAGATCACCGTAGAGGAAAAGAAGAGGCTGTGAAGAAGTTGAAACGCGGCAAGGCGACAGACCCCGATGGTCTGGCAGCCGATTTATGGAAATCAAAGCTCTGGTATCTTATGAGTAGTTGGCTAAGTTCTTCAACCAGGTAGTAAAGGAGAAGAAAGTACCGGAGTGTTGGCAGAACAGTACGACGATTTCCGATTTGGAAGAAGAAAAGCAGTCCTGCAGACTACTCAAATTATCGTCCGATTCACTTGCTTTCGCACAGTATGAAGATCTTCGAGCAAATCCTCGACAGACGAATTCGTGAATTCGTCAAGCTGTCCGACAACCAGTGCGGCTTCGTAACTGGTTGTGGGACCATTGATGTCACACACGCCGCCCGCCTCCTGGTGGAGAAGTATCGCGAGAAACAGAGGCCGGTGCATAGTGCCTTTCTCGACTTGCAGAAGGCCTTCGAACTCGTACCGCGTGAAGTTATATGGTACGCCTTGCGGCAACACAACGTACCTGAGGAACTTATAGAGTGGGTGCGGATGCTCTACTCTTGCCCAGGGAGTAGAGTGCAAGCTCCGGCAGGAACCTCGATAGAGTTTCCCATCTCTGTTGGGGTGCACCAAGGTTCTGCGCTTTCCCCACTCCTCTTTGTTGTCGTCATGGATGCCATTACGTGAGATCTTCAGTAGCCAGTCCCCTATACGTTGCTATATGCTGACGATGTAATGCTCGCTTGCGGAAATAAAGAGGTGATCTCGAGCGGCAGTTTCAAGCTTGGTGCGACCGCTTGGATATGTTCGGACTCAAATTGAACGTCAAGAAGGCCGAGTACCTAACGACTGACATAAGTGAGTCCGGCTCTATTGAGATTGCGGCACTGAGCTTGCACTCACATCGGTTTTCAAGTACCTGGGGTCAACAATAGCGTCTGATGGTAATCTGACGGTTGAAGTGAACTCAAGCGTGAGTGCAAGTGGTGCTCTTTGATTGGCGTGCTTTGCGATAGATGAATATCAGAGCACTTGAAGTCAAAAATATATTAGAGCCGTTGTCCAGCCAGTAGCAATATACGGCGCTTAGTGTTGGTCTGTGACCAAGGAACTCAAAACGCTCTTCAGGTCATGGAGATGAAGATGCTGCGCTGGACGGCCGGAGTCACGCGCATGGACCGCATCCGAAATGATGTCGAAGGCAGAATGCAGAAGTTCGGTGTCGCGCCGATAGCCGACAAGGTGCGCGAAGCTAGCCTGCGATGGTATAGCCACGTTCTGCGTGGAAATGAAGACAGCGTCCTAGGTGATAAAAAGATAGACCTTAAGTTGGAAGAGTCTGGGAAGCGGCCTAGAGGGCGTCGCCCAGCGCTGGGCTGATACGTTACATATGCACTTGAAAGTAGCTGGTGTCCACCCTGATCCAGCGTTGGATCGGGAAAGGTGGCGTCATGAAGTCAGAAAAGCGGACCAGGCTACGAAGCGGGACAGACGCTGAAGAAGAAGAAGAAGTATCATTCACACTATTTCACAGTGTTGGATTATAAATAAGGGATGAGGTCTGCGTCAGCTCGACCATAATATATTCATAATGGTTAAAAAGGATAAAGGAGAGCGTTACTCAATCCTTTTTGAGAAGGTGCGCCACGCATTCTAAGTTCTACTGGATGTCGAGGCGATTTCAATGCATACTTGGCCATACAAAGACTTGCGGTGGCCAGCTGATGAACAAGTCGGTGCTTTCCCAGACCCAGACGAGCCTGAAACCATTCACCGACCCCAGAGGGACGGAAGGCTTAGTTGGCCTGGATGGGAAATGCGAACCAAGAACCTGGTATCAGGTGCCCACGACACCCACCTCCTCCGACTGCGCTTCACGCGCCCATAATATGGTAGATATAGATAACATGAAGACTTAGAAAACTCGATCCGAATTCTCATCAAATGTTATCTTTCTTAAAATCCCTGCTTTTTCAAAACGAAACTAATCATTAGTTTCAGAAAATAGCCGAGGAATACAACGTGGCTGTTTTTATCAGCAATCAGATGACAGCAGATCCCGGAGCTGGCATGACATTTCAGGTATTTTGGAAACAGTGGTTGAGACAATTTTAACGCCTTTTCGTAGTCACTGAGTCCGGCGATTAGCTGTGCGAACACTATGACTAAACGACAGTAGCTGCACTAGTGACTAGTGGCGCAGAAATGAACGTTTTATGCTTCGAGAAGTTGAAGAAAGCTGACTTGCTTGCGCTCCCGAGTGCCAGCTAGAGGCGGGCTGTTCACCTATTTAATGTTTTCATATGCCAGCGATTCGACGAAGGTAGTAATTTTCAGGTAGACCCGAAAAAGCCAATTGGAGGTCATATTCTTGCCCATGCTTCAACCACTCGTATCATGCTGAAGAAGGGTCGCGGAGAAACCCGTATTGCCAAGGTGTGGTGTTTTTGTCATAGTTAATGTTTCCTTATAGTTCGTTTACTTCCGCTGAGATAGTGATTTATTGAGTATGTGTAAGATGATCTTTGAAAGAGTTGTCATTTTTTTCGTGGTCAAACGCCACTCAAAGTATGCATGACGGACTCATCGCTTTGCCCTACTCACAAAGCAGGCCCATGAACGTCCCGTGGCAATTTTCATAGTGACCCATTGAGGGTTGTAGGGGGTCCTTTGAGAAGCACCGAAGTGGTTTTCAAATTTCCTGCAAAAAACCGTATCACCAGGTCAAAAATAGAACTGAAACTGCCGCATGCAGTCTCTGTTTCAGTGCGGGCAAGTCATAGGAGGCCTTCCGCCTCTAAGTACTTCTGTTGTAAGACGATAGACGACATAGGTTTATCAGCATAAATACCAGAATACTATATAGGATCAGCTCGTAGATGGCGCAGTGGGGCGTGTGGAGAGGTGACGGGAGACGAAGTCGGCAGACGGCGGAAGTCGGGTTGTGGGTTCAGGCTCGTAGCGACGGCGCGCAGCCGTCCGCCGGTGAGACGTCCATTCGATTCCTCATCCACGGAGCTCCTCCTATAAATACGAGCATCGGTTACGGTAGTATGGATGGAATGCATGAATAACAGGAGATAGAAGCGTGAGATATATGAGGCTTAGCTGGTGCTACAGTAATCTAGCGTGGGAGAGTAATGTGCCACTAAGGTGGGGTTACGGTAAGCTATCCTACCACTAGGAAGCGTGGGACACGATTCCTTACACCTCCCCTCATCAAAAACACGACCGTCCCGGGCGTGCCCATTATCACAACGATCCCGGAGGAAATGTAGGGAACCGATGGCTACGAGTGTATGCAAAACGAAAAAAAAAACGAAGAAAAATTGGGGCACTTAGTGTCCCAATTGTTGTTGTGGTTGGCGTCGATGGCGATCCTCACGGGAAGCAGTCGACCAGCTCGGAGGGCTTGATGATCGCGTCACGAGCTTGCGCCCATCGGATGAGTCTTCCCCAGTTCGGCAGGCGGGTCAGGGAACGCTCGTGGCCTAGAATGATAAGGTCATGCTTGCTGCGTGTGATGGCCACGTTCATCCGTCGAGGATCGTCCAGGAACTCTGCGCGGTCGGCCCCGAAGTGCGACCTGGTGAGAAGGATCACTATGTCCTTCTCGCGGCCCTGTACGGAGTTGACCGTGTAGAGGTAGATTCCCTGGTTCTGGGCGTAGCTCTCCATGACTCTGTACTGCTCTTTGTAAAAGGTGATGACCGCTATCGATTCCGGCCAGATCGCGGTGCCGAGCAGCAGGCGTATGGTGTCGCGGCATGCCTGAGCCTCCGAAGTGCTGTAGTGGGACCCTGTCGCCGTTCGCTGAGAGTACCCAGCCACCTTCACGAACAGGAACGGCAGCTTGCGGTTGCGGCACCTCGTGTTGTTGAGGAACAGGCGTCGGCTCTCTGCAGTCGTTCCGCTGATCAGGGTGTTCTCGTAGAAGCCGGTTCGGCATGGCGTTCAATTCCGGGTGTGACCGGAACGTCGTGGTCAGCGGCGCCATCGGGATCCTTCTTTGGACCAGAAGATCCATCACTCACAGTGCTCCGAATTTAGCCGGAGTGGACGTTCGGCTACAGCGGATGTGGGGTTCCAGCTGGTGTACATCGCCGATGTAGACATGACGGGCGTCTGGAATGCGGGTTGCGATGGCGACCATGGCGGGCTCTGGAATCTGGGAGGCCTCATCGCCGATAATGGTCGTGAACTCGGACAACAGTCCATTAAAGGTTCCTCCGCTGTCGGTGGCGTTGAGCAAAGCGGACGTCGGCAGGCAGATGATGGCAGGCGTCCGGACCCTGAACATGATGGCGATCACCTTCGTGTCGATGCGCGAGACTTCCTTCTCAGCAAGGCGGTACTCCTCGCGCTCGTCCTGACTGAGGAAAAGCGCGTCGTCGGGGTGAAACAAGAGGCGCTCGACTAGTTCTCGACCTCTGCTGAACGTCTCGCAATGCCATTTCCTCAGGAGTGAGCACGTGCGCGTAATCCGTCGGAAGGCGCTTCAGAATGGTGGGCATATCGTTGACGGTTGTCGGTGCTCCCTCTGTTAGTGCTGTATCAGACACGTAGCGAAGGAGAGTCAAGTTACGTAGGTCGTCGAGCTTCATGATCGTGTCCGTGAACTGTGCGACTGCGGTGTTGGTCGTGGACGTGGCGATGACCCTCTGTGTTTTGTCGGCTCGAGATACCCCAGCAGCGATGAGGGCGCCGACTACGGTCTTTCCTGTTCCATATGCAGCCTGAATGCCTACCACTGGGTATCGTCCTTCGCCGAGACGAATTGCTGCTAGCTGTTCCGGGCGAAGTGTGATGGAAGTACCTGCAACAGACACGACTGCATTTTTGGGTAAGCGACCAGCAGGCCGATAATTATGCTGGGCTCCTCCGTAGACCATGTCTAAGGGGTCTGCTGCGATCGATCGGTCAGTTGGCGAGAGGTCCTCGAACAGCTTCGACGAGGAGATGATGTCGTATACCGTGTCAGCACCTGTCGGCGCACGTCCGAGGTTGACGCAGACCGTCACCTTCACGATGCCATCCTCGGTCCTCTGAAACCTGCGCACCGCGCCGAGCGTACGATGGGACGGCTACGCGGACGTGGAATCGCTGGCTTTCGAAGTCGAACTCGGCCTTCTGGATGATCGCTCGGCATAGCGATTGGGCGCCTACGATCCATAGGTGGGGCCTCTGGTTAGTCCAGCCGCACTCCGAAGACATGCCGTCGAGAGTGAACTCGAGGCGGAGTGGGTAGGCGGACATACTTGGAACAGTGGCATCTACCTCGTGGGTCCGTTTCGTCGTTGAGGAAGTTGATGGCGGAAGCGCTGAGCAGGCAACGTTGAACAGCTGAGCCATCTTGGGCCTGGCATAGGCTGGGCTCCTTGCGTAGCTGCGGAAGCGGTTGCCGCGATCGTCGAGCCACGTGAGGTCGTCGCGAGGCAGGCGCCTAACCTTGAGTGGGAGTAAGCCCTCGTCGGGACAAGCAGGAAGGAAGGCCCTTGCCTGCAGGCACAGGAAGTTCTGGGCCTCGATCGACACTGGAGGCTCCGAGAACCGCATTGCGCATGAAACGTTCTCGCGCGAAAAGGCGAGGACGACCTCATCTACCTCGAACGGCCGGGTGCCGAAGTTGCACACGTTGACTGAGACGTTGACGGCCTCTGGAGCACTCTCAAAAGCGATACGGAACGCGCGTACACCGTGTCCGCGGTCGATGGAGAAGAGGACGATTCCCAGGATTTGTCGTGGGAAGGATGACGGGGTCACAAAAACTAACTCCGAGACGCGGAAGAAGTACGGGACGCGATTGTCCAGCGAAGTGGCCTTGGCGACTCTTGCCTTCTTTAACGTGCCCTGAGGATCGCTAAGCGCAGCCATCGTGGGTTCCACGGAATAGACCCAGATGAAGTCCTTGACCGAAACGACGTCTTTGTCGAAACCGCGGGTATTGAGCTTCACGTTGGTGCTGTATTGATCGAGTACCAGAAATTGGAGTTCTCTGCGGTCTGGCCCTGGAATGAAAAAATCCTTGGCCTCCAGAATGACGCCTTGTCCGTGTCCGCGGTGGACGACCTGGTACAGTACTGGGAACGACGATCTGGGAAGCGGATAGACCACCGAAGGCATGGCGTCTTCGGCTGAGCGCTTCCGAGTGTTCTCGACGTGTTGGTATCGTCCTGCAAGAAGGTCGTCGATCACGTTCTGTGAGGCTGTGCGGAAGGCGACGACATGCTCCAAGCGCATCAGTTCGAAGATGGGCAGCTTCGACCTTTCACTCGGTCGCTCCACGAACGAGCGCGGAAACATCCTTTGACGAAGCGCTGCGACAGGTAGCCGCCACCCTTGAACTGCTTATAGATGTCCAGAGGTAACGCGCTGGTCACGAATGCGGGATTGACGCGTGGCGGGCGGCGCGGTCGAACGTACTGCCTCCATGGATGTGCGTCGATGAGCGGGTGAGTGAAGTTCTCCGGCGTCGTCTGAGGCAAAGGCGGAGGCTGGCGAAGGGTCAGCTGGAGGGCTGGAGCTGGAGCCGGGGGTGCTGGACATCTGGGCGGCGTGTTGCCTGACCATCTGACGTGCTGAAAGACGCCGTCGATGCGAGTCGTCGCGTTGTGCTTGCAAAAGAGAAAGAATCAGATTTGTAAGCTTTTGGAACAACAGTTCCGGTAGCTGCAGACGAAGAACACGGCGCGTCGACGGCAGCTGACGATGGACCCGGCTGGTCGGCCGGCTCCTGCGTGACTGATCCGTTGGTAGAGCCGGCAACGGTGGGATTGGCGGAGGCGGGCGGCGATGACAGTGCCAATTGGCTGAGGCACGGCGGCTCGCTGTCGTCGGGCTCTGATTGACTGTCGTCGGCCATATCGACTGAATCGGCTCGCCCGGCAGGTTCATCGGCAGAACTTCCGCGATCGGACATGCTCGACTTCTGAAAGGGATAGAATCATGTCCGATCCGCTGAAAAAGAAGGAAGGAACACACACCACGAGGACGAACACAACACGCCGTGAAGCGAAGCCAATTGGGAGAACCAAGGAGATAGAGCCCAAAGCGGGTTAGGATGCAAACTGAGCGGAGGTGAGTGATGAAAAAAGAGAAAAAAAATTAAAGAGAGGTGGTCAGCTTCCTGAATCGTGTGTTGTACTGGTGGGTCGACAGTTGTCGAGGTGTATCTGAAACAAAAGGAACTTTATGATTGTAACCGACCTTATCGGTGTCCTCTGCATTGTGGTGGGCAAGAGCTTCCTCCTCCTCGATTGGTAGCCATGGCGAGGTGAATACCGGGCCGGTTAGCGTGAAACACTTCTTCACTTGATTCATATGTACCCGTTTTGGTGGTGACTGGGGGGGGGGGGCAAACCTGACTTGTCGTGCTGCCTTTTGAATTCCTGACTCTGGCGTGCGTTGCATGCTGCTGCCGCGGTCCAAGCGGAGTGCAGGGCAGAGAGCAAGGATTCCTTGTAGATGCTGGCGTCGTCATCTGCTGGGATGTGTTCCATAACCTGACGTTTAATTATCAAGTCGATGCTGAACACCGGGTCGCGTCCGAACATCAGGAAGAACGGCGAATTGTTCGTGCTGGAGTGGACCGTCGTGTTGTAGCAGAAAGTGCACACGGGCAAGAAACGGTCCCAATCGAGCTGGTTGTCCGTGATGTAGGTCCGAAGCATGGCCTGGAGAGTTGCGAAAATTCTCTCGCAGGCTCCGTTGCCCTCGTGGTGGTAGGGGTACAGAAATAGCGACCTACCGCAAAAGTTTCCCAAGTTCGGTCATTAGCTCTCTCTTGAGGTAAGAGGCGTTGTCTGAAACGAGCTCCGTCATGGTGCCGTACTTCAATATGCACTCGGTCATGATTGCGTGAGCTACGGTAGGCGCTGTGCAATCCTGCAACGGGGCAGTGACCGCATACTTAGAGAAATGATCTATGTGACACAGGATATACTTGTTAGAGCTACCCGAGGTGTGATAGGGGCCACCAAGGTCTAAGTATACTTTGTAAAACACTGCGTCGGCGTGGATCGGTATGAGATTCTCGCGGGTTAGCGGATGTGACCGTTTCCTTTGGCACTCATCGCATGCTCGAGCGAACCGGTATACGTCATGCTTCATGGTGCGCCAGAAATACTTACGCGCGATTTTGCGAGCGTTTTCTTCCAATTGAAATGGCCACCTGCAACCGGACTAGAATGCAGAGCTATACAGACGGGTTCGCGAAGGTGTTCTGGAAGAAACAACGCCGACTGTGGATTACCTGATTCTGTCGCTTTCGGAAGCAACTTGTAGAGGCAACCGTTTCCAGGATGCAGATTTCGGACAGCTCCTCGATTTGTGCCTTGACGTCGTCTGAGATGTTGGAGGGCATCGTTCCGGTCTCTAAAAAGTGCATCAAAGGCTGACACAGCTTATCTTTCTTTTGCTCGATGAGAACATCGTAGGGACTTATCCTTACGGGTGCAGCTGGTTGCTGCAATACTAGACAGACCGGGAATTCGACGATGTCCTCAGTTTCAGGCTCTCCGTCGACGAATTGGTGATGCGGGTTCTCCATACGACTCAGACAGTCAGCAGCGACTTTTGATGACCCTTTGAGATATTCGATGCTGATGTTGTAACTCTGTAATTCGACAGCCCATCTAGCTAGGTTGTCGTGGGTTTTACCGTGTCGTAGCAGAAAGGTCAAGGGCTTGTGGTCCAAGTGGATGCGGGTTAGATTACCGTATATGGTCCGAAAAAATCGAAGAGCGCTGATCATCGCGAACAGTTCGATGTGCATGGCACTCCACTTCCGTTGGGAATCGGACAACGTCTTGCTCCGAAATACCCTACGGCTGCCAAGGTCTTGTTGTCGTCCTGGCGCTGAAGTGGGGCTGCTCCTACGGCGATCTTGCTGCCGTCCGTGTGGAGAATGAACTTTACTGCTGTACGTTTCTTCACCGACGAGATGGCGTGTCGGATCTCGGAAGGGAGAACAGAGGGAACGACGTATCCATCCTGCGGAAAATGGCATAGGGGCAGGTGGACGTGGCTATCGAAGAGATCGGAGTAGAAGTCGTGGATGACCTTCTCCATGGTCCTTCTGGAAGAGGTGACGGTTCCGTCAGGACGTCGGAGAGCGGTCATGAAGTTGGCGAAGTTCCGACGGGCATTGCGGATGCTCAACCCTGCCTCTGCTGCTTCATCCAACACTTCCGCCCTTCTCTCCCTGAGATCCTCCTTTATCGCCGCTCTGCATAGCTTCGCAAGCTCGGACGTCAGCTGGTAGTTGCCTGACTCTCGTGCTGCTCCACTCTGGCGTATCAGCTCGAGAGTTTCCGGAGATAGGCGACTCTTGGTGGTCTTCAAGCTCTCGGCTCCCTTAGCACTATCGCGGAGATGGTGCACGAAGTGGTCGCATTCCTCGTCGATGTTGTTCATAACGGTATCTTCCCAAAGGCCGGCAAGAGAGGTGTAGAGGTCCCAGTTGATGGTCGTTCTGGGATTCCTCTTCTTGAACTTCGCGGCCTTCTCTCCTTGACGCGAAAAGGGAAACCTCGCGCGAAGGAGGCGGTGGTCCGATCCCGTGTAGAACTTGGGGACAACGGAGCCGTCGGTCAGGCAATACTTGCGACTGAAGATGATGTGGTCGATCTCGTTGTGGAACTGGCCACCGGGGGATTCCCAGGTCCATCGTAGAGAGGGAGGCTTCTGGAACTGTGAGTTTCCATGGATGGTCTTGGTCGACATGATAAACTCAGACAGCCTTTCACATTGCTCGTTCCACTCCAAACCGTGGGTTCCGATGTGAAGTTCTTCCGGCGACCTTCGCGGTCCGATCTTGGCGTTGAAGTCGCCGACGATCACCTTGTAGAAGGTGTGATCTTCCTTATAGAACTTCTCCAGCTCCACGTAGAAGGCCTCGACCTCTTTGTCGTCATAGACGGATGTTGGGGCATACGCGACGAACACAGTCAAAGCTGACACGGAGCCACATCGCTTCAGTCGAAGACGTCCGATTTGGGTTGTCAGAGACTCGTACGAATCGATGTTCATGGCCAAGTGCGTTTTGACGAGGACACCAACGCCGCCTACTCCCCTGCTGTCGCATGTTCCGAGGAACAGTTCTTCTCCGGAGTCGTAGGCGGCGTGTAGGGGGTGGTGTCTTCTCGTCTCGGTCAGTCCGATGACGTCGTACTTGATCTTCCTGGCTTGCATCATCAGGTCCTCGACGGATGCTTCCGATGCGAGCGTACGGGCGTTGTAGGTACAGATCGTCATCCTAGTCCTTCTCAATTTGCGGAGCCTGATTAGGCCCTGAGATTTTAGCAGTCTCTCCGTTTGTCCTTCTCATCGCTGCAGAAATGGGAGCTCTTTCGGGGTCAGGGGAATGAGGCCCTTTACTGCTGCTGTTTTTGACTGGAGTACACACGGGTAGCTAGTCGGGCTGTGTCGTGCGGGCGAAGAACTCCGGGCAGCCAGCCAGACTGCCCGAAGGGACGGGGCGAGACTTAAGGCGGCCTCGAATCGCCTTACATGTACTCCCAGTCTACCGAGTGCAAGCTTTTGGCCGAGCCGACACAGTTACAGTCCGCACAGGCGCAAACACATCAACGTACACTGTGCATGAACATGCCGCTCCCACGCACGAGGAACGCGTCGACCCGACACAGAAGGAGCAAGGAGTCCATCCCCTGCATCCCATCTCTTGGCACTACACGATCGCATTTGGTTCACGTTTAATTCCCCTATCCACCATCCGGGGACGCACACCTTCTATAAGAGAAAAGGTCATTCCTGCTCCCGATTGCAAGATCACGAATCAGGTCAGGTTTCCTAACTTATCGGATTCTCAGGGACTTCAATTTACTACTTAGTAAGTATGGACCTGGCGAGGTTGTCTGCTCAAGCCTGTTGAAGTTACGTCAAATGTAATATGTCATGATCGTTCTACTGTGTCTTTCTTTCGCTTGCTTTTTACCAAGGAATTGTGGTTACTATGCATTTGTTGTTTAAGTGTTCCTTTTGTTCATATCTTTACACTAGACAATCGTCTATGCCCATAAATAAATAAATTAATAAAATAAAATAATTCTCAGAAATTAACCAACAAAAGCTATGGAGCTTTAGTTATTGTTATATGTTAGAAATCTGTCAATTTGTTGTGTTTCCTCAAGGAGGCTGGAGGATGCATTCAAGTGAATCATTCACAGCAGGTTGAGCAACGACTGGGGGGGGGGCAGGTGGATAGCGACGCAGACTTACAGGAGAAAGGTATGGGGTTCGAATCCGGGACAGGGGTTTGCGGATTGCATTCCGTTTTTGTAGTAAGTCTCTCTGTAGTAAGCCTCATGACTTCGTAGGTAGATAGTAAAATTCCGTCAAAATTTTGTCTTCATGGTTAATTGGGGTGGTGTTCACGAAGCTGACAAACGCTTTTGTTGTTACCGTACAAAAGGTGGTGGTAAATATGTGCAAGTAAAGGGATGGATACAGAATAACTGGCAGTGTTGCACTATCGTGGCCCCAAAATTCGAAGAGAGGTCTGGAATTCGCCGAAACATCGCACGGTACTGTAATTTTGGATCATCATCATTTTCAGTAGCGTTTGTCCCGCTTGGTGGCGGGGTCCGCTCTTCTGGTGTGGTGACGCCAATTCTCCTGATCAAATGCTTGATCAGGGTGCACACCAGCCATCTTTAAGTCCAAATGCAACGTATCTAGCCAACGTTGCTTCGGGCGTCCTCAGGGCCGCTTTCCTCGAAGTCCGGGCCAATCATACGGACGGTATCGTCGTTAGCGCGAAGAACGTGGTCGTACCATCGTAGACAAGCTTCGCGCAGCTTGTCGGATATCAGGGCGCATCGAATCTCTGTCGTATGGTGTCGTTGCGAACGCGATCTAAACGCGTAACTACAGCCGTCCACCGTAGCATTTTGTCTCCATTACACTGAAGCGGCTTTCAACTTCCTTCGTCAGGGGCCAGAACTCAGCACCGTACGCCGCTATTGGGCGAACGACTGTTCTATAAACCTTCGATTTGAGGTGTTCATGCATTGTCCTATCGCAAAGTACCCCAGTCAACGAGCGCCATTTGGACCAGGCTGCACTCACACGTGCGTTCACCTCCAACTTTAGGCCTCGTGCATACTTCCCGTCGTCGCAATAGAATCGCAGCGATGAGCTTTGCAGAGCGACGCGAAAGAATTTGAACTTCTCAGTGCTCGTCGCATCGCTCATCGCTCTGCAAGGGAGCGTCGACGGCGATCCGTCCAAGACCAGCGTTAAACATCGCGCGCGACGCGAAAAAGTATGGCATGCCCGCTACGGGCGCGGGAAGCCATCGCGCATTCCGACCGCCACTGTTGCGGCGGCCGCGGCGAAGTTTCCTTCGACTATTCGACCGCGGGCGGCGGAATGGCCATGAACTGAGCGCCGCGATGGCATCGCGGCGATGGAAGTATGCTCCCGGCCTTAGGCTGCCATCGGACGTGACTGTTGATCCAAGATGCTTGAAAGATGTAACTCGTGAGAGCTCATTTCCATTGATCTTAGTAGAAGCGTGCTCGTTCCCATCCGTCGTCAAGTACTCCGTCTTTTTGACGTTTAGCTTGAAACCGAACAGTGCCAAGTGATCGCACCACGCCTGTGCCTGTCGCTCGAGTTCGGTTTTGTCTTCACATGCAAGCATGACGTCGTCAGCCTACAGCAACGTCCAAGGTGCCGCCATTTGGAGATCTTGTGATATTGCATCCATAACGACGACGAAGAGCAGTGGGGATAGCGCAGATCTCTGATGCACCCCTACAGAGATGGGAAATTCTGTCGAGGTGCTCGCTGGCGCTCGCACTCGACTCCTTGGGCAAAAGTACAGCATGCGCATCCACTCAATAAGCTCTTCAGGGATACCATGTTCTCGCAACGCGTGCCATATAACATCTCGTGGAAC
Source organism: Heligmosomoides polygyrus bakeri (assembly GCA_947359475.1). Classification (NCBI taxonomy): domain Eukaryota; kingdom Metazoa; phylum Nematoda; class Chromadorea; order Rhabditida; family Heligmosomidae; genus Heligmosomoides; species Heligmosomoides polygyrus. The sequence continues at coordinate 68,980,421 of OX375867.1, forward strand.
GCGGTCGAAGGCCTTCTCCAATTTCAGGAAGGCAAAATGCACCGGTTTCTGTTTATCGCGGTGCTTCTCTAGCAGAAGACGAACGGCGTGAATGGCATCAACGGTGCCACAGCCAGATACGAAACCACACTGATTCGTTGAAAGCTGTACGACATCCCGGATACGTCCATCGACAGTTCGCTCAAAGATTTTCATGTTGTGCGAACGAAGGCGAATTGGACGGTAACTAGCGCAGTACGCAGGACTGCCCTTCTTCTTCCAAATCGGGATGGTCGTGCTTTGCTGCCAGCTCTCGGGCACTTTCTTCTCAGCAACAACCTGATTGAAAAACTCTGTCAGCCAGTCAGCAGGGCACCAGCCCTTCGACTTCCGCAGGTCGGCTGGCAAGTCATCGGGGCCAGTGGCTTTGCCTGACTTCATCTTCCTCGGGGCTGCTTCGGTTTCGATCACTGTGATCTTCTGAACGGGACCGCATACAGGAGATGCGAAAGGAATAGCAGGATGGGCAACAACATTCGAGATCTCCTCGAAGTAGCCGTGCTATCGCTTCACAGCCCTGTTACGATCCATCAGAAGATGACCGTTCTCGTCGTTAATGCCAAAGAACTTTTCAATGTCTTCTGCTTGGCGACAGCGAGCTTTGGCGAGTCGGTAAAGATAACGCTCACCATCGCGCGTTTCCAGTTTGCTGCTGCTTTAGCAGCAGCCACTGCCTTCTTTGCCGCTTTTTTCGCTTCTCGATAATTCCGCCAATTGTAAACTGTTTTATCACCGATAAATACGTGATAGAGCCGTTTCTTTTTCGGACTTTTCTCTGACATCGTCAGTCCACAGCCATGCCTGCTTGCCGACCCACTGTCGTTCAGGCTTCGTTGTGCCAAGTTCGAAGCGTGCAACTCGAGTTATTGCATCGGTAGCATCCTTCCAGGTTTCTTCGACAGTTGTCACTGTCGGCAACCGAATGCGAGGAGTAACTGCCGCTTCCTTCTCGTTCAGTCGCCACCACTGATTCTTCATTTGATTCTAGCCGACCCGCATCGCTAGACATGTTTACACCTCGAAGGTGTGATCTTCAGCGAGCAGATCAGTGGACGGTGTTGCGTGGTAACCGTCTCATACGACACGGTCTTCGCGTCTGTGACTAGGCTTTGGTCGCGACGCTAACAAGAACATAGTCGATCTGCGTTTTATCGTTCCCGCTATAAAACGAGATGAGGTGGGAGTCACGCTTTCGAAATTTGTATTCACGATGGTGAGGTCGTGTGAGTCTGCATACTCAAGTATACGCTCACCATCGGCCTTGCGCGTCCCATATCCAAAACCACCATGACAGCTGTAGCCGTCTTTCGTTGCCCGGACGTGACCATTAAGGTCACCTGCCACAACAGGTGCTTGGGAAGCAAAGGGCCGGTAAACATGTTAACGCGGCAAACCCACGGCACCACGGAGCCGGTACTTATGAAGCACCCGTTCTCGGGTGCTGTGGGTTGCCGCGTTTCCGCTGCGTTAACATTTTTCCCGGCAGCCCCACGGCACCACGGGCCCTCTGCTTCATAAGTATCCCGCAACAATCATATCTTCTGACGGCACTTCCGCTGTCTTCTCATCAGGCAGGGACCAAAACTCGTCCTTGGTTTGCTCGGAACAGCCAGTCTGCGGAGCATATGCAGAAAAGAAATGACATCGTCGGTGTTCTACGGCGACAACAATCTTCATCCAGCGGTCATTGAAACGTTCTACGCTTGCTATCGCGTCACGGAAACGTTCGGAGACGATCATACCGACGCCACTGGTGGTCCTGGGACTTCCACATAGAACGGCCTTAAAGCCTCGTCCTATGTCCCTTGACTTGCAGCAGGACTCCTGCACCGCACAGAAATCTATCTTTCTTCGCTCCAGTGCTTCTATTAACTCGCACGAGCGGCTCGTCAACGTACCCACATTCAACGTTGCTACGCGGGTCTTGCCTGTTACGGGACTTTGCGACTTGCTCAATTGCCCCCCCCCCCCCCGCTGCCGTCCTCGCATCAGGGACCCTCGCATATTTTCCACACTCGTCGGGCTTGCGAGTGCGCGTCGGCTCTCGCGGACGCCGTAGCACTATCCCCGAATTTTTAAAGCGTCATCAACCCTGTGATATGAAATGGGTCTTCATAGGCCGGACTGTCACAAGGGCCTGTTGCCTGCAATCAAGTGTCCGCGATTAGCATAGCTCCCAGAGGGAGCAGTTTTTAGTGGAACCACGTGGAGGAATGGACATCGCCACCACTGTTATTTTGGATGCTGAGCACGAATACGGTACCCGTTTTTGCAAATTCAAGCGACTAGGGTAGGTTAGGTTACTGTGGGTGTCGTGAGTAAGGATATGGGTCATGATCTCTGATTTCCCCCTTCCTCGCCTATGGAAACTATTTAGGCTGCTGACCACGAATATGTCATTCCTTTTTCTAAATTATCTATTTTTTGTGTACTACTTTCCATCTCAAAGCAGAAGATTGGAAAGCAAGGCTGATCACATACCTGAAGAAAGAGATTCTATGTACTGACACTGATAACCTTGATCACTCATAAAGATGCGGGATCACGCGATCACGTGAAAAGTTAATCAGTCTTGTGATCAGCGCCTCAATTAGCCAACAAGACGAAGTATGGACGAAAACTTCTTTCGATCTCCAAAGTCGTGAGAGTGCAAGCCTCTACAACTTCGACTGGCAGCAGTGGGGGGAGGGAAAAATAGGCAGCATCGTTGTTAAATCGTACCATACTGGTTAAAATAAGGTTATAACGTCAGTATGGTACACTACGGTGTTGAAGATGCACTTTACATCGGCAAAACATCAGTGAGCAAGCCCAGCAATGAGAAATCCAACCCCCGGATTCGAATCACGACTCTCTTCCTGCAAGTCCGCCCCCACACCCACTCCGCCATCCAACCGCTGCCATCTGAATCGTGAGCGGCGCACCTCAATGTTCCGCTTCGGTTATTACTCGTTAACAAGCAAATTGTGAGTTCGCCGTCATTTCGCTACTGTTGCAGCCCCAAACCTTTTACAGGTTAGATTCTAACCACAACATGGCAGTTCCACAAGTCTGTTTTGCTTCATCGGCCCGCAATAAAGTGATACAGTTTTTTGCAATTGTTGACCTACCCAGATGTCCACAGGAAATTTGAAAACCGCTACGGTGCTTCTCAGACAACTGCCTACAACCCTCAATAGGTCACTTTAAAAATTGTCACGGGACGTTCATTGACCTCCCTTGTCAGACGTATTTGGATTCGGTTACATAACCAGACCACAAATTTTCCGGTCTGTTTAACTTGGTGCGAATTTAGAATGACCGTTGTACCTTGACGGTTGGCTGCCGTTTGAATCGGCCATTGACGCGAAAATTTCGCGTTGGCGCTGGAACACGGAAACTGATGCTCTTGTCAGTGCGATCTGATTCTTCGACGGCTATAGGATAAACGACGAAGATGGCTCATGTTTTCGTCTATTCGTCGATCCATTGGGCCCTCCTGTCTGATTCTCCTTGTATTGCTGCCTACTTCTCTTCTAACCCATTCTAGAGTACAGACAGCGGAACACTCGACACTGCAGCAGCTCTATTGCGACCGGTGCTGGGTCGGTCGACGAATGCGTTTTATTAATATATTTTTCAAAGAAGAAGGAATCATTGACAACCATTTTTTTATTTCGCAAAGCGCGTGTAGAAGACATGTGCTAGTTCCAGATAGAGAGAGAGCTGTGGAAGGCGATTTTTGATGAGATAAAAGGACGATGGTATGAGAAAGTTCGTCCAGCAATGGTATTGAGAGGAACTGAACAGCGAATTAATAAAGGGAACTTAAAAGGAAGAATGCCTGTTGGAGAAGCTGGTTTTTCAACAACATTGAATAGATGGTATTTCCCATTTATTCAATGTTGCTGACAAACCAGCTTCTCAAACAGACATTCTTCCTTTTAAGTTCCCTTTATTAATTCGCTCTTCAGTTCCTCTTAATTCGACATCTTACTCACTAGTGTGGGGAATATCGCTTAGAGGCAATCCACATGATAGCAACAGGGATTGCCTTTAAAAGATGAGACTGCTGCGTTAAGCTTTGGAGGCGTCATGTACTGGCTAGAACATTACAGTGGTAGACTTGATTGATGGATATGCAATGTTCTGAGCAGCTCGAAGCCTTGTTGTTTTCCTTGCTTTACGTGTATCATTGAGATTTTAAGCCCCTTGCGCCACCGAGCACATGACGTAAGAGCCCCTCAGAGACCATTTAGAACGTGTCACGCATCACGGGAGAAAATCAGAGGTTACAAGAGACAATCACCACCTCGTAATCTTTTTATAAAATTGACCTGCTCATATGCACTACTGCTGTGTTGATGGAAGACGGGCAATGAAAGAGGTTTGAGCAGATCGGTTAAGGTTACTTGCTGATTTTCGCTGACATGGACACTGATAGTAAAGGAGTAAAGGAAATGCTATAGCTCTGCTCTGTGCAGGGGAAGTACTCCAGAGTGTGGCTGAGGTGACTCGCCCGTGTTAAAATTGCCTACATCCTGGAGTTCCCTCCCTTCATCAATTCGGAAACAGACAAAACATGGATATGTAATCGAAACAAGGAGATAAGACTGCATTTACATGCGCTGTATCTAGCTACTCGTCGCAGTAAATTCTGTAGGTAGTTAATGCAACTTGTTCGTAGTTCGCTGTGTTGAACGTACGAGGCTGCTACAGCCTCATAGTCCAGACGGCGCAGCTAATCGAAGAAGCGGCGCCGTGAAATCTCTCCCCCAGTCTCCCTCCCAACACCGAGTAGAGTAGCGGGTCCTTATTAAAGTACCCTTAGGGAACCTTATGAACTGCATAGAGTCGAAGGATCTAGTCGCACTAACAAGGGCATCGGTTTTCGTGCTGCAGCGCCAACGCGCGCTTGACTTTCGCGCCAATGGCCGATTCAAACGGCAGCCAATCGTCACGGTTCAACTTCCACCCGAATTTCCCGAATTTAGACCTTGAAGCAGAACTCATGTTCTACGGCGTTTTGTCTAACTGCATTCAAAATAAATCCACGTTATGAAGTTGATCAGGTTGTTCAGACTAAGGGCAGTGCTTACAGGGGAAGGGTATGAAGCGTATGTCTAATCGGGGAAAGCGAGCCATATAGAAAGAATCTCCACCCTTCATTTAGCACAAAAGTCTGCTTCTTTTTTTGCCGAAGTCACAAAATCAAAGCAAGTGGTCCTTAAGCCCTAGTTTATACTTGCGCCGCCACGCGGCGCGGCACCGCGATCGCCATGGATATCGATTTTTAACGCCAACCAGAAGGTCCCTGAAGATGTGGCCCGAAGGGAGAGTCTTATTCATCCACGTCTTTCTCCATCCGATGGTGACTTAGCAGTCTCGGCTGTCTCGATAAGGTCAGTCGAGTTGCCTTACTCCCCTTTTCGTCTCATTCTACCACTTGCTCCTGGAGCTTCTGTAGCTTGAAGTAATCCTTGGGCGGGTAATTTCCCCTATTCTTTTTGTCTTCTTCAGGCTCTGAAGAAGGCGGTTACGCCGAAACGTAAGCCGAATAAAGAAGCATACCAATCTTGGCTCAACAGCTTCGCACGAGATCCTACTGCTTTCGTGGATTTTGTCGAATCTCGGCCACCTAATTTCTTCGCTGTTGGAATAAGCCGACTGGTTGCCCATCGGCAAAAGTGTGCTAATTCAAACGGTGCTTATTTCGACTAAATCCGATAAGATTTGAGAAAATTATGGCAGTTCAAATGAAGCACTTAAAACGCAAAGAACTTTCCGGACAACCTAATAAATGGAAAAAAATGGAGTTAGAAAAAGTCAAAACTGAAATATCTCGCATGTTACATTCTAAAATACATCCAAACTGACTGCATCTAAGGGAAATTTTATTTAACGATTTTACCGAATTTAACGCAAATAATTTTCGTTAAAAATAATTGTTAAAAATTTACCGAAAATTTTTAACGCATACCGCTGGTCGGCAAAGTGTCGTGACATCGCTGACGGGTCGCTGAAGTATAACATATGCCTAAGGCGTTGTGCAGAGTTCCGTAGATTCCATCGCCGAAACGAGTTTTACAATTCGACGCGAAAGCAACGGTGCCCAAGAACCAGCTGACTCGTCACTCTGCAAGAGAGCACCACGGCAATCCGCCCTTTGCGGCTTGCCACCATGCCACCATGAACCCGGCGGCTTGTTTGATAGCTTTGAGATGCCGCTGAGCGGCATAATATTGAAAGTTGTATCGCTGAAGTACCAGCTTCTGTGCCATCCTCGCTTCTAAAAGCTGGTTGCTTTTGCCTTGTTTCATGCTGGATATATGTCGTTGCACCCCGGTTTCTTTGAAAATCCTAGCAGGACGATTTTTACTGAAGGCATTGGCTCATGAAGGGAAACAAATTGTGAGGATCCTGTAACAGCCCGTATCGTGACCAGTTCTAGAGAACTCTGCCAACCTCTAATGAACTTTTTTCCACGAAGCCTACTATTTCAAAAGCGTTCTTTCTCGTATGACAATACATGCTTTCGTCTGCAGATCTACGACAGCCCGGACATGCCAGAAAACGAGGCCACATTCGCTATAACTAACGGAGGAATAGTGGATGCAAAGGAATAGTGAACGGGTGTCCTATTGCCCTAATCCTGTTTGCCGTTTGAGCACTTCCCCACCTTAAAGTTGTTTATTTCTTGTGAAAGTCCTGTAGATTGGTTGTGGTTTTTGTTCCTGGATTTTCAGGTTTTTGTTGTTATTGTTCTTGTAAATTTGCTTCTGTAAATATGTTATCGTTTCTTTGTTATTCTGTTACCCTGGAAACCTTTCAATTCTCTACAGCGTTCGCTTTGTTCGTTCGTCTTGCAATGCTGTTTGAGCATTTCGAAATGGACCATATGTATAGTGTGCTGATTCTGTTATAGTTTTGAGAATGGAGATACTGCTCAATATGAGTGCTGCGCTGCTTGTTGGTCTTGAAAGAGTTGCTTAACAGGTTTGATGCTGTAAAGCTTTGGTAATTAAATGCTTGTAATCGCGGTGTCGGAATGTGTCGCAGCATGGCGCACAATTATCATAGATATGGAGCGCAATTCGTGCCAATGCATATGGGAGTGCTGACTAGACTAATCGATATCCATTATTCGGCATATTCGTTCTTTGTTGCTCTTGGACTGGACATCGAACAACAAGATAACTGACTCTTCAGGCTTGGACGTGATGTTGGATAGTCTATGAAGAAGATCCCTTGCAGTCATGAGAGGTGATGGTGAACAGCAAAGGAGGGCTTTTAAATTCAGAAGGTTTGGGTGAGGCATTTCATTGCTTGGGTACAGGTGAAATAGCTGGCAACTCTCGCACAAGCCAAGAAAGCCTGTAAGCTGCTGAGACTGATGGTTCGATCGTTAGGAGTGAAGGGTCTGGTTCATCCAGGAAGAATGCTCAGCCCCGACATTTAACTGACTACTGACACACATTTGTGTCGTGTCATTTGTGCTTCGAGAATGATGTGCTCGATCGGATAGCATGCGGTAATGATATCTTCATCATGTTGTCGCATCGCAGAAATGCCGCACTACAGTAGCAAGAGGAATTCCAAACCCTCAAGTTTCATTCCTTAGGGAGTTCAGCCTGTGATCATTTGAAACGTAGAAAAATTACCCCGACTTCTGCCAGGTGGGCAACTTGGGCAACGTGTGAGTATTGAAATTTCCACCTAAAAGTTTTGCCTTCGCAGAGCGATTCAGAATAGTGTGCTTAGCCAAGCGAACAAGTACACATGGAGCCTTCACAAACTTGGTACTCCAAGATTTGAGCTCTCTTAAATCGAGAATTTTCCTAGAATTTAAGGCGTGAAAGTAGGCAATCCTTTAAAATTTTCACAGTGATCATAAAGATCTAGGATCATACAAAAATGTATGCGGGATAATACGAAAACTACCCCATAAGCTTAAAATTGAAGCGATTCTTTCTCTTCTCTTGTAAATGCGTCTTCTTCCTCAGCGTTTGTCCCGCTTGGTCGCGCGATCCGCTCTTCCGGTGTCGTGACACCACCTTTCCCGGTCCTGCGCTTGTCAGGGTGGTCGCTTTTCATTTACTTCCATGTCCATGTGTCGCATCGGACCAGCACTACTTCGGGCGTCCTCTAGGCCGCTTTCCTGACAATTCCAACTCAAGGCCTGTGTTGCGGACGCTGAGCGTCCGCAAGATACATAGGCTTTGAGTTGGAAGTCTTTTTTCCACGAAGAAAGTGGCCGTGCTATTGCAATCAGGCTTCAATCGTATCTTATCAGCTATTGACGCAACACCGAACTTCCGTCGAATAGTATCATTTCGGATGTGGATCAAGCGGGTGACTCCAGCCGTTCAGCGCAACATTTTTCTATCCATGACACTGAGACGCGCTTCGACTTCCTTGCTCGCAGGCCAACACTCAGCGCCGTACTTTGCTACTGGCTTCTTTAGATTTTGGACTTCATGACTCTGGTATCTTCCTATCGCAGACGTAGGTTGATATGGTGAATCCGCAGTGAGATGGTACCGGCGGTATCGTTGATGAATCTGACCCCAGGAGGCGGGCTGCGTGTGTAGCATCAATGATCCCACAACCAGACATAGAGCCGCACTGGTTGTCGGACAGTTTGACTATTTCACGAATTGTTCTATCGAAGATTTGCTCGAAGATCTTCATGCTGTACGAAAGAAAGCGAAAAATTCCAAATTGGAATACTCGTACTGCTGCGCCAACACTCCGGAACTTTCTTCTCCCTGCCTGGTAGAAGAACTTAGCCATTCACTCAGCAGCATACGAGGACTTCGATTTCCATAAGTCGGCTGCCAGATCATCGGGGCCTGTCAGTTTGCCTCATCTTTTCCAAAGCCGCGTCAACTTCCTCCACAGTGAGCTTTTGAACGATACCGTGAGTTATAGTCGCCGAAGGGATGGCTGGGTGAGACAATTCCTGGAGATTTCCTCAAAATAGTAGTGGTCGCTTCAATGTTATCTTGCGGTCCGTAAGAAGATGGCTTGTTCTGTGTCCTGTAATATTCCTTTTATTCTTCTTTTGTTCAGTGTTTTCCAAGTATTTGGTATCCTTGCTGTCAGCTAGCACTGATAATTCGTTCGATATTTCATTGCAATACTTCACCCACACTATTACATAGAATATGCATAAAGCATTATCGAATATACTCATCACACTGTAAATGCGAATTTGCCAGTCATGCCCCACGCACGCACTTCCGCCACGAATCACTTAAATCTACTAGCTAGCCCCTAAACGGCTGGTGAGGATCGCCTTATCGCTTAGTTGTGTCTCCGTCGGTACCTTTAGCCTCTCACAGGCGCTTCTAATTACGCAGCAAACACGTCTGTCACTAACGAAATCGGTGGTGGCTAGTCTTGGCAGCCCCTAGTCTTTGTGGGTCATTTGGCCGCGGAGAGCAACAAAAATAAGCGAAAACAAGTGAATATTATTCCGCGTAATTTTAGTTGTACAATTATGAATAAAAGGTTTATTAAATAGTTTTGTGCTAGAGGGAACGGAAGCCCACACTGTGGCTAGCACTTCAACCACATCAGAAACGTCCGAGCGCGAAAGATCAGTATGCGACACATGGCTTGGACTGGCGTTTGCAGTTTTGACTCGGATCTTTATTCGTTATGATGATCCACATGCAATACCGCTCATAGTATCGCATTTCGCGACGCGCAGGATCGTCACAAAGCGTCGGAATCGTTCGCAATGAGTTTACTGAAAAGTTGACTACATCAGTGAAATCGGCTCATCGATTAGATCTCGAAAATCGAAACGGATTCGATGTAGAGTATAATCTGACCTAGTTACGCTGGTTTAAGTGGATTTTTGTTAGCTTCCTTCAAAATGGTTGCACTTTCAAATAAGACAGATATTCGGAAACCCCGTGAAGTTAGCTTTGCAGTGATCTAGAAATTACTCCGCAGTTTCTGGAAAAAGTTGTCCGGTGACCTATATAGCTATCGCGGCGACCGCCTTGCTCGCTGGAGATAATTACGCGCACAGGATACGGCTCCATAATTGGTCGCAAACCCATACTTCTGCCGAATTTTTCTTCGGAGTACATATTGTCCATTTCCGGTTTCAAATCTGAATTCCTACCGCAATATGTACTATTTCGATAGGGCTTAACGCCATCTTTCCAAGTATCCGCCAGTTAGCATGCAAACAATTGTCTTCTAGATTACTCCCCCGTATTCTAGTTTACTGCACGCCCCAAGGAAAGTCAACTTATGAGGTGCACAAGGCAGTAAACGTGTGCAACCTATCACAATTTCCCGTTCCAAAAATTGGACATCGAATAGATTTTTCTGCCGTAATTCCGCTGTTTGTCATTGTTTTGGCTGCGCCAGTGGACTTTTCTCATAATCGACTGACGATACGAATCGTCCGGTCATAGCTGAGAAGGTGGAGTTGTGCTGGTGCATAATCGACTAACTGCGCTTTACACCAATATGTCTTCTTAGAATAATGGAGCTCTGCTTCGATTGGAACAGACACTCAAAGTGCGTGATTTCGATAAAAATTTTGGAGAGGGCCTATTTTACTCGATCGCTTCATTGTGCTACTTCTGTTTAATAAATGAAGTTCATAATCTTTTTTCCATAGAATTAGCTCTCCACCAATATAGAATTGTACTGATCGAATGTGATCGATTTTTGCCGTTTTTAACCGGTGATAGAGTTCCAGGCCGGCAAGACGACCTGGTCGCAGCGTACGCCGGTCGGGCGACCCAATATACCTAGGCGCAGTCTTGCGCTTAAGTGTGAGGCCCATTGGCGCTGACCCATCTACTGTATACATAGGAGAAGTTATATTTAATCAATTAACTTTTTGGGGCCTGCTGCTGATCCTGTCAACTCTTCTAATCCACTCCTGTTATTTTTTGAATTTTGAATCCTTGTTTTCAAAAACGCTTGCCACTAACGGCATGTCTTTATGCTTTTCTATTAGGTTGCACAGAAAGCTTCCGTTGATCTCGACTTCTTGCTTCAGGTGATCATCGCTTTGCGCATTTTGAACATTCTAGTTGATTTAAAATCTAATACATCCGTCATATCTGTGCCAGAGAAATACAATAGTAATAATTTTCTACTTTCGAAGAACTGAGCAGCTAGAGCCTGAATATGTACCATTTTCACGTCGAACTGGACACTTTTCAGGTCAGATTGGACACTCTTCTAAGCTAGCCTAAGGCTTCTGAAATCAAAGCGAACTCTTCCAAATCGAAATTAACCATTTCTACATTAAACTAGAGACTCTCCAAAAAAGTTAGAATAATTTTTTGTTCGAGGAAAGTTTTTTGTTGTTTTCGAAGAAAACTTTAGTGTGATTTCTTTGAAAAACCACTTAAAACAGGGCCAACTACAGAAGTGATATGGAAACAATCTGGAAAAAACTGGCCTCTTCGAACTATCGAAATATTTTAGCCAACTAATAAAGTATCATTTTTCGAATTTGACTATCCATTGCCTTTGTGATTCACAGTGTAGGCATGGAAGCAAAAAAGCGTTAGTGCAGATGCTGACAAAAAACCTAGAAACAAGGTATAATAATCTGTCGAAAATATGCTTTGCACTATGGACAAATTTGAAAGTTACTTTCCATTCCGCTTATTTTAGATAATCTCTGATTCGCAGTATCATTTGCTGGACTTCTTAGGGAGCTTTCAAAGGACACATCTTCCTGCGAACAAGAGGGAATGTAGGAAAGGCTTTTGGTCTATGGGCCCTAATTGCTCCAATTTTTCATAAGTAGAGACAGTTTTTCTTTGGCACAAACATGCAAAATGCAACTTGATACTTAGCTGGCTAGTGTACGCTCCGTAATTGCGCATGGTTGTGGAACACTCACATAAACGCTTCTGTGCTCTGACGCGGGGAGGAGAGCACAAAAATGGGTAAGAAAAGGAACTCCGGGGCCTAGCTAATATTGCTCACCCTTTTTTAAGATACCTTGCCGGTGAGCAGCGGGCACGAGCCCGCTCAACTAGAATGCTTCAAGCTATGATCACCTGAAACTAGAAGTCGAGGCCAACAGAAGCTTTCTTTCCAACCTAATAAAGAAGCATAAAGACACGTCGTTATTTGCAAGCGTTTTTGAAAACAAGAATTCAAAATTCAAAAAAGAACAGGAGTGGATCAGAAGAGTTGACAGAATCAGCAGCAGGCTCCAAAAGGTTAATTGATTAAATATAACTTCTGCTATGTATGCAGTAGATGGGTCAGCGCCAATGGGCCTCCCACTTAAGCGCAAGACCGCGCCAAGGTATTTTGGGTCGCCCGACCGGCGTACGCTGCGACCAGGTCGTATTGCCGGCCTGGAACTCTATCACCGGTTTAAAAACGGCAAAAATCGATCACATTCGATCAGTACAATTCTATATTGGTGGAGAGCTAATTCTATGGAGAAAAAGATTATGAACTTCATTTATTAAACAGAAGTAGCACAATGAAGCGATCGAGTAAAATAGGCCCTCTCCAAAATTTTTATCGAAATCACGCACTTTGAGTGTCTGTTCCAATCGAAGCACATTATTCTAAGAAGACATATTGGTGTAAAACGCAGTTAGTCGATTATGCACCAGCACAACTCCACCTTCTCAGCTATGACCTGAGGATTCGTATCGTCAGTCGATTATGAGAAAAGTCCACTGGCGCAGCCAAAACATGACAAACAGCGGAATTACGGCAGAAAAATCTATTCGATGTCCAATTTTTGGAACGGGAAATTGTGATAGGTTGCACACGTTTACTGCCTTGTGCACCTCATAAGTTGACTTTCCTTGGGGCGTGCAGTAAACTAGAATACGAGGGAGTAATCTAGAAGACAATTGTTTGCATGCTAACTGGCGGATACTTGGAAAGATGGCGTTAAGCCCTATCGAAATAGTACATATTGCGGTAGGAATTCAGATTTGAAACCGGAAATGGACAATATGTACTCCGAAGAAAAATTCGGCAGATGTATGGGTTTGCGACCAATTATGGAGCCGTATCCTGTGCGCGTAATTATCTCCAGCGAGCAAGGCGGTCGCCGCGATAGGTATATAAGGTCACCGAACAACTTTTTCCAGAAACTGCGGAGTAATTTCTAGATCACTGCAAAGCTAACTTCACGGGGTTTCCGAATATCTGTCCTTTTGAAAGCGTAACCATTTTGAAAGAAGCTAACAAAAATCCACTTAAACCAGCGTAACTAGGTCAGATTATACTCTACATCGAATCCGTTTCGATTTTCGAGATCTAATCAATGAGCGGATTTCACTGATGCAGTCAGCTTTTCAGTAAACTCTGTAGTAACTCTTCAGCAACTTGCGAACGATTCCGACGCTTTGCGACGATCCGTGGCGTCGACGTCGCGAAATGCGACACTAGTTATCGTATTGTAGTCGCTTACGCCCAAACTTTTTGCGTCGCTTTTGAAAAACGGTGCCTTTGGTGGGGGTGGGGAGGGGGCGGATGTCACTAGCACGACTCCGAGCAACTGGCCACTGCTGCTGTAAGAAATGACCGAGAATATGCCAGATCTACCTCCTCCATGCCCCGCGGTTCCGCCTCACGAAAGACGGGATGAGTTAAGTATAATTGTCTCCTTCCGTTTTGTTGTCGCTGTTTAATTGGTGATGGGTTGGATCTCTGATCGGGGCCAGGTCTTCGCCTATATCATTCTGATCATTTATTTACAAATTGAGTGAGGTGACTAGACCAGTTATCTGGCCTGCACAGCAGCTAATGGAAGGGCTACATGGGTAAGTGCGACATGAATGCGACGTACGTAGAAGTGAATTAATTGGTCGCATCCGTCAAGCAAGCTGAAGTATATGCAAAGAATGATAACTGCCATATAGGGGGTCTTCGACGTCAGAAAAATAAAAACTGCAGGAAAAAAAACACTTCTCTATATGCTAATTTTCTAGGTCGACAAACCAAAGAAGGGATAGAGCGGGAGATCCTGGGTGGAAGATTCTGGCTGGCTTAAAACAACTCCGGTCGAAATTCTTCCGTGCTAGACAAAACATTAAGAAAAAATCAATGCGATCTATTCAGGAGATGTCCAAGGTAGTTCTAGGCTGGCACTGAAAAAGGACAATTTTGGCTTTAGTATTGCAATTAAAGTATCGTTACCAAATATGAGAAAGGGCAAATCCTTCAACCCAAATGACAGTAGAAATCGTGCGTCTTTGCGGGAAAAAGGCTTCTACTAAAACTTCGTTGAAGCAGACCCCAAATTTCACGCTGTTGTAACCTTCAAACATGTATCACGACCGTCTGTCGTTGAACCACTGAAAAGTCGTTAGGAAATTCGACCATCTAGCTATTCCATGCAACATTTCATATTTTTGTGGATGAAATTAATTCCCGACTGCTAACAATTCAGCTTCGAAATGTATGATTTCCCTGGCTCATAACGCTCTCCTTTCCTTCGATCTTGAATACCATGTCGTCCCCTTTAAAGCAAATCCTACACTATCGAAAAATCTGCAATACATGACCTCAGTTTGTGAACTCCTTCGGTAACTGGCCCAACGTCGTTGCACACTCTCAAAACGACTCGTACGAGTGGAGGGGTCGTACGGCGCCTCCGTGGCAGAGTGTGGGTGGCGCGCCGACACTTTTCCTGGCCGCCTCCAGGATCTACGGACTACAACGGCTTGAAATTAGCAGGATGTCGAGGCGGCAGTAGTTCCCACCGGAAAGAATGGCACACTCTCCAGCCATGACTGCCGCTACTCGCTCAATCCACTAAATTTGTGCTTTTGAGAAACTTTGTCGAACGAGCGAGTGAACAAGTGAATTCGATGTCGAAGATTTTCGAGCGGATGAACGAATGATTTTAGTCGCTTATCAATTTTTTTGAATGATCGAAAATCGAATAAGCTCCGTTTTTCATTGACTCGAATATTGGAATAGTCGAATAATTTGTTCGAGTCAGTTTTTGTGCTTGAAGATTTGAAGTTTGTTCGGTATTCAAAATAAAATTATCCGATTTTCGAATAATATTTGATATGGTTGCATTCGATGTTCGAATTTGAACCAATAATAAGAGTTATAGAATAATTGACTATTTGAACATTTATTCCAATAAATCATTCGAATAATTGATGAATATATTCGTTCGAGCACAATTATACAATCAACCGTTTCTACCATTTCCAGTTAGAGTACATACAGAACTCTGTCGGTGGCAAGGCGGCGGCTGCGGCAATAACGGTTTGAATCATTGCAGCGCCGTCGCTCCTCTGCCGCAGACTCGTAAATGAAAGTATGATGGCACGACGCGGCACTGCTCGCCGCCGACGGCAAGCCCTTCATCGCTGTTTTTTTGACCGGAGATACGGCAGTCGGCATTCCGCAAAAGTGTGCGGCGGGCTTTATGAACTTACAGGGCTTGGCAGTGTAGTTTGAGTCCGACAAAATGCTTAGAACTTCGATGCGATCAGTTGATACTATTGTACTTAGCGTACTGCACTAAATCTTATCCAAAATAGGTCTACTAGAGGTAATTTACCAGGGAAACAACGAATATCATAGTTGTTTGGATTGTATCACAACCCAATTATATATATATACATATATATATATATATATATATATATATATATATATATAAGGGCGCGTGTAGCGCAGTCGGAGGAGGCGCGACTGTCGCGTGCACCCGATACCAGGTTCTTGGTTCGGATTTCCCGCCCAGGCCAACCAAGCCTTCCATCCCTCCGGGGTCGGTGAATTGGTACCAGACTTGTCTGGGAAGGATAGAGCGCTGACTTGTTCATCGGCTGGCCACCGCAAGTCATTGTATGGCCAAATACGCATTCATGTCGCCTCCACGACATCCCGTAGAAGTAGAATGCGCTGGCTCATCCCAGAAGGGATTGATTAACGCCGTCCTTTATCCTTTTATCCTTTTATATATATATATATATATATATATATATATATATATATATATATACAAGTGCTCCAACACGCCTAACGGCGTGTCTCGCACTTGCGCGCTTCGCGCGACTTTATAGCATTACTGACCTATGGAAAGTAGTTTTTGTAAAACATAAAATTCGCTAGCATCTAGGAACTTGGTGCGAACGTTATCGGCATCAAGCCCTTCACCACTTCGGTACTTTCATCACAGACATTCTTTCCTGACCGGCCAGTAATGTCATTGGTTTGTGCTGCGCAGTACTTCTGTCCCTCAGGTTGTTCCTCCGCAATCGTTCTCATGCTCAACAGCAAGCATTTCAAGCTGTCGTTGACATGTCTTCCGAAGCCAGGTTCCCCTCTCTCGATTCTTCCTACTGGATCTAATTGCTGGTCCGCCTTTAATGGTGTTCCATCCCCCTCTTTAGTTCGCCACCTTTCTGGTCCCAACTACTGGCCCACTTCTTTGTTTCCACTATTGACACCTACTGGTCTCTTCTTGCTGATTTCCCAGTCCTGGCACATCCTCCAGGTTATTCCTTTCCTTCCTGGTCGCTCTCCTGGTCCACCATATAGGTCCTCTTACCGCGCTTCTCTACCACCCCCCTAGTGGTCCTCCCACGCTCACGGCACGGTCGGTGACACGTATTCAGAATCAGGATGCTTGCTGCGCGACGTAGGGGACCCGTTTTCTGGATCAAGAAGCTCAGAAGCGCGCAAAGTCGCCGCTGTGTCGAGCATGAAGAGGCTATGCATATGACAGATTCCTTGTTCTCCGTATGAATTTCCTTACAGCTCCCTTCTTGTTGATTCCTCGTCCTGGTCCCGCCTCCAGGTCCCTTCTTTCAGGTAAATTCCTCCCTCCTCCCCCTCAGGATACTCCTTCACGACGACGGCCAGCGAACGCCCATTGTGTGACATCGGTGTCACATCCTCTAAATCCGGTCTCTCTTAATGGTAATGGATCCCCTTGCTGATCCTCCTTAACGCCCTCTTTCCCCTGATTGGTAACTCCCTCATGATCCCTGCATATTGCCTAAAATCTTCTTGGTGCCACCTCATGGCCTGCTTCATTGCTCTCCCCATCGACCATCACGATGCTCCTTCTGGTCGCTGTCTCCTGATCGCCGTCGGTTCTCCACCCTCAAAGTCCCCTTCTACCCTTACCCCTTTAGTAGTATTCTCATGCTAATGGCACGAAGTCGGCTTCTGAATCTGGACGCTCAGAAACGCGCGTAGGTGCTGTTGTGTTAAGCAGTAAAGGGCTGCGTTTCCCTTGCTACAGCAACATCCCACGTTCAATAGAAAATTTTGCCCGCGCTGTAGATGATGAGGCGCACCTCATTCAGGTTAGATCATCGACCGCCCTGGCTGCGGATGATGCGGCGTACCTCACTTGGGTTAGATCACTTCACGGGCAAACTCTTTTATATATACGTGGTGGTGATAGGTGGTGATGGTGATGATAAGTGGTGATGATGGTGATGGTGATACAAGTGCTGATATCTCACATAGGTTAGATCATTCGATCGCTCTCGCTGTGGGGATGCGGCGTACCTCACTTAGGTTAGATCACTCCACCGCTATCACTGTGGATGAAGCGGCGTACCTCAGTTCGGTTAGATCACTCGACCGCTCTTGCTGTGGATGAAGCGACGTACCTCACTTAGGTTAGATCACTCCACGGACAAACTGTTTTATATATAGGTGATGATATACAATACATATATACATATGTATTGTATATATTGCGCTAGGCACGTTACACAACTACAACCCCCCCCCCGTCTACTCATTGTTTCTTCGTTCAAATTTGTAGGCTGGGTGCAAACAGTTTACATTGTAGATCCAATCCTAAGCGAGAACCCACGTTTGTCCGTATGCCTGTGTGTTTGTTTGTTAAAAATTGGTTTTGCACTCACAGCACGATCCGTCGTCTGCGTGACGCGGCAGTATACCAAAGGTGTTTCTGTAGGTTAGTGGTATTGCAAGGTCGCGCGAAGCGCGCAAGTGCGAGAGACGCCATTAGGCGTATCGGGGCACTGGTCACTCATGAGGCGGTTCTATTTCTATGTTCTAACGATAATTTCTTTGAATTCGCCTTTAACAATACGGTGACAAAATTCTTTACATTGACCGGCGTTTATGAACCTGTCCCACAGGAAAGAGTTACCGTACTCCATAATTCCTTTAATCGCCCTCCCAACTAACTTCGTCCACCACTTACTCCTTTTCATAACTACCAGACATACTGGTACAACTCCCACCCCCCCCCCCCACCCAACACTTTCCCCCAACACCCCTCCAGGGCCACTTCTCCGGGTGCGTTCGGCGACGTATTCGGCACATCAACTGAACCGCCATGCACGTTGGGCAACGTGTTCAGCACGTCTACTGAGTCGCCAGACACGTCGCACAACTACATCCTCTCCCCATCCTAACACATTCCCCTAACACACTCCTCCAACCAACGCACAAAGGCTTACCGGCCGCCAAACGTCTGATTGGGGGCTTTGCCACCAAACCCCGACAATAGAACCGGTCCTCCTTCACTGGAACCTTTACAGGTCGCACCTTAAATAGATTCCCGTTCATTGTTCCTCTTTAATGGTACCCCCCCCCCCCTTACTTAACCCGCGCCCCCACTTTACTGGTCCCGCCCTACCTGTTCCCCCCTTCACTGGCCCCCTTTAATGATCCCGCCTTTACTGGGCCTCTCTATGCTGGAGAAAAAATACTGGTCCGCTCTTACTGGTCCCCTCGCTGGATCCCCCCACCCTTCACTGGCCTCCCATTGCTGGTCTCCCTTCACTGGAGCCCCTTCCTCCTCACAGGCTCCCCATTACAAGTCTATCCCCTTTACTGGTCCCCTTAACTGGTCCTCCATTACTGGTCCTACATTTACTGGTCCCCTTTACTGGTCCCCCTTAACTGGTCCTCCATTACTGGTCCCCCACCTTACTGGTCTCCCTTTACGGGTCCTCTTTCACTGCCACGACGTCTAAGACACGTCTTTTGCACACCGACAAACGTGGCACAACTCTGAAGCCCGACACATGTTGGACGATAATGAGAGCTGACTTTGCTGACCCGGTTGACACGCCTTCTGAACCCGCACCTCCTTAGCGCGACATCGGTGACACCTCTTCTGAATTCAGACACCTGTTGACCCACCTCGCTGACACCTCTTCTAAACCCGGACGCATGTTGAAGGAGGTAGGGGACATCTCTTCTCAACCCGCACCTCCTTTGCGCGACATCGGTGACACGTCTTCTGAATTCAGACACCTGTTGACCCACCTCGCTGAAACCTCTTCTAAACCCGGACGCATGTTGAAGGAGGTGGGGGACATCTCTTCTCAACCCGCACCTCCTTTGCGCGACATCGGTAACATGTCGTTTGAATATGGACGCCTGTCGACAACTACAACAGTTGACAACTGGTGACGACCACACCCCCCCCCCTTCCCATACTTCCTCCCAACACACTCCTTTCTGTGCAAACACAGACAGACAGACACACACACTCACACACAGACAAACGACCGTTCTCGCTTACATATAGTAGGATAATATTAGTTAAAGGGTCGATAAAGGTATTCCAGTGAGATTTGTCCGGAAGAAATATTGAAATAGGTGATACAGAAAAACAAGAGGAATTAAACGTGGTGAGTGCGTACATGGACGGTGATGGCTTGCACAGGCCCTTGTGCGCACGATATTATCGCAAAGATATTTTGCTTCAATATCGGAGCGTTGTAGAATATTACGCATGGCCAAAGTTGGATTTGCAGAAATAGAAGAGACCAGAGAAGCGCTTAAGGAATTTGCGGACTTGCAGAGTGCGGGAATGGCATGGTGAAACGAGGCGCTTAAAGAAGGCTGCATGTTATCTTTGACGGCTAAGAGCTGTGCGGCTAACTGATTTGTCGTTGCAAATCCCACCTTCTGTCTCACTGAGACGCCAGCTTGCCGTTTGAGGCAAGGGTACGGAAAAGGTTCAATAGCATAACCTTGATCGCTAGGGATAAGAGAATGACCACAATCGGAACCAGGCGGAGATGAGAGTGCGAACGATAGAGCAAACGTCTATATGACCGCAGCTCCAGGGCCATCGAACATTGCCCGTCCTTGTATAAGCATCCATTCAACGGTCCGATGGAACTTTCCACTGATGTTGAGCCGTGGTAGGCGTATACCGTTGCCTGGAAAACAACGCATTTAGATACCGACCTAGTATAATCAGAGCAGCAATGGAAAGGAGCTGATGGCCAATTAATTTCCAATGTATTCAGCTTTTTTAAGACGGTTCCAGCTGCAATAAGGTCGCCATGCGCACATGTTCTATGGGATGCCATGTGTTTGCGTGTGTCTTTGGAGACCGCTTGCTCCTGCGTAGTAATTTTCTGCGTACGGGCGCCGAAAAAATTTACAGAAAACGTGGCTGTTTGCGTGACTATACGACAGACATGTGCTGGGCTCTTATATCGAATCGTATTTGGGCGGTAGACTTTCACTTTGAGAGGAGCTGCTGCCGCAGTCCAGGACGGGAGAATTCCTGTGCAGTTAATGTCAGAGGGCACTTTCCAATAGCTTACGGGAGCTTTATTAGAGCATAGAAGAGGTGGAGAAATTTGCGCACTGGAAACCTGAGAAAGAACCGCTAAAGCTAGCATGCAAATGTAGGGCCAACTAGAGGATGAGGAAGGGAGCGACCGACTACGTGACGGACGTTCTTCTTCCTCCGCAGCGTGAATGTTTAGGTTACGGGTTGCGAACGCTAAGTTCGCTAACGCGTTATTTCTTTCAATTAAGGCGGCTATGCGAGCATCTTTCTGCTCGTTACTGAGCGGCTCTTGATGAACATTGGGCGTACTGTTACCATATGATTCGAGTGTCAAAACGTTCGAAGTAGTACGGCTATTGCTAGCCCTCGGATTTATTTCTAATCTGCGCTCCCGCTGAGGTATCGCGTTGCGCGCATCACCGTACTGATTATTGCGCAACTGCGGATTTCTGGTTTGGCTAAATGGCGCTGCATTAGGGCGCCAGCTGTTGGCACGGTAAAATGGCCTTGGAGAAGCTAAATTGGCAGGGGAAGGCTATAGCGGCAAAATATCTGAATGTGTCCCATTCTGCCACATCGGAAACATGTTACGTCAGAATTGGGGGCACGTTCATTTACTCGACGACTGAAACGAGAATAAGAATTAGAATTATTATTGCTGAGTGAAAAACTAATACCAGAGCCACCGCGCCTTTGATTAGATCTGGAAGTTCTACCGGCGTCGACTCTTGAGCTGCTAATGACATTAACCGGTGGTAAATGAGGTTGAGAACCTGGAAAAAATACTTATGCTATCAGCCGCGTCCGCGAGAAGCGATTCGTTCGCAATGGCCTTTATTACTGCCTCATCAAAGGTGGCAAGGTTTGCCGCCTTCACATGGAGCGCAGGCTGGGTTTTAGGTGATCCACGAACTCGTCCAACAATCTTTCGTTGGGGGCATACCTGGTTTGTCCCCGAGTTACCTTCTTTACAATATGCTTGAGTCTCCAGCAAAAGTACGAGCGCCCTCCGTTTGACTTTGCCTCTGGGGTAATTTCATAAAAATGATCATAACTCGGTTCATTTTTTGAAATTCAAAAATTCCAATTGCTTCTTGAAATATAGAGGAAAGGTGCTTTCTAAACATATAGAAACTATTTTCAAAGGTTTTCAAAAAAGGGTCTTCATACGGGGCGGGGTTCGATTTTTGGCACGTATTTCTGCAACAGTGGACCAGAAATCGAACCCTACCGCCACCTATGAAGACCTCCCTGTTGAAAACTAATTCTTATGCGGTTCGAAAGCGCATTTTCTTTAGTTTTCAAAAAGCTATTAAATCTTTTAAAGTTTGAAAAACCTACCGGGATGTAATTATACAAAATCACTTGTATATATATACAAAATCACCTTCGTAAGCATTCCTGGGAAAAACAACTTATTAAGAATTAAAAACATCACTTAAAAAGCTGACGAATAAGAGCGAATCCTCTGCCAAAACCGGAAGAGAACGACCTCCCCCTCCAGACGAGGCCACAGTACGACCCGCCCCCCCCCTTCGATTCCCCAACCTCAAGCTTGACCCTGTGCAGAGCTATGACATTAAGGTAATTCATATTAAAGGGTCGAAAAATACGGTCGCCGACGCACTCTCTAGAGCACACGAGAGCAGGATAGTGTTTCTCTTCCCGACAAGGAACTACGAGATATCATCGAGTTCCCTCTCAGCCTACCCATGTCTTTTAAGGCGGATAAGCCCCACACAGTGTATTCACCCAGAACATACATAAGCGGAAGCCCTGACCTTATTAGCTCCGCTGATGAGCTGAAAAAAGACAATCTGCTGCAGTGTCTCCGAAGTTTTATAAACGATTCAGAATTAACC
The DNA here is from genome assembly GCA_947359475.1 of Heligmosomoides polygyrus bakeri. NCBI lineage: Eukaryota > Metazoa > Nematoda > Chromadorea > Rhabditida > Heligmosomidae > Heligmosomoides > Heligmosomoides polygyrus. The sequence continues at coordinate 69,002,822 of OX375867.1, forward strand.
ACAGATACACCAGAACCGATTAAAACTCAGGCTTTAAAAAATGGCCCTCAGGTGCATTATTTTACAATGACGATTGTCTCCACTTTTTTCTAAACGCGGACAATAACACTCACACCGTTATATTAGTCCACAAGCACCTGCAGAATCTGATTTTTGTTGCTCATCACGACAGCGCTCTTTCCGGCGGTCATATAGGATGGAAAAAGACCCTTCCAAAACCAGCATAAATACGACTGCCATTCTGTGCACAGTGACATCCGAAAGTGGTGTGACTCTTGTCTCACCTGTCAAATACGCCGCAATCCGAAGCCAAATTTCCGCGAACGCCTCTTTCCCGTGCACAGCGAAGCAGTGTTCGCCAAAGTAGGACTGGACTTATGCGGACCACTCAAAACTACGGAGCGTGGCAATAAATACATTTTAAATACTGTTTGTTGGTTCACCCGGTACATCATTTCCGTTCCCTTACATGAGGCGAGGGCTAATACGATTGCCCACGCACTTCTAAAGGAATGCGTCTTGAAATATGGCACTATGACTGAATTGGTCTCCGATCATGCTTCAAGTTTTACATCACATTTTTACCAGGAGTTTTGCAACCTTTTGCACATCAAACACCGCTTTGCGACTTCCTATCATTCGTTGGGAAGCGGTGCTACGGAGTGAACTTTCTGCACTTTTCAAGCTATTCTCTAAATTTATCAATATCAAACAGGAGGATTGGGGATTTATTCATACCCTGCGTAGCATTTTGTTACAACACCTCCATAAATGAGGCTACCGGCAAGTCACCATATTTTTTAATGTTTGGCAGAGATCCCGTTTTTACCATAGATCGCATACTATTGCCCGACGCCCGATCTCAAATCCCTGATCCCTTGGAAACGGACGACTATAAAGCGCAGCTAGTATCGGCCTTACGACTAGCGTGGCAGCAAGCAGCAGAGCATGCTAGAACATATAAGGCGTCTATGGAGCGCGTGTACGATCAGAAAGCTCGCCCATCTACAATCTGCGAAGAAAATCGAGTTTTTTTCAGCAACTACACCAGCAAATCGGGGCTCGCTCGGAAATTATGCTTCCCCTGGATTGGTCAATTTCGTGTTCTGAAGGCCGACCACCCGTACGTTACAATTGTAAGCATAACGTCACCGTAGTCCCAGCCCCGCCGTGTTCACCTCAATCAAATAAAAAAGGTCGTGGACCTCATGGGTCCAGCATCCACGGTTCCTTCGGTATCGGAGGGAACGATTACGTCGACGCGCTACCCGAAGAGCATATCCCTGGTTACATCCACCAACGGGAGGAATCAACTATAGCATCCCTACTGTTACAACCTTAGGGAGTCCATCGCATCACTATAATCTCCGCCCTAGAAATCGTCAATAAGCGTTATAACCTCACACACACTTTTCCTTTTCGCAAACACTTCCATTTTCAGCTGGCCCCCACAACGTAGTTTCTATTTGTTGCACGACTACTATAACTCCTATTCTCGGCTTTCCTCGTTCGCCATATTGGTCGATATCTGTCCCTCTATTACTTATACGCATCTTACCTTCATATCAAGTTCCAATTTCCTCATTTCCACCTACTGCCATAGATCGCTAATATGTTGGGCGTTTCATGAAGCCCCTCCAAAAAGAAACTTTCACCTATTTCAGAAAAATGTCAAGTAATTCTCACAGTGACAGAAACGGTCATGGTCATGAAGAACCAATGGACGTCATGCTCTCAAATGCTGGTGATGGGGAGGAGACTTCACCGCCGACGACAGCGGTAAACGCTCCCGTTTCGGCGGGCGGTGAGTCGAAGCAATTTCTCATCTTCATTTTATACGACTGTGATGAAGAAAGTGTGAAGTTGGAAATAGTAAAGAAACCGAGGCTAATCACCTCTTCGGAGGGATCCGCAGCCCCAAACTTAGCTGATTTTGAAGAAATGCCAACTGGCAGTGCAATACAAACAGTGTCTCAGCTCATTACCCCTTCTGAGGAATCAGCGCCCCAAAACGAATATGAAAATGTTGCCGGGTCCAGTTCGGGAGCTTTCAGCCAACCAGCCGTGAAACGACTCAAAAATAGCGAATCAGTGGCTGAGACGCTGTCATCGCTTATCGAGAAAGCAACTATCTCCCAAGAAGCAGTTCCCGAGCAGGGGCCACCAGCAGCAAAAATCGTAGTTGCTCCCTGTACAGAACTAAAACATAAGGCTTCGCAAACTGCTCCTACGGTGAAGTCTGAGCAGCAGCAGCTTCTTCAAGCCTAGGGTACAAATCAAGGAATGTGAGTGTTATCACTCCGATCTGGATGTTCGCAACTATGAGAAAGTAACAGCTGCGGGGTACAGTGGCTTACACCTGCACCCATCTGGAGAGCCATTACCTAAGGTGGGTCACGAGGTACCCATTTTGGAAGCGGTTATAAGTATAAGGAGGAGCGAAGGGGAACTGCCAACTATGCCCCTAGTAGACCAGGCTTCTCTTCAGGAACAGCACACCTACGTGAGAGGATTAAAACGTCGCAAGGGTATCCTACCTGTCTTATATAGGGTCAAAACCTTGTATGGTTCCGGGGCGAGACTAGAAGCGGCTCATATCGAACTTCCCTTCCCCGACTGGTGGGCCCTCCATACCATCCAGATCGACCAGTTCTGCATCAATATTCGCCCTTTTAAAAGAAGAGTGGACATCCGTAGCCTTATTATCGGTGATCTGGTCTGGGTGTATTCCCTCGCCGTAAGTGTAAAGTTCCAAAACTTCTATCTGGTAGCCCCTCAAACGTGGACGAAGCTACGTCATCGCGGAAGTGCACCATATGGCGCGTGACTCAGTTTGGCCTTGTATATCGCGAGCTTAAGGGTACCGTTGGATTCGTCATAAGGGTGGTTTCCAGGCAAACGACACATTCAAATTGTGCATGCAAGGTCACCGTTACTTAGTCACCGCAAACAACAATCGGTTTCGCGATCCCAAGGACTTCGAACAAGTCATCGATAACTCCCTTATCGTAGCCTTATTTAGACCACGGCAGATTGACTACATGCGCTTCGCGTGTACGCCTAAAGACAATGCAGCAGAAATATACGCTTTCCTAGCCGATATTCAGTACGTCCCAAGCGCGCCTCCCGTCTCAGGTGACATGCGACTTGTAGTGCAGTCGTGTACGGATTAAATCGAGGCCAAGCTCACGGATTTTACATTATTCGAGTCTCATCCTCAGAAGGTCATGCACTTCCTGGAGCCCCTCTACAGCACTGCCTGTGAGACCATAGCGGCATGCTTTCCCGGCTAAAGTGGAATTTCAAATCCCCGTTAGTAGTAAATCGGGTTGGGCAATAGATAACTTCGTTGAAGGAGCATGCCAGACTGATATACTTAAAGCCCGGATAATTCATTTGGTCATGGAAGCACACGAGTCTGGGTAACTGTGGAACTCCTCCTCAAGGACACTACCAGGTTTCGGTAACACCCTCAGGGAATTCGTATTCACTGGCGAGGAGAGGGGAGTCGCTACACGGGAACACAAGCGCCTTCTATTCCTGGAGCATTACGCCTCCACATGTATTAAATGTCTGACCGCATTTATTCGAATCTACAAACCCAATGTGTTCCTCTGTACAATATCCTCTAGGGCCTTTGGATTTAACTATAGGAAAGGGCCTTTGGCGTCACCCCTCACGGGGAATGGAGTGCGGTGCTTTTAGATGAAGCATCAATGATTCCAGAGGCCACATTCATTGCACTTCTCTCGCGCCATTATGCTTGCTACACTCTCATTGGTGATAGTAAGCAACTACCATCGTATGTAGGCGTCCACAACGACCTCAAGGCTGTGGCTCTCTGCTCATTGTCGGTGCTGGATGTTGCCCATCCCAGGGCCAGCGCTCCAGTCTGTACCATCCGAACGGTGTACCGTCCGCACGCGGGCCTCATGCGCCTCAATTTCAAGATTTTCTTTGACGCTTTGCAGTGCGGCACACCAGTAGAATTACGCCAAGATCTGCTGTCGGGTGTGAGACTGACGAATCCCGATATTCCACTCGCAGTTGTGAACGCAAGAAGTCACGCAGTTAGATTCGTTACTGGGTCATACAGCAACGAGACTGAGGCAAACGCGGTGCACGTCCTAGTGTACCTTTTACAAGCAAAAGGAGTCCGCGCTGAGGATATTATGGTCATATGCCCCTATCGCGACCAAAAATATCTATGTGAAGCTGTGCTGCGCGATACCGAGGTGGCCGTCGCTACGGTCGACAGTACGCAGGGATCGGAAAAATCTATTGTGATTGTGTGTACCACACAGACTCATATCGACAAAGACGCCAACCATTCGTTTTTTGCAGACCCTAAGCGCCTCAACGTCGCCCTATCCCGAGCTCGAGACGGATTGTTCGTCATAGGATGCCTCTCGTCTCTCAAAGTCATACCACAACGGGAACGAATCATCACATGGTGTCGCTTCAATAGACTTCTGGCTGAAATGTGCTTCTTCGAGAAGACCATCCCCGCTGCAATCAAGTATTAAGTCCGAGGACGGACTTAGCGAAAAGGGGGAGATGTAAGGGAGGAAGGAGGAATCAGTGTGGTGAGTCCCGTTTAGGTATTTTACCCCCGTGTTGCCTTTCCCTTGCTGGCCGTCTCTTTCGAAACTTCGCTGCCCCTTGCCCTTCTCTGTTTCAGGCACGGACCTGAGGAGGACGGACCTATATAAGCGAGGACAAAGGACTCTCGAGGACGACCACCCGGACGGTCGAGGGACACGCGGCTGCACCCAGGGACCCGGCCAGTCTCTTCACTGCCGTGCTTCTGCTCCTTCCATCGATCACGCCGGCATTCGTCCCCACTCCTATGCCCAGTTATCTCTGATATACATTGTCGACATGTTGTTGCAGGATGTTTTGTTGCGATCAAAACTCTTGCGCCAGACGGGACTCGAACCCACATCTTCTGCTTTCCGGGCAGCGATGTTCGCCTCACAACACCGGCGCTGTTTGACCGCACGTAACATCCGCGATATCCTCCAGGTCTGTCAGCACAGACCCGTGGTACGGGATGGGCCGGGCGCTGATATCAGCATACAACCAGTTAAGCTGAAGACCTTACTAGACACAATATTTTACCATATTTGGTTAAGCCTTGAGCGGCTGGTAGAGAGGCTATATTGTCGACATGTTTTCTGTTATGCCGTGTCGCGTTCCGGCCTGTCGTTCCGTGCTTTGTGAATATCACAGGTAAATATGCGAGATGAATTGATAATGAATTGATTTTCGGTCACGACCAGAGGTTGAGGGCAATATATATATATAGGGTGCGTAAAAAGTATTGACGCAGTAAATGGCGGTTGTGGAAATAGTAATGCGCAGCAAATTTCGAAATATTCATTTGAGAAATATGGAAAATGATCTTACAAATACGATAGAATAACTCGCAGTCGACATTGGCTCCTTTACTGTGAATACAGGAGCGAAAACGGCGAAAAAATTCATGAGCACGCGCCGCAAGTATTCGCTTGCATTTTGTTCCGTGCTTCGAACAGGGTAGCCTTCTGCGACTGGTCACTTCTGTTGAAAGTAGCACAGACCTCATTCTTCAAAATCGCCTAAAAAGAGTAATCCAGCGGATTCATGTTTAAGCTGTGCTCGTCTGAGAAGCTGTCCACACCTGCGCGCGTTATCTGTTTGCCGTTATGGGACAGAGGTTGACAATTTTTGATTTGAACGTTATCGTGCTTGAACATCTTGTAATCATCATCTGTTATGACAGAGCCGTGGCTGACGTTTGGGTTGCTGACCTCTTTCCTCACCAACCGTTTCGAACAGCGCCAAATTCTCTTGTTAAGGAAGTATTCAGCTGTCTGGGTAACAGACAAAAAAGGACCACCGTAACGGTGACGATCATGTTTCTTCAGTTTTTTCGTGAGTGTTTTTTTGAGCACAATACAGACAACAAAAATAACACATAAAAACCTAGAGGGGTAGAAACAGAAAGCTGGAGCTGAAACAAAAAGTAGGTGCGTCAATACTTTTTACGCACCCTGTATATATATATATATATATATATATATATATCAGGGATGTGCGGAATTTCCGTTTCTGTGTTCCGAATTCCGGTTTCCGGCCATTTTGGACTCTTCCGTTCCGTTCCGTGTTCCGCCTGTTTTTGGTCCGGAAGGCGGAAACGGAAATGAGCACTGTTCCACACTAGTTTTCTCTTGAACACAATCAGCTTATCAATTAAAAAGGGTTCTTCTTCATATAATTGTGAGAGAAATACTGTTCGACAATACTCATATTTATATTCTTGGAATTGGTTAAACTACCAAAAAAAGGTGCTCAAAAATAGGAAGGGCTGGGTGCAGGGCAGACTTAATGGGCCAGCAAAAGCTATGCATGCATTGTATGCTAAGAAAGTGCACCCAACATTTCAATGATCATAAAATTCTTAATCCGTTAGTTACAAATAGCTACAAAAACTTTGTAAGCATATAGCGCAGTGTCATGAAACAAAGGGTTCAGTGAAGGTTGTGCCATGAGGTTATCTGCCCCAAGATTACATCAGTGTTCCCGATCGAAGGTGTAAATTTCTTTTTTTTCGTTAGATGTGATGTTCATCCATATGGAGTTATGCGGTTCATTTTCTAATGAAGCATCATGAATATCTACCATGAGCTGTTATTTTGACTGACTATGGTGACTTAATGAATTTTGACACAAAACTATTGCTTCGAGAACCATTTAGGAACTGTCCAGCTGTATCACCTTGGACGTAGGGTTCCAGGCTGGCACAGACTGAATACTCCTGTGGAAGTGTGGACCACCATGACTAACCAGTCATCTAGTTATCATCTTATTGCTAGATCCCAGAATGAATTCTGAGTACTAGCTTTGGTGACTGTAATCTAACTGCTAATGTTGAGTATGCAGATATCTGTGCAGTCTCCATGTCGTCCATGTTGCCACAGGTTTCCAATAATGTTCTCTTTCCTGGTCGGAAAATGATTTAGGTGGCTACTCCAGTTTTATACTTCACCCGAGTCATTTTTTATGTGAGTCTGTAAGTAACCTCAACGGGCTAATTCGGTTAGAGTTCAGAAAATTGCAGCATCACAAAAGTCAGCGAAAAACAGTCGCAGGAATAGATATGGATACCGCGGAGGGACCACATGCTGAAATAGTGGGATAAAAACCCTGAATTTGTTTTCCTTTATTGCTCCAGCCATAGCTAAAAGGACCCATGTTATATTATCACAACAATATGATGAACTCATTCTTCGGTATGCTATGTTATGATGAGGATGACATTAATCTGTGGATGATTTTGCTGCTCGCAAAGTTCTGAGCAAGAAAAAGTGCAAAAGAAGCCGCTTCTGACGCCGTTTCTGAATGCACTTTTGAAGAAATGACAAACATGCGGCATTTCCGTTTCCGCGTTTCGTATTCCGGTTTCCGGCCATTTTTGAGCGTTTCCGTTCCGTCTTTCGTCTTCCGCTTTCTCCAGAAAAATTTCCGTACATCCCTGATATTATATATATATATATATATATATATATATATATATATATATATATATATATATATATATTATATATATATATATATATATATATATATATATATATATATATATATATAGTTCGATGCTTATCACAAGCCAAGAACTACGCCTAACTTCGTCACCACCTCTACCTTTAAATGTAATTGGCGCAATATATGAAATGAAATGAAAACTTAATTCGTTTTGGTTAGTTCATGGGGTAGATTGAGACTTTTAATATTTCTTTACTCATCATTTTTATTGTGTTTGTGAACGATACTATAAAATGGCGAACACTTTGTGTTATTCTTAAGTTGGGTCTTTAGTTTTAGTCGTCTCGTCCCTCTCAGTGTAGACCTGTAGACCTGCACTTTAGATTTACAATACCGGCCTTAACTTTTGGTCTTTGGGCGGAAAAAGCGAAAAAAAAACCCGCCTTTTCCGCCTCTTTCTGTAGCGCCCTTTAAACTGGGCGCATTGTAAATTGAAACACATATTCGTGATCAGCACCGAGCTGTCTTCGCGATGGGCTGCAAGACGCCGAGTGAGCGCTTGAAATTTAGTTTCGTGACCTAATTCCTGCCTGGCGCGGCTGACCTCTTCCGCTCGCGAGAGATAATTACACCCAAAGCTCCTAAGTAGCTAATGAAGAAAGAGATTCGAACATATTACAGCCTATTTTCCACCTTACATGTAGTAGCACACAATTCTTTGGATTCCCTAGTTCGTCGCGATCACAATGATATAATTTTTAAAGGATCTGATTGTTTAATTGTCATTAATTTTAGAAAATGTCCCTACTTTAGAGGGCTCTAACTTTAGAATACCAAGTTTGTGTGCTCTCATATTCATTTGCCCCGTTAAACATAATGGTTGAAATCAAGCCGTGGAGTTGTAACCTTTAGGGTTGAAATCTGTAGTAATTATGGGCTGCCAAATTGTAAACATGATACTTCTTTGTGATTGCTCGCGCAGTTGTCCCCATGGTGAAAGCGACTACAGAGCAATTCGCTGAATGAAGAACATGGCGATTTGGGGTCCTAGGAGAACTCCTTATAAACTTCCCACAGGTGAGATTTTGACTAAGCTAGAAGACATTTTAGTCACTCAGTTTACAAAGCAAACTCACTCCAAATGTGAATTGAGTGAAATTGAAAATTTGCTCAAGAATGGATAAATGACCCGCGAGTGCATTCACCAGTTAAATCTGACTCGAACGATAGTTCAAATCCAATTTGAGTTCATTTGCGAGTTAAAATGCCCAATAGCCCTGGTTTGAGACGCAATTAGGTGCCGAGTCAGTCCCCTTGCCTGCCCTTGTGACCCCTCGCGCCATCTGAGCACGCCGTAAATCGCCTAACCGGTGTCTCACACTTCTGATGTCGCGGTGTATTATTGATCCTTCCAAACACCGTAGAGGTGGTGTGGTCCAGGGTCGAGTTTCGACAATATCTTGACATTCTTCTCCTTTTATTTCTTTTATTGCACAATTTTTCCAATGCTTTGTGCAATTTTCTCGTTTTATTTCCATTTCAATTCATTTTTTTAGAAACGACTTGTGAAAAATGCAGGGTAACCTATAAATAAAAATGCAGATACTATCTTAAGGGAACTGGCATTGCTGCTAGTGAAGCTTTTGAAGATGTTTGAAACTCATATGAAAGAACAGGGTAACGAGATTTCTGTAATGTGCAAATAGTCAAGATTGCACCATGTCTCCGCCTGAAACCTTGAATTTCAGACTCGATTGATTGTGCATGGGCTGAATGCTTGTTACAATTATGTTACTGCTTGCCCACATTAACCTCCTGTTCACATGACAGTTATGCATTCAATAAACTCGCATGACAAACTGACAACTCGTCTTTCACATGATTTGCAAGTTCTAAACGTTTTAAAGAAGCACATCACAACTTAATCTGGTGAAGTGGTAACGAGATTGCTACAAGCATTCAGTATTTGCACAATCAATCGAGTTTGAAATGCAAGATTTCAGAAGTCATGGCGCAATCCGACTACTTGCACGCCATAGAGATCTCATTACCCTGTGCCTTCATATGATTCTTAGAACTCAAGGTGAACGATATTCCCTTATTAGATAACGGCTACAGCTCCTTCAGAATATCCTCACAAACATTTCCTTGCGGTGAACGTGAGAAACGTAAGGAATAATAAGATCATCAGCTCAGCGCGGGTGGTATGAGCTATGCTATTTTCCTTGCCTCCCATCTAAAAGGCTAGAATTTGGAGTGTGAGCCCAAGGGATTACACCCCTAATTACGGAAGACAATAAGGATAAGTTATAAAGGACGCCGTTACTCAATCCCTTCTGGGATGCGCCACGCATTCTATTTCAATGCGATGTCGTGGAAGCGATCTGAATGCGTATTTGGCCACGCAGTGACTTGCAGTGGCCAACTATGAGCAAGTCAGCGCTTTGTCTTTCCCAGGCATGCATTTGGCAATAAATTCACCGACACTGGAGGGATGGATGGTTTGGTTGGCCTGGCGGGAAATCCGAACCAAGACCTGGTACCGGGTGCACGCGGCAGTCGGCACCTACTCCGACTGCGCTACACGCCCCCACGGAAGATAAATACAGGAAAGAAATGAAATGGCTAAGGGCTACGGTCGGCAACGATCCACGCATTCTGCTTCTGCATGTCGTTATACCTGCCTGGAAGCGTTCAGCCCAAATTCCTACTTCTGCTCTGTCGATCAAAAACCCAGTGGTCGTTGACCCAGACATTCAACAACTTTGCAATGGTTGTAATTTAGGATGTACAGCACGATATAATCCTACTATTGCATAATAACCTCAGTAGGTGACGCTTGCGGCTTGTATGTAGCGCAGTCGGAGGAGGTGCCGGCTGTCGAGTC
>OX375867.1:69013435-69060366 GCA_947359475.1 Heligmosomoides polygyrus bakeri
ATAAAAATAATAATAATAATAATAATAATAATAATAATAATATGGTGATGATGATGATGAAGAAGATGATGATCAACAAGAGAGGGAGGAAATAAAAGAAAATTAGAAGAACATGAGGATGTTGATAGCTTAAATCATTCATGCAGCGCGGTTCCGTGTTTAACTTGAATTTAATGGGAAATTGGACTTTCTTGTGCTCTTGATCAGCAAAGTTGTAAAGCTATTTGTAGCTAACTGCACGAACGCCCCTCACGCACGTTTCTCGGCGAGGTTGACGAGCATCAACTGATCTGACGATAATGGATGCTCAGGGTTCATAACTGCCACAGAGGAAAAGCAGCTTGAACAGACCTCGATTCTGTCTATCCTATTATTATGCGGAATCTTTGGGTTGGCAGTCCAAATTTGAAATTTTCGAAAGGACTGTGCGGTCTAGGTTTAACAGCGTCCTGCAACTTCTATGGCTGAATATATTTCTGTTGGCCTAACCCATGCTGGAATGGTGACTGTTCCAGTCAATATCTAGGTTGCGCCGCCGTTGTTGTAAGGGAGGAACCACTTGGCGTGAGCCCTATAACATTTTCTCCGAACCCAGGAAAACCCTCTTCCTAATAAGAGAAACTGATGCTAGAAGACTTCATTTGAAATTCACAAGTGGCTAATCACTGCAGGACGAATCAAAGCCAAAGCTAAAGCAACAAGAAGTGGAGGGTTCACTGATCATGAAGTGGTTTTGCCGCCAGCCGTTAGAACCCAGTTAGTTCGGAAGAACAACGTTGACAGGTTCTATGATTTCTCTCTCCGCAGCTTTTCAGCGGCCTTAAGCTCGCTTCGCACTACACATAAACTGCAGAACGGGGAATGAAGCAGGACTGAAGAAGGGAATTGCCTCCGATACGACTATGTCAGGGCTCTCAGGGGACGTTCAGAGCTCCATCGCGGAGCGACGCGATGTGATGGTAAGTTCGCATGTCGACCGAGCTACGCGATGAAGTCATGGTGCGTTCTCCCACAACTGCAGTACCACTATGTGCGTCGCGCCATGGATGAAGCTCTGAACGCCCCTTAGGCAAGGTGGAGGGGAAATCAAAAGATCCCAAACTTGAGAGTGTGACCTCATTGGAATTGTGGCGGTCCAGTGAATGCTTTTTGAATTGCATGAATTTTTTAATCGAAGAAGACGAATTGAGTACTCGACATTGCTAAGAAGCTCTGAGCACAGTATGTGCCAATAGAAAGCACACACTGTGTCTGCTGAAAGGCTGTGTCCAAGAGAGCAGGATAAAGTGGAGTGCTATTTAATTATTCGTGGAATACCCCATGATTTGTTTCTAGGTACTACCAGGGAGAGCATCATTTGAATGCGTATTTGCTCAGTTATTCGATGGTTTGCGTTGGCTAGTCCACTGCACAAGTCATTGTTTTGATTTTTCAGACTTCTCCGAAACACGCCTGTCATCCATAGAAGTATGGAAGATCTGGCTGGTCTGCGAGCGAACCTGGCCAGACCTAGTTCTATTATCCATATTAGAACAGCGCCTCTTCCGACTACACCACAAGCTCACCACCTAAAAAGAACCAGTTGTAAGGGAATGGCCACAAAAAGGCAGTCGGAGCCATCTTAAGAGTGGGTATTGCTCTGGCTCTGTCCAGAGTTTAAATGGCTTCGAGTTAATTCGGCATGGGCCAACAGACCACCGAGACCCTTAAGTCGTAGGCACCTGCCTTGTGCTACAAATGCTGATGCGAGGAGCATGATTTTTGTTGCTTGGCTGTGGCTACCCTTCCTTTGAGCTCGATAGCAGCTGGAACTTTCGTCGAGCACATCCTTCAAGGTCGGAGCTGCTTTAGCAAGCACTTCTTTCCTCCATTTTTCAAGAAACGATGGAGTGAATCGCTGAGCCCCGTTCGTCGAAGAGGTGCTCTCCCGCGGGACGAATTATGGCCACTTTTTTGTGGAGGTTCGAGTTTCCGAGTTATATCGAGGCCCTCTATGATAAAATATGATTGCGCCGCTGTCGATGAGCTGTAATAGCGGTAATCTGTAAGTGAAACCCCAGCGGGTGCGACAGAAATAAGCCTTTGCTTTACCATGCAAATAGGAACCGTGGTGCGGCAGTTTTTTAACCAGTGAAAAGGATAGAACCTCTTCAGTGTTCTCCAGTGTCATACAAATGGTGATATGTGGTATTGCTCTGGAAAAAAGAGGGTCAATACACACTGATCAGAGCTTACAGAATCTGAGATATCTGGAGCTCCATATTGTAAACGTGGTGTAAACGTGGTGTAAACGTGGTCTGCAGGCGAACTATTTTGACGTGCACATGACAACCAAGAGCTTCCTTTTTTGATGCCGCTCCGGTTTACCGAAAGTTATCGGCCAGCAGTTATCTTCATCAGCTACGCAAAATGAATTGAAGAATATAAAACCAGAAATTCGTTGCATTTCCCAAAGCGGTACGTCTCGTCACCTATCTCCAGGCGAACATTTTTAGTTATATCACCTCTTCGGTGGCTCGTCAGTCAGTTATAACTGTTTTTTAGTTGTGTACAAATCCTCAGAGTCAATTTAATAAACTATTTAAAACTTTAATATTATATTATATGTATTATGGCAGTACAATAAGTTTTGCTATTATATACAGTATAATTAAAAGTGTAGTGAAAGTCGTATTATGATATGGTAAAACTAATGCCATACAACATAACTCATGCCATGAAAGAAAGTGGACCTACATCCCGTGCGTCGATCAGCTGATCCTTGCTCTTGTTTTCCCAAAATAACTCCGCCGTGGTACATCAATCACCATCAGAATGGACAACGCACATCATACCACGGTAAAAGTCATTTTGTTTCGTGCTGGCACCACCCTATGTGTTCATGGTGTCGTTTGGCCTATATTCATCCATTCTTATATCTAAAACATTTTATCAAAGTTTAGTTTCACCCCGGCCAGACAATTCTGCCTGATGCTGACGTTCACTTACAGTCACTTTTCTGGCAGCCAACTGACCAGCCTGCATCGGTTGTGGGAAACTAGCGATACACGTAAGTGAATTTCGGAAGAGTTCCTTGAGTGACTACGAATGTTTCGTGTTTTACAGAATTTCGCTGCTCCAGCTGCCGAGATTTAACATCCAAGGATTATCTGCAAGATCTTGTAGGAGGGTTGCTCGGCGGAAATAGTGCTCTGTTGACGTTGAAGAGAAGAGCGCATGGCAGACGCTCGTAGGTCTATGAATGACCTTATATCTAGTGACACAACAGAACTGAGAGAAGAAGAGAGATGGATCAGAAATGGTGGCTCTTATTGAGCGGTCGTGCTTGTAATTACAAGGAGTTTTGAGGACAGTAGTGCTGTGCAAGAAGTCCTTTTAGTCCGAAAGAGGATGACCAATTTCGTTAGTCAAATGCGCCGGGTGGACCCGAATCTTCAGCATTGTGCCCGGGCCTAGAAAAAATCAATGCAATGATGCTGCTTCTCCCGTACATTACATTTATGGATAACTTCTTTTTGCCAACCCCGTACTGCAGTGAATACGCTTTTATGCAAGCAAACACCGCCGAGGAAATATGAAGGATGAGTGAAACCAATGGAGATTATGGATACTGTGGAGTGAGCAGGTGCCCACATTCTCGGAATTAGAGAGGTGAAATGAGAACACTTCTAAATGGTGAAGTAAGTAATTACAAGGGAACAGCGATCGCGGCCACCCCATCCAGATCAAAATCGCAGTTATTTCCCGCTCTCAACTAGTCTTCAGAGCTTGTAGCAGTGCCGGGTGAAGGGTTAAATTCCGCCACTAAAAGGACACTGTGACTGTGAGCTGCAGCGCTAAGAAAGGAAGATAAGAACGACATTTGGCTCCCTAACCTGAGCCAATGTCTGTAAAATAAGGTATGATGCTTATTACGCCGCTTACGACAAACACTAGTGAATCTTTCGGCAGAATTTCGACGGTAGAGTTTGTTCATCCGCCTATCCGTTGTGTACCCCTTAGGCATGGTCCCGTGCAGAAAATCACTACGGAGGAGACGGAAGCGGCTTTGAAGAACATGAGCAAATGCAAAGCAATGAGTCCCGACGAAATAGCGGTCCACCTGTGGAAGCTGAGGTGCTGGAATCCTGCTCAGTGGTTAACGAAGTTGTCCAATCATGTTGTTGCGGAAAGGAAGATACCTGGTGTTTGGCAGGAAAGCCTGACGATCCCGATTTGGAAGAAGAAAGGCAGCCACGCGAACTGTACGAATTACGTCCAATTCGCTTGCTTTCTCACAGCATGAAAATATTCGAGCGAATTGTAGATGGACGTATTCGCAATATCGTTCAGCTTTCCGCCAATCATTGTGGATTTGTAGCGGGCTGTGGCGCCGTTCAGCTTTCCGCCAATCATTGTGGATTTGTAGCGGGCATGCTATACATGCTGCTCGTCTTCTGGTAGAGAGACATCGAGAAAAGCAGAAGCCGCTGCACCTACCTTTTCTCGACTTAGAGAAAGCATTTGATCGTGTACTGCGAGAGTTCATATGGTGGCCTTACGACAGCACGCTATTATCCAAGAGTTTGTCGAGTGGCTGCGCACTGCGCATACGCTTGTCCAAAGAGTAGAGTGCGAGCGGCAGCCGGCACATCGGCGGAGTCTCCTACCTTGTTCGTTGGTCATTTTTTCACTTTTCATGGATGCCATTTCGAAAGGCCTTCAGAAAGCTACCCCCTGGACGCTGCTGTACGCAGATGACGTCATGCTTTCCAGCGGAGACAAGACCGAGCTCAAGGGACCGGCGCATGCTTGGTGTGACCGCTTGACGATGCTCGGGCTCAAGCTAAACATCGGAAAATCCGAGTGCTTAACGACAGACGTAAACGAGCCCGGGTCCATTGAGATCAATGGCACAGCGCTCGTACGGACGACAAGCTTCAAGAATTGGTTCTGCAATCGCGTCTGACGGTAGTCTGACGTTCGAAGTTAACACACGCGTGAATCCAGCGTGGTACAAATGGCGTACGATGACAGGCGTTTTATGCTGCAGGAAGATAACAGAACGCCTTAAATCGAAGAATCGCCTTAAACCGTGGTCCGATCAGTAGCGATGTACGGTGCTGAGTGCTGACCTACAACGAAGGAGGTTGAGACTCGCGTCAGCGTAATGGAAAAGAAAATGCTGCGTTGGACGGCCGGTGTTACGCATCTAGACCATTCGCAACGATGTAGTACGTCAGAGATTTGGTGTCGCTCCAGTTGCTGACAAGTTACCTGAAGCTCACCTTCGGTGGTATGGCAGCGTGCTTCGCGCTAGCGGTGACACTGTCCGGAATATTGGCCTTAACATGGATATGCCCGGAAAACGGCCTAAAGGGCGGTCAAAGCAGCGCTGGCTTGATACGTTGCATGTAGACCTGAAGGTTGCTGGTATTCACCCCGATCAAGCATTTGATCGCGAAAAGTGGCGTCACAACACAGAAGAGCGGACTCTGCCTCAAAGCGGCATGAACGCTGAAGAAGACTACTGAATCTTTCAGAGGAAAACCACTAACAACGTCAGAAAACAAAGAGTGCGATGCAACCAAAACGTAATGCATTCAAATAAAATAAATTTAGGCAAGGTGTTGATTATAAGCGAAGACCATTTAAGTGAGGGAAGAGGGCAGAGAAGAGCAGCATTCTTGGCAAGCTTCAAGTGAGCTAATCCTGCCAAAAAATAGACTTCATGATGGTCTGCCCATGTCCAAACATTGTTCTATGCTTTTATGTAAGCGTAAGGTTTGAAGCAGCCCACCTTTTCAACATCTTCTTTGCTGATGTTGTACTTGATAGCGAGCTCTTTGACATTACTCAGCTTGGCGTTCTTCTTCTTGAGCTTCTTCTTCGGGATCTTGTGCTCAAGAAGCGCTTTCCAGAACACGTTGTCCTTTTCAACTGGCATTTTGCTAAAATTGGAGACTAGAGAAAAGTCTTAGAGAAGCACGAGTTCGAATGCAAAGGAGCGATTAAGAAGCGAAACGAATGAGCACGAAAAGAACACTAGCAACAAATTACAGTCGAAGCAAACACTGTGGGATAGCAGGTATAGCAGTGCATTCATCCGACCCTACAGCTGCCAGGGGAACCAGGTTTGTTCAAGGAGGGAGTTTCAGAAGAGCAAGTAGCAAACACCGTTCTGGGTTTAGTGAGTAACTTTAGAGGGGAAGACAGGACGTTACATAGTGGTGGACAACATCTTGGAAAGTGAAACGGAGACGGAGTCTAGGAAGAGTGATGACAATTGAAGGAATTGTGCAACTCGACGTCTGCAAAGCTGTAACACGAAGTATTGAAAGGAGTCTTGTGTGGAGCTTTACAAAAGCTGTTACAGCAATCATTAGAGTCCGAATTTTAGGAGACGCGTGGTGCTGTGACAGATCAATCATTTATCTGGTGATTCTTCACATCTGACGTTTAACGCATTCAGACCTACCCAAAATCATCATACGTTCATATACCGTTCCCATCTCATCGCATCAAAAGCGCCCTCTGCCACAGCACAGATTTCAGCCAAATCTCTCCTTAAGGGCCCGTTTATACTTCGACGCCGAGCGACGCGACGCCACGCATTGGGCCCTGTTTAGCGTGAACGCGACGCGCGACAAGATGCATGCGTAGGGCCCCGTTTATACTTCGATCGCCGGGCGACGCGATTCCAACGGCGCGATGCGTCCAACCGCGTCGCGCTGTTTCGCACGGCGATGGGCACTCCGAACAGCCGGCGACGCGATCCGCGATTACGCACCATTGCGTACTTGCACACACGCAACTATACACACATTTCCGGGTCCACGTCTGTTTACTCATTTTTTATCCGTATTTTTCTCTCTCGCTGTAGGTTTTGTTCTGTGGTTGTTGCTGACGTGTTTACCTTGCTTTTCTTATGTTTTTAACCATGGTTGCTCCGTTTCAGGTCGCCGGCGTTCAGCTTCAAGGGAGCCAAGAAGAATTTTCGCTTGGAGGCGAGTGTCTCTCGCACTTTTAAATGCCAGCTAGTTAATTTTTCTAAAAAAATCCGCCTCGCCCCCTTCGAATCCGGGCAGGCGGACGAAACCGGGCGAGCGGAGACCTGAAATCGAACATGTAGGGTCAAGCACATCGCAAAAAACAAAATGGGCCATGTAACCAACAAATAGAAAAACACACAAAAGAAATAGGCAGGAATTGACATGAGAAAACGACACAAACAGAAAAGGGACTGACCTTGTGGGCGAAATCCGCCTCGCCCCCATCGAATATGGGCGGGCGGCGACCTGAAATGGAAGGTATAAAGGTCAAACACATCATAAAGCAAAGAATAAAAAGCACACAAACCAATGAGGTGAAAATAAACATGAGAAAACATCAAAATGGAAGAAACACTCGCCTTGTGGCCGAAATTCGGCTAGCCTCCAGCGAATCCGGGCGGGTGGAGACCTGAAACCAAACTTTAAAGGGCTATGGAGAGGTAAAAAATGGCATTCGACCAAAAAAAATCAAAAAAAAGAGCAAGTGCGAGCCCGCACTCCAAAAATCAGCTGATTGAGGCCATACCTCGCCCCAATCAACCGCGACCGCGCCCCAATCCACCGCGATCCATCGCATCGCACCCATTTCGAGAGCGATGCGATCCGACGCAGGGCGACGCGATTCATCGCGGGCTCACGCGATTCATTCCGGACGGCTGGCGTCGTCGCGGGGCGACGCGATCAATCAATTTGGCCTCATTGCGTGGCCATCGCGTCGCGCCGCGACGAAGTATAAACGGGGCCTAAAGGCCCCCACAGAGTTCTGCGGCAACGCCGCTCGCCGCAATGGTTAAGGATAGGGCAGGGACTCCGCCGGCGGCGAGCTCTGCGTCTCTGCCCTATGGTTAAGCATAGGGCCGCGGCGCTGCCGCAGAACTCTGTGGGGGCCTTAAGCCCTAGCTTATACTTAAGCCGCTGCGCGGCGCGGCACGATGATCGAGATAGATATTGACCGGACGGCGCGAAAAATCGATATCTATGGCGATCGTGATGCCGCGCCACGTGGCGGCGCAAATATAAACTATGGCTAAGACGTCTTTCCCACCTTCGGTATGACTAGCATACAGGGTGCGGAGCTTAAGTCTGAATAAATTTAAATTCTATCCGCCGCCACACTGTAATTCCGCCAGAGGTCGCGATTTGCGCTCTAGAAAGAGGCGCCTCTAGTGAACATCATGACGTCAGAATGACGAGCAAGAAAAGCTTAGAGAGTACGTCCGAGAATTACAGCGAGTTGTAATAGTTTTTTTTTGTTTTTAAGCTATAGAAGGAAGAAATGAGAAAGGAGGAGCAAACATCCAAATCATCACCCTTGGATGAGTACAGATGTTAGTGGGTGAGGCACATGATTTCTATGCGGAGCCAGGTTTTCCCTGTCCTCGTAAGGACAGTTTCGTTATCCAACGCTTTTTCATCCCATTTTCCCATCGATATGAAACAACTGCACTTGAAATGATCATTGAATTAGCAGATCCTCTCCTTTCTGGTCTTATCCAAGCCCTGAGGAAGGCAGCCAAGAGAAGTCTGTTTAACAGTGTTTCTTCCACAACCCGATGAACTGGTAGTACATGCCCTCAAGTGCGCGTGAAGGCAATTTACTTTCTTCGGAGCAATAGAGAGAGTTTTGTTCGATCTGGAAAAGAATTAATGTTAGATTCGACTGGAGAGTATACAAAAAGCGACTCTTTCTAGGGATTGCTCCATCTAAGCCTAAAAAACCCATGGGAGAAAACCCGTATTGGTGACTCCATTGCATCTGAAAGGCAGGACCAAAGAATACAGGATGACGTTAGTCAATTCCTTTGCGGGATGCGCCACGCACTCTACTCCTACGGCATATTGTGGAGACTGTTCTTGGCCAATGACCTGCCGGTGCCCAGTCGATAGACAAAACAGTGCATTAACCTTACCAGAAAATCCTGGTCTGCCCGAAAGGAGGGAAAGTTTTGTTGACTTGGAAGGGAAATCCGAACCATGAACATTGAGTCCGAGTGCATGCGTCAGTTGGCGCCTCCTCAGATTACGCTACCACGAGCCGCGAAGAAAAACACCAATAAGAGGTTGAAAGTGGCTTGTCTGGCACGGCAAGAGTGTTACAAAATTTTCCAAGAAAGTGATAGAGAGTTCTCGTGAGACTAACGTGGAACGCAATCGTCTTGCTTTGGGAGATGATCGATTTGATTTTAAAAGTGTCCACCGTGATGTGAGTGCCTAATTTGACGTGAAGATGATGTACAGGGTAAAGAGGTAACCACGTTGGGTGAGCAATTAGCGTTTATAGGAACACCTGCCACGTACTTAAGCTAGAGATTCAACAAATCCAATTTACAAGAGACGTGAAGTGTGCTACGAAGAAAATGTGTTGCAGTAGCTCTTAAACCATTAATCGAATGAATCAGAGAAGTGCATGGCGCAATAATGAAAGCAAACAGCTTCCTTCGAACCTGGAATAGCCTAAAAACATTTTTTTGTGTAAGGACGACGTGGGGCGACGTTGTGATACAGATTAAATTCTGGCGGATACCTTTGGGAAACTTCTATGTATGCTATTTTCTGTTTTCTGACTAATTTCGGCCATTTTTCCGGAGATCAGAAAACAGAAAAGATTGGCATAAAATGTAGAGAAAACCAGAAAATAGAGAACAGTCATTCCGCCCACCTCTGGTCCCGATTGTTGCTAGGACAAAATCTCCAGCAAGTGCTCACGCTTATAGGTGTGGTGTTCAGTGAGGGTGATGTCATGCTGCCACGTTTCTTTGGGAAAACACAAACTGTCACCGAGGAAGCTCATCTGCGAGTTTTCGAACCACGCAAAAACAGCCTTTCTAGATCTTGTCGCATCTCGACCACCCTGTTTTTTCACTGATGGAACTAGCCAACTAGCACCGCATTGGAAAATGTGAGCTGATTCGAGTGCTACTTATTTCGAGTGAATCCGGTGAGCAAATTATGATCGTTTGAAGTGGACCAGACAAAACCGCCAAAACTTTCCGGCCAACCTAATATGATACAGCAGCAACTCATGAGCCAAATACACATTCAAATTGGCTCGACGACAACACCCCGAAGAAGTAGAATGTATGGGGATCGATTAATCTCGCCCTTTATCGCCCTTATTCCTTATTACTGATAAAGGCTTCCTCGACGTTTCCGCCTTTTTGTCAGTAGTGGCTGATCAGTGCATTTTCGCTTTGGAGACGTGTTTAGCCGTTACTGCCTATCAGATCGTATAGGGGGCTCCTAATATCCGAATTCCACATACATGGTCTTCGCACTCGATGCCTGGCATTATCCTCAATCCAATCCATGAAACATAGATTTGTTACTTCCTAAATTCAGAACAGCAGATATCGTGTCTGAAACACGTGCACTTTGTCGTGCACTGTGTCGGTTTCCAGTTGCTGAAGAAACGATTTCCGCTATATCTAGTCACAGCTTTTTCATCACTCCGGCTATATTTACATGGAGTTGTTTGGCGTTATGTTGCTGCTTTCACTGAAGATTTGCATTTTGTTCTGGTCTGTTGTCAACAGCGCGCGTGTAGCGCAGTCGGAGGAGGCGCCGTCTGTGGCGTGTACCCGATACAAGGTTCATGGTTCGGATTTTGCGATCAGGTCAACCAAACCTTCCATCTCTCCGGGCCGGTGAATTTGTAGCAAACTTGCCCGGAAAGGACAAAGCGCTGAGTTGTTCACCAGCTGTCCATAGCAAGTCATTATATGGCCAAATACGCGCTGAAATATTCTACACAACATCCCGAAATAGAATGCATGGCGCATACCAAAAGGAGTAACACCGTCCTTTATCCTTTATCTTCTTGCCAATAGAAACGTACCACATTGTGTATAAATAAATAAATAAATAAATAAATAAAACGTATCATAAGTCCGATGACCATAAATAAGGATAAAGGACGGCGTTACTCAATCCCTTCTGGGATGCGCCAGCGCATTCTACTTCTACGGGATGTCGTGGAGGCGACATGAATGCGTATTTGGCCATACAATGACTTGTGTGCCTGATGACCAGAGGCAAATCTTTCCATTTCTTTAACCACTTTTTTATTCATTTATTTTCACTGAGATGCATAAGGCATAAAGGAGCATATGTTTGTGACCGGTATAATGATACCATAGCAAGAGATTATTATCAGTACAATAACGCTGAAAAATATCCATAATTTAGAAACATACTCCTAGCCATGTGCCTGAACGGCCGGTAACGCGCTGTCGACTTGGGATGAAAGCATTCAGCGCGATGAAGCAAAAACCGGCCCTACACATAAAACAAGATAGTGATGCATTCGTTTTGGGAACACATTACGATTTCTTCTCTGAGCTTCTCCCTAGTCAAAAGCTAAAATTTTGACGCCGAGAAGGGAAGATCGCTACGACCCTCCGCAAATTGATATTTGGCCTGGGAATGAGGGAGAAAGATGCTGGTCATGAGGCCCTTTGGCATGCTTAAGCTTAAAAGAGGCTGTCATTAGCTTCGTCAGCATAATGCGCTCTCTTGAATTCCGAATATGTGCTCTGTCATAGCCGTGGAGGCTTGCCTTCCTGTAGGGAAGGCGCTCGAAGAGATCAGAACGACAGTCATTCGATAAACACCAAACAGCTTGAGCTTCACAGCACATTCATTGCCTAGGGAATGCCAGTTTCCAAAGGATCTTGGGAGAAGGGTATATATGGAAGAACAGTACTGGCTCTAGCAGAAAGCTCAGTGCTATATAAAGACGTTCAAAATTTTCGAATTTCTAAATTGTTGTTTTTTGGCGAAGATTGTTATAACGGAGTGTGTCTATACACATATTGAAAATTTGCGCTATAACAGCGAGAACGAATTGAGGAACCCACACCGCTTTTGTACAGAACACCTTCAGCTACTTGAGCACAGCCTCGCAATCAGGGATTGTATAACGAAAAAACAGAGTCTTCACTTATAAACAGGTTGTAATTGGGTGACGGACGTTAACGAGCTCATTGTGGAGGAGTAGCAGGAACTAAGCCAAGGCTTGCATCATTGGGGTAGAGCGGGACACGTGCTTCGAAGCTCACCAAGCTCGCATACACTCAATGCGTGTGCCTGGCAATGGAGGGGAAGAAGATGACCGCGACCTTCGTTAGTCGGCTGACGAAGAGACGATTCAGTGAAAGAAAGTCCTCATCCTCAAATCCCCATCCTTCATTTTGCTCATCGATAGTAATTCTTTTTCTATTAGTATTGTGTTTACGAGAACAGATGAGTTTTTTAAGACAAGAGAAGCACTTTTCTGAAACAGACGAGCCTAACGGCTTCAGAAATAGTTTTCGAAAATATATTTCCACACGAGAAATGACTATGACTGCTACTTGACCGAATTTCTCCGTATGGGATCTCACGAAACAACACGAAAGTGTTGTTAATTCAGCCTGAAGAAGTCTACGCCAACTCGCAAATCCAGCGGAAACTTTCTTCGAAAAAAGTTATTAGGTTGTCCGTTTTTCGCTCTATCTGACTGAATAATTTTTGTTTCAGTGTTGTTTTATACTTCTGTTTTTAAATGGCTATTGAAGTATGTCGAAGGAGCAACTCCGAGCGACATTTTATTTTAACTCCAAATTGGGGCAATCCGCAGCTGAGACAGCTCGAAAAATCGGTCAAGTGTGGGGCCCAACAGTGTTGAGGAAAGCAGTGCGTCAGTGGCTCAGTAAATTTCGGACCAGAGATTTCGGCCTCGAAGTCGACTCCCGTACCTAGAGCAATCCTGGATGACGAGATGATGGAATTGGTGGAAGCTGAACCATCCCAAACAGTTCGCGGGATCGTGCAAGAGTCAGTAAAACTGTTGTTGCGGATGCTTTGAAACGCCTTGGGAAGGTTGAAAAAGCTCGAAAAGTGGGCGCCCCACGAGTAGAGTGAACGGTGAAAATTGTCACGTTTCGAGATTTGTTCTTCTCTGCTTTGACGCAACAAAACTGACCCGTTTCTGGATCGAATCATCACTTGTGGTGAAAAGTGGATTCTGTATGATAACAGGAAACGTGCCGGACAGCGGTTGGACGCCCACTAGGCATTTTCCAAAGGCGAACTCCACCAAAAGGGTGGAGTTCGCCTTTGGAAAATGCCTAGTGGGCGTCCAAAAGGTAATTGGTCACTGTGTGGTGGTCGGCGGCTAATGTGATCCATTACAACTTTTGGCATTAGGCCAAGCGATCACAGCAGAATCCTAATGTAAGGAAATTGAAAATTGCGCCAACTTCAGCCAGCATTGGTCAAAAGAAGAGGACCGATTCTTTTGCACGATAATGCCCGCTCACACGTATCACAAATCCTAGTAGAGTTCGAAAATTGAGCGAATTAAGGGTTGAAGTTCTGCCACACCCGCCATATTCTCCAGACCTCCCACCAGTCGACTACCATCTTTTCAAACACTTCCAGAACCCCGAGCCCTTCAAAAACAGAAATATAAAACGACGTTGAAACATAAATTTTTCAGTCAGAACGAACGGAGAAGGTAGCATTAAGGCGCAATGCAAGTTGAATTTTCACATTATAATAGACGAATAAAAAATAGAAACACAAAACGCTGAGGATTTTCCGGACAACCTAATAACAACTACCGGATGTCTTACACTGTGCTCGACGTACTGCTGACTATGGACACTTTCGTGGACATCCACGAGCGAAAAACATCGATATGCATCTAATACAATGCCGCAAGGTGCTGATCGTAACAATGAACAACGCAATAGAAGTGTAGCTCTAATCGCAGGTAGTGAGCATCTTGCTCGTCTTCATTTTATGCGTGGGAGCGAAGCTGAGCCCTTGTCGGGAGCCACTTTGAACGCAGAGCTTCTCTCAGAGCGGGAGTAGCGTGATATCCGGCGCGTCTTAACTAGGGTTGGTCTGCATTGGCGTAATGGTAAGCTGGCCGGTTCCCGAAAAATCTACGTTCTTTCGGGAGTCGCGACTTATTCGGAGGCGTTACAACGGGAAGAGAAGTCTGAATATGAGTTCGTTAAAGTTAACGCAAAGTATTTGAGGGATAAAAAGACAACGATATTTCTAGAATATCCAGTACCTGCATCACTAATAATCAAGTAGAAAACATCTTTTTGGAATGCGTCACGCGTTATATTTCTACGGGATACCGTAGATGCAATTAAAACGCGTGATGGACCTAATCAATGACCCGCAGTGGTCAAAGAATGGGCAGGGTCTTAGTTCCATCACAACTTTATCTTCCAGACAAGCCTGGTACCAATTAGTTGACCCCAGGTATGGAGGGATCAGTTCGCCTATGTAGGTGGGAGTCGAACGAAGAGCCCCGATTCGGGTGCATCTCCGGACAGCTCCTGCTGCCTCCAACTGCGCTGCGCTCGTCTATTACGTAAAGAATAAAGGCTAAATAGACAACATCAAATATATATTATAACGTCTTTATCCACAGTTCGATAGTTAAACCCTTAACCTTAGCGGCAATGATACGATAAACTGCTCGTTCGTCCCACTCTCTGCAGTGCATACAGCAGCGAAAGCGCTCCGAGCCACATATCTGACGCTCCCCTGAATTCCTCTGGGGCTTTCACTCGGTGCTTTTTCCTGTTCCGCCATATGTGCTGTAGCTCCACTTTTCCTTTTTTTGCCATGACATCTGTGCAAGGCGTCAAGCGTTGGGGGAAAAATGCACGACGGCGGAGCTGCGCACAGTTCGCCAGGGGACCTGCAAATCTTCAGAAGAGTGCGATCAGGACCGGAAAAGGACGATAGCTACCGGACTACTTTCTCGATGCTCGATGAGCTTTGTGGCTCTTTTCAGTGCTAGAACCTTTTAGGGGCGCCAAGGCGCTCACGCAACTAACGCAGGCCTTCCAAGGATGAAATATGGTCGAAAAAAGCCCACAAAAGCAAAGCTAACCATACGATTAGTACAATAGGATTCCCTGAAAAGTATTTATGCTGTCAGGTGCACTTCTAACAACGACTATTTAAAAAAAGGAACCAAAAGGAGCAGGTGTCAACAGCGGAAGTGCACATATTTCCCACTCCCTCGATGGATCTCCCTCTTTATTTATTTACTTATTTATTTATTTACAAGTGCTCCGACATGCCTAATGCCGTCTCTCGCACTTGCGCGCTTCGCGCGACCTGTCAATATCACTAACCTACCGAGAGGCCTTCGGTATACTCCCGCGTTGCGCGGGGGACGGATCGTGCTGTGAGTGCCAAATCAATTTTTGTAAAACTTGAGATCCCGCTGAGGCGCTCTCTCCGGATCGTCCAGTAACGTCACTGCTTTGTAATGCTCAGCACTTCTGTGAAACGCTTATATATAGAGGATAAGTGGCAGCTGGATCATCCAAAAGGGCAACGTGTTCGGCACATCTACTGAGTCGCCAGGCACGTTGCACAACTACAATCGCTTGTTGCTGGACCACGTGGTGGGCCCCTGGGTGGTGGGTAGGGTCTGACCCCCACGTAAGATGTGCCTATCCCCGCTTCACGCTGCTTATCACAAAATACTTTTGTCCGCCATCTGGAACAGTCGAGGAGAAGAGAATATTTTCAGACGGTGGGCGTATTCTAAATGATTTGATAAAGACGATGATAATAGCAAATTTTGGAAAGCTTTTTTCCTAAACGTTAACACGTCGACAACCGTGTCACATCTTTCGACCGCCTAGGACCGTATGACACGATGCCGTGTCACGGTCCCGACGTTGCAAAAAATCGATTGGTTCCACGCATGAAGCACGTAAAAATCGTGCGTTCCTCAACGTGTTAACATTGCACCGATAGGTTTTTTGTTGTAACGGAAAAAACCCGTTGTGTTATCAACGACTGGGTGGACGTTTTTTAAAGTGAACACGAGAAAATGGCAGACTTCTCATTGAAGCCTGAAGAGAAGGGAGTTCTTGACTCGAACCCCTTGACGGCCTCCCTCGACAGAGAATGTTGCTTCAAGCAAAAGAACATGCACATGAGGACGCATCGTAGTGAAAGTCTGAAGAAGTGACAGGTATTCGACTTCTATCGAAATTCTAAATACATAGGACATCGCCACTGGCAAGAGTGCCTGAGGCAGGCAACTGACATAACTGATAAACGGAGCTGGTGCAAAGATCGTAGTACGGTAGTACGCGTACCAACGTTCCTCGAAGAAGAAGATCGAAGGGGAGCATCCTGGGACAGCGGAGAAAGAGAGGGAGAGCGGAGGAACAGCACCCTAAGGAATGTTACGTTCAATCAAACATCGCCGGTGGTGCAATAGCGTAGAACATTGCCGCTCGGTCAGCAGGAGGTGCGCGTTCGAGTTCCACCTGGCGCTAAAGTTTTGATAGAAAGAAAACATCGTTGTAACAGCTTCCATCCCCAACACCAGCCATTTAAGGCTTAAGGAAACTGACTTGCATCTAAGAAATGCCGGAGAACATGAAGGAAGACGGATAGTATCCGTGTTGCTAAGGTGTGAACTGCCTTTCGGTTCAGCCTTCCCACATGGATGGATGCGCCGGAAAGAACGAGTTAAGCAAACGTGTTGAACCCACTTCTTGGCGCGTTGTTGTCAGCGACCATGAGGGAAAATGAACTAGAAAAGGAGGTATTATTAACCAGGAAACCTGCACACCACTAGCAAATGCAAAGTGTTGCGTGGGTGCCGTTGCCCTGTCAACGAATGGTAAACGGCAAGGAAGCGCAATGGTTCACGGGAAAGAAGAGGAGAAAGCTGCTCTGGGATCATAAAGCTATTACTTGACTGGAAGGAAGACAAAGTAGTGCTTTCAAATTCAGGGAGACGAGCGAGCATGAGCAACGCCGCAGAACGCTCTAAAGCACAGCCCTGGTATACCTCAGCACCCCCTCAGCCTTTTCTTTTTCTGGGCGCATTACTAAATGTTTGGCTACGATTGCTCTCTTTGCAGTTCTGTTTACTTCGCCGAAGATGATTGAGTGGCGCAAGCAAGGGGAGCGCAAGCCAAACAGAAAATTGAGACGAAATTGAGCACGCCGAGCTCTGCAGTAGAATTTATTCTGTTCATATCAGAGCCACACGTAGGACTGGGAGCGCCGGAAATACTGAGCAAGAGCGCGGAAAGTGCAGCACCAACTAGCGGCTCAGACGCCGACGCCAGCTGTAATATTCTGGTCAACGTTATCGTATACAAGCCGGGGACTGGGAAGAAGTGTTAGGGAGGCGACAACTGGAGCTGCAGACTGTGTACATTGACATTAAAGGGACAGAGATAAACCAAAAACTTCAGTGAGAAACATCAAGCAAGACATGCTCGGTCTCCAAAGGTGCCCTTTTCCAGGGTACTATTTGTTGTTGGGAAGCAGAATCATTCATTGCGATCACAGACGCCAAAAAAACCACATCCGCAGAGTCAGGCTGGGAATCCGTGAGAGGAGAGGCGTCGTAAAGAAACTTAATGGATAGATAAGATATAAGTTATGGATATAATAGATCGATAAAGCTCGAAGAAATGTGACAGAAGTGAAGGAGCTGTCTTTCAAATTGTATCTTTTCAGATCTTTTCAGAAGTTTTTCTGACCACTTGCTACGGCTAGGCATCGCGTGAGCAACGGGGAGAACATTGGAGCAGCCATTCACAATGACGGAGGAAGTAGGTGCTCTATCGAGTGTCTGCGGGAAGATCTCAACCTTCTTCCTGTCCCCCGGGTATTCAGTGGAATACTTCGAGACGCATTTATGGCGATTGCGAACGACTTTCACAGCCCAACTCTCTTCATCAGGTTTCGAGCTGTCCGGCGGTGAAGAGCGACCTTTTTGCATCTCGTCTGGGAGGAGAAGAAAGTGGGTGTGATGGCTCAAGTTCGGATGAACCTAGCATTAGTAGACTTACCTGTTTTCATTATATAAAAGAAGTTGGCGAGAAATCAAGAGCATAGTAAATATTGGATGGCTTCTTTCGACTCGACAGAAGATACGCAAATTATTGTGCAGAAAGGATGGCTTCAGACAACAGTTGATCGCTCTTTGGTTTTCCGATCACAGCTCTGGTGAACCCTGTTGGGACCAACATTAAAATACGTCATGCGCCGGCCACCTCTGACCTAGTCCTGTGGCGCTGACTGCAGCTGCACATTCAACGAACAGCTTGCTGGCCTCTAGCAAGTTCGTAGCCGGTCAATGATCAATGAAATGCATTATAAAACTATCCAGACCAGACGGGACTGACGCCCGCAAGTCTGCGTCGTTGGTCGCACTAGCCATCCTGCAGGATGGGTTTGGTCAGGCAGTGAAAGTGGTGCAGTGGCGTTGGCACACTGTGAGGGTCACGGCTCGACTCCCCTTTGCCGCGGTAGTTATTATCCTCTGTTCTCAACCATTGTACATTACCTATTACTTTACCTTGAACAACATTGCATTGAAAGCGATTTATTCTGCCCACCGGCGCTTCGAACACCGTATCAAAGATGGAGGTCAAGCGATTGCGAGTGCTCCATTTCACTGAAATGGGTAAATATTGAGGTAGACGTCTTTTCGAAGCGGCGTAGAGCCACTGAAAGCGGGAATGCATGGCTACGACTGTAACTGTCATCTGGCATGGATCCATAGGCGTGTATGAAATGACGAGCTTATGTGCTTACAAATTCCCTTACCGTGCGCCTTCTCAGCGTACAATGTCAGGAAATAGGAGGAGCTAAAGTAGGAGTGAAGTAGCATCTATAAGCGAATCAACTAACGCACCAGCGTCCATGCAGAAAAGGGCCATTAAGGGGAAGCTGACGGTGAGTACAGACTGCTCCGGGGCCTCGTCAAGCTCTGCCAATGGTTAGAGTGCAGTTGTACTTGAAGGGTATGTAGGACGTACTGCTAGATGAGTCTGTCGACAAACCCTTGTAGGGCGTAATTAGTGCACTTGTTCGTGTTTTTTCTAATGTTTTCTTTACGTTCTTAAGCGCGACTCAGACTCGCGACTTGAAGTAAATAAATGAACAAACAAAAACAAATAAATGTTCCCAACGAGATGTAAGAGGTTCACCACCCACGTGCCATCGGCAAACAGAAAGAGGCACTGCCCAAGGGCCGCTGTCCTCGAAACGAATTATGGCTGTAGGCCTGCCAAATCAGGTTGCTGTATGGTCATTAACGACTCCCGTCGGAAACACTTATTGCACTTTTCAGCTAGGATAATACCTGCGCCTAGTGCTCAAAACAGAAGAAGACGAGCATGGGACAATTGCACGTGAAATTTGTCGCGTTTTCGCTAGCAGCTAATTGTAGGTAACTAAGCCAACTTCCAGAGGTCGTTAGACACTGAATCGTGCCCAAAGTATGGCAGATAGGCGTTATTAGCAGGTTCGCTGAAGACCTTCTTAAACTTCTCCTGAAGTGTGGAAAAGCAAAACGTATGGGAGGAAGAAGAAAACTGTATGCTTTCTGAGCTTGGCATTGGCTGCAGAATGGCAATCCAAACTACTGCCTCAGGACCTACGTCTGCAATTTGAGTGTGCACGTAAATAGTTCAACACGATGCACTCAAAACGCTGAAAACTTTCCGAACAAGCTAGAATGTGGTGAATTGTTAAAGGGACATGATGGACTCTAGCAAGGTGCCTAGGAAGGATAATCGTAAAAGTCGACGTTGGTCAACCTCTTTTTGGGATGCGCCGCGCGTTTCACTTCTGTAGATACTTTCCAAATATGAATTTGCGCACACTAAGCAGTTCTGAACACTACTGATCAGGATTCTCTTCTGGAACAGTAGGAATCGCAGTAAACAATTAATGTAATGTAAGCCACTCTCTGCCAAAGGAAGCATGTCAGCATTAACGCATCTGATAGAGAGTGCGTTCAAGAGGCAAGAAAATGTCCTGCAGTTACATGGTTCGGAAATAGACTTCCCCGAAGCTGTACGAAGCAAACGTGAATATTCTTGTGTTCTTTCGTACTGTGCAAATCTTTTCAAAGCTACATACCATCTCAATAAGTGTTTCCCAAAACTCTCCGTAACGATGAAGCCGAGCTCGACAAATATACTGTTTCCAGAAGTCTGTACTTCAAGATCGTAAACAGATAACTTAATAGTCTTGTACGCGAAGACAGGTAGGTTCGGGCACTTTACTATTCGCGGTGACATGCTTGTTTTGGAGCGCAAACATTTCAATTCGTATGCGCCTGCCTAAACTCAAAGTCATTTCTGGGTTAACATTCCAACGATTTACGTAAGTATACATTTTTGTAACAACGAATAAACTACAATCTTTGGTTTGAGAGCATTTAAAGAGCAACAGAAACGGCAGTGAGAAAAAGGGATTTTATGAAATGCTTAACCATATACAATATTTTCACGTGGACACTCCTCTAAGCTGGTCTATGAACTTTGAAATCAAACTGAACGTCTTCCAAATCGGAACGAGCTTCTTACACGTTAAACTATAGGCTCTCTAAGATGGTATGAATAACTTTTTCAAGGAAAATTTAGAATAACTTTTTTGAATTTTTTTTACTGCCGAATGAGTGCAATAATTTTACAAAATTTTTATTTTTTAAGGAAGAATAATAAATTAAATTTCGTTTTAAAACGTAGCACGGCAGCAATCAAGTAGTGCATTAAAAGGCTGGATCGCAATATGCACTCGGAAAGCAAGTCGCAATGTTTATCTGATTGACAGTGGAAATACTGCTTACATGCAGCAAGAAAGTCAGGAGTCATTATGTGTGTTTTTTACAATTATTGTTGTTGCACCGTTTGCAGATGTGAAACTGCATGCAAGCAGAAATTTTGCTATCAATCGAATAAAAATCGAGTCGTTCAAGACTAAGGTATGGCGCAATCTCTGTTTTGGCACTAAAAGATGGCCGCCTTCCTGCTCTTCAAACCATGTTTTAAATCGTTGTTTTTCCTCAAAAATAAAATTTCTATAGAATTTCAAATTATGTGTTCTCTTACTGGGAAGTAAATTAAAACTTCAAGGTAAGTTACACTAAAATTTCCCTTAAACAAAAAATTATCCTAACATTTTTGGAGAGTCTCTAGTTTAATGTAGTAGAAGCCCATTTCGATTTAGAAGAGTTCGCTTTGATTTGAAAAGTCTTAGGTTAGCTTAGTAGAGCGTCCAGTTTGACGTAAAAAGTGTTCAGTTTGACGTGAAAAGTGTCCTATTTGATTTGAAAAGTGTCCAACTTGATGTAGAAATGGTTATATATTTTTCTGCAATTGTAGACTAGCAAATTTGTAGGCAGATGGCAGGTTAAACGCTAGTCAGTGCTGTGCCAAGTGTTCAAGTGTATTCAGTGCGTAGATTGCTTCAAAGAGGACACTTTCGTGAAGGAACGAATTCATGTACACAGTCTAACGACGTACTCGAAATGGTAACTGAGTTCCCAATCCTGAACGGGTAATGTAGCTACACCACCTCAGAAAGGACCTCGATGCGAGTCCATTAACATATGCGTACACCACAAACATCCGCGGAATGGAAGCGGAAACGAGGAGACAAAAGAGAAGGAAATAGAACGAAGAATCGATCGATCGCTGTTATGGTGCGTTCTACAATACCTCTATTGAATATGCTGGACGTGTTAAATTATCCCAGAAAATGTGCTGGGTTTCAATATTCTACGTATGTTCGATTGCCAATAAGAAGACGATTTAAGAATGGGTAGGAACTTGGAAGACGTTTCTTAAAGGAAGAGGATTGGCTGTAAGCAATGTATCAAATATCATTTAAAGACACACAAAAACTCACAATTTCCGGAGATTTTGTTGTGACACACAAGGTGCGGATTAATGCAGCTCTCGTTTACAAGCTCAAAATCGGCGCCAATTGGGTAATGCTAGTCTTATACGTGTAGGACAGCATCAACAGCTGAGCAGTAAACACAGGATCAGACGAGGGTTCAACTAACTCTGATCCGCCTTTTTTACATCCGAATAAATAATCAATTCGGTTGACTGCATTTTTGAAACTTTTTGGAGAACACGGATCTCAGGGCGATATAGATAACAATTCACTAGAACGAATTTCAGGGATGATTCAGATAGGTTATTTTTTCGGATTGACTATTGGATATTCGACTCGGAGAGCTTTTCTGATTTAAGTCAGTAACCGAGCCATCCAAGAACGCGCTCTGATGAAAGTCACCTGAAAGTCATCTGAACCATCCTAAGATCCAAACTTTTCGAAAGCGCCTTTATCTGAATAGGCCATTTACGCAGAGTTGTGAAAAATGACGGATATGAGTAATTCGAATCGGATCTAATCTAGGAGAATAAGTTTGCAATCAGACATCTCCTAAAGAAAACCAAGACCTTCAGTTATTGACAAGTCGTCATCAATAGGTGGCAGACATTGGTGAGTATCACATGAGGAAAGTTGCAAGGAGAAATTCAATATGAACATAGCTGAAATAGAGCGAGACCCGACGTCGGAAAGCTTCTGAAATGTAAATCATAGAAGTTCCAATGATGGAGTGCCTCTTTGAAAAAGTTCAAATAACAGAATTATATCGAAAATCATTCAGTCCGGGTTCATTCAGAGTGAATGTTGTGGTTCGCCTGAATTTCGAAGTGTATGAAAGTAAAACATGAACCGATCATGAAATTTGTTTAGCGCCTCTTTAGAGTGGATTTCATTTTCATTTTTTATGAGCGATTTTGCCTATTTTCTTTTAGAAGCGGGGTACAGAAATTCCTCCCACTACAAGAGGTGACGATAAAATAGGATTATTATTATTATTATTATTATTACGTATTACGTATTTCAAAGTCTTGGTGTTGCTAAGAACTATGAATAATGCTGCTGCACAAATGGCGAAAATCACCTTATTGAGACTGATCTTCGTCCCGAATGGGCCCATATTAGTACGCCAACTTCAGGTAGTCGGAGCCTCAGTGGTGGTGGTAAGCCGAAAGGCGGATGATTGCGAATCCAGAGAAGGTGCAATAGATGTCCCCTAGATCGCACTGTTGCTGCTGCTGCTGCTGAACCCTCGGACCACTGCCATTTCACTGCCTGTTGGAAACCCTTGAACATCGAAGCACTTGAGGTGAACTCTCCTTATAGCGGAATAGAGTGCTAAAGCTAATGATGCCGACTGTGTTCAAAAATTCATGAAGAAATGAGCTACGGCACGTGTCTCAGACTGTATTAAGAGACTAACGCCTTTACTAGCGGCAACTAGAAACGAATCAACACTGCAGAATACAATATTGACAGAGATATTGCAAAAACCGCTGAACGCTAAATCAGTTTTCTTGGAATAGAAACACGATTTTATGCGGAATTAAGCAGCACAGGCGCATCTGGTTTCAGCGAGGCATGCCCTATTCATATATCATGAATTTTCAACGGCGAGAAGCTTAAAATTAGGTAGCTCAGTGGTAACGCGGAATGGCTTATAACTGAAGGTGTTTTTATTCCTTGTGCGTGTCGCATTGCTGGCTGAATCGAGGAAGTATTGGGTGCGTAACACGCTAGTGTTCGCAATTTTTTTTTTCAAAACTCAATACTAGTGACTTGTTCCTGATAAGCAGTTGTGTGCAGGTTGTTATACCGCTTCATATCCTAAGATTCGACCTTTTCTACTCTCATTTAATTGGAACTAATAACGTGTCTTGGCAAAGTCCGCTGCAGCTGACTTCACGAGCTCGTGCTTGCGGAACAAGCAGAGCATTCATTTTACGTGAAGGACCAAAGCACAATCGGGGATCCAGTCCATGAATAGTCCATGAATACAGAGTTCAGAGCTTCTCGATAGCTGCCTCGTCTTTGAAGACAACCGAAGCTCCGCAGATTTTTATTGCCGTGCAGTCTTGAAGAACTACAAGCAGTAGAAATCCTAAAGCTTCGACAAGAGAGCAGTGGGCGAGTCAGTGTGTTAGACCTGCTTCGAGAGCACGTGTCTGTCTGTGGCTTCGAAAGATTCTCAGAAGCCCAGAAACCGTTTAAATTGGCCATAGTAAACGAGGAGAAGGAAGCAAAAACAAGCCATATGGAAAAGCGCACGTGGGTTACTGTCACAGCGCTTGTAGGTTCTGTGATTAGTGGCTCACACCAGAGCGCATGTGCTCTCCATTCGGAGAGCCGTTGAGGGCTAACTACGCATCTTCGTTCGTACAGCAACTACATCTGAAGGGAATTGCAGCTGAAGCAGAGGTAAGGACTCATGCCTTACCTCTGCTGGCCTTCAGCGAACGCGATCACGTGCCGTGAAAAATTATTGAGGAGTTTTGCAGAAACAAAGTTTCCTAGTTCAGTATCTTTCGCTTATATGTTCGCTAACCTATTGTCACCTTCTTCCCCCCCCCACTTAGTTTTCCTCTGTCAATACTGAAGGCGCAGCAGTTGCGAGCACTTCACAATCAGGAAAGAATTGCTTCCAAGAGGTCAGGGCAGAAAGGACAGCCTCTGCTGCAACTAGATTGAGGGTAGTTGTGACGATCAGTGATAATTACTTCACACTGCAAGATCTTAGGTCAAGCTAGAATTTCGCAGAGAAAAAGAAAGCGGAATTAAAATAGAAAAGATAAAAATGGACCTCTGAGAGTTGCCCATGTGTGCCATTGTTTGAGGCGTTGACTGGTAATGCTATCTGTCCTTTGTGTGAGCTTTACTGCTCTCAACACGAGTAGACATAATACTGAAACTTAAAACTAGAAGTGATTAGTTTTGTCGTTGCTTTTCAAACGTACCCTTCATTTATGCTTCTTGTTGGGTTCTTCATTCCATTGTACTAGGCCAGTTACAGAAGCACCCCAAGCGATAGAGCGGTGGGAACTTTCGCTGCGACCTAGTACTATAAAAGTAGCCGTGAACACATAACGAACAGATGTTTCTAGTTCTGCTTGAAGCAGTGGATGATCAGAAGGGTCAAAGGGTTCCAACAGAACAAACTGCAATAAGCCTCTTAGGGCCTCTTCATACTTCAGCAGGGACAAGGGCGCAGCGCGCGGAAGTATGAACAGGCGACAAGAGCGACAAGAGCGACTGGGGCGTCGGGCGTAATGTGGTGTACGTAATTGCACCATAACGTCTACTTCGTGGCCTAAAATATCAAGTGAATAGAGGTCTTCACGTCTAACTTCAACTTTAATTGCATTAGTTTTTGGAAACTGAAACAGACACAAGCAAACAGTTATATTAGTAAAAAGTTTCCGGAAACTGAGACAAACACAAGCAAACAGACATATTTTTAGTCAAAAAAGTTGTTAGAAACTGAAACAGACAGATGCGAACAATCATATTACCTACATCGTCAGTCTGGCACTCAAAATTGACTTAAAAGCCCTCCTTACCTTTGTGTGAAGAACGTCCGAACAGGAATCGTTTCCTTCCAGCACTAGTGCGTGTAAGGCCTATGTTATACTTCGGCGACGCTGTTGCCAGCGACGTCGGCGACAGTGTTACGCGGGCTGCGACGCAGTGCGTAGCAGCCCGCGCAACACAGCGTCGCCGACTCGTCGCCGAAGTATAAAATAGGCCTAATTACGTACTCCACACTCCGTTCGTCGCCCCAGTCGCTCCAGTCGCTCTCAGCGCCGGCGCGAAGTATGAACAGGCGACAAGAGCGACAACAGCGACGGCGCCGGCGCTCGAGTACGAACATTTTTCGGCGGCGCCCGCTCGGTTTTAATCGATATGCATGTTTTGCACGGGCGATGAGTCGCTCTTGTCGCGAAGTATGAACAGGCCCTTAGTCCGCATCATACAAATTAATCTAATGGATGTAAATCAGTAGAATTTAACCAAAGTGGTGGTAAAATCAATCAGAGGAGATTAAATTCCGTAGGAAGACCGACAGCCACCTTGAGAAGTCCGATGACGAGATATCCGATGCAGCAGCGGATAGCTGTCCTTTGATCGTGTCCATAAAATCATTTCGAATAAGATATGTTCTCGAACCATATTTTCTCCATCACTTCTTGTTGACCAATTCACGCTGAAAAGAACAGCCGTTTTCGGTGCTCTATCGCTTGAAATGCCGTTGGCTCGCTTGATTACGCGAACGAAGACGGGCAAGGTGTAATCTCAGACCACAGCTAAGCAGCTAGCAATTGAAAAGATATTGAAGTAGTTTTCAGCAGGATGTCTAAGGCGGAAGTCGCTGGAATTCGGTTGCTTTTGAATCCAGTTTCAGGTCCCCTTCCAGTTATCCCTGGTAAAGAGCTCCACTGCACACAATTTGGTGTCGTGGTGTTAGGCAGCGACAACAAGCAAACGAAATGGGAGGTAGCGAAACGAGATCTGCAGGAGCTCGATGCTCAATGCCACTAAATGATGATGCCTATTACTTTCCTATTATGAAAATCCTACTCTATAATAACGCGCTAAGCGATGAGTCATGCTATCGATCGGCGCCGCCGCAGAAATTAGCCATAAAATAGGGGGAAAATCGGGGAGAAAATGGAGTGGGGGAAATGAGGTAAAATTATGACCCGAAAATAGCGAAAAATACCCAGGCGTCTTCTCCCTGCCTGGGAATTTCGGCCCTGGTACAATTGGGGTCGCTGAACACGAATCGATCGCTGTTAATCGATAAAGATCAAGATATCGATTTTTGTGATGTCATCCAGGCGGTCGAAACTTTACCTTAGAGAGTAGTCGAGCTCGCTCAACACGAATCTGAAGTTCGTTTTTGAAATATCGATTGAAATAAATTGATATTGATCAAATTACGGGTCGCGAAAATAGCGGAAAATACCCAGAATTCTTCTACCCTCCTGAAAACTTCAGCCCTGGGGTAATCGCGGTCGCCGAACAGGAATCTGAAGTTCGTTTGTGAAGTATCGATCGCCATCAATCGATATTGATCAAATCACGTGGCGCGAAAATAGCGGAAAATGCCCAGGCGTCTTCTACGTGCCCGGGGATTCGGAAGACGTGCGGAATAGTCGTATTACGTGCCCGGGACTCAGAAAACGTGACAAAGACGTCGCTCAACGTGTTTGGGGATTCAGGTAGATGTGCGGAAGACGTCGTCCAATGTGTCTGGGGATTCAGAAGGTGTGCCGAAGACGTTGTCCGCTAAGGGTGGATCATTGAGGGGACCGGTACCAGTAATGGGGGACAGTTTCACTGAGGGAGGACCAGTAGTGAGGAACCAATAGATCGTCCTATCATACTATATACTGTACGCACTGCAAGCCTTTTGCACTCATAGGTAGGAAAAAAGCTGTAAAAGTAGAGCAGCTAGCTCGATGTAACTGTCCTTAGCTTAGTGATACTAAAACAACAAACGAAGCGCGCAAGTGCGAGGCACTCCGAGAGGCGTGACGGAGCACTTGTTATAAATATATAACAAATTATTGACTTATTATAAATTAGTAATACTTATGGTTTAGATCACCGTCCCTTCTCCAGATGGGGCAAGGATTGTCCCTATCCCAAGGGTAATTCGTGGCAATCCTTGCTTCTTAACTATTAGATACATGCTTCTCTTCTGGAGTCATCCAGAGCACTTTCACTTACATTAAATGTCGTGATTACAGTGCACAGAATTTCTTTCTTTTCTTTCTTTCCTAGAGATCTATTCGTCAAGAGAGTGAACACACCAGAAATCGATAAAGCATTTTCAAAGCAACTCTCTAGCATGCCGTTTTCGCTGAAAGGGAATCCTTTAATTTCAGAGATTTCGATTTTTCTGAAAGAAGTTTCCAAGTTATGCACCTCTCTCCTGTTCTAAATCCAGGGCATGCTGAACACTGATATCTGATTTCAAGCGGAGTGAAGGCCATCAAGATGTTCTTCGGCCGAAACGGAGAGCTACGATCTTTAGATAATTGAGATTTCGGGGACGCGTACGCGGTCTCTGGTGCTTCATGCTAGAGAGTAAGAAGAGCGCACTTCCGACCGCGCTGAAAGGAGGCCAAGAGGTGCTGCGGTTGGGTGAATTGGGGAGCTCCCCAAGTGCCCCACTTTCGAATGCAGTGGCTTCCGAGGGCTTCGCAAGACCGCAGTCGAATCTAGCAACGCTACGTGCAAAATCTGCACGTTCCCACATTTCGAACAGGAAAATCAAACTCCAATGTGAACAAAACACTAGGTCGTCATAGGTCGTCGACACAAGTAGTCCTCTTTTCAACGAAAGTGTACCCCTGAACAGAAGACGGTCATAATTCGGAAACCTCGTCGAGAATTCAGCCAGTGTCCGCCTGAGCGAGCCGAAAAATGGAATCCTGAGCTCCGCCTCTGAATGAATTACACGTAGTTCTAGAGGAAAACACGCACGACTACACTCCGAATTACGACTTGATGGATATCAACTTCTATTCGCTCGAGCACATACGCTCTCGCGTTAGGAACCCTCAGATGAGAGCGCCAGTATACGCCGAAGGGCAAAGAATGAAGGTGGCCTGAAAAACCCTTCTTCCTAGGATATGTCACGCATTTTATGATGAAATGTATTGGAAGCGCTCTAACTGCGTGTTGGACTCATGAAACAGAGAACAGTGGCAGAAGAGCAGTTCCATATCATTCCCAAGCAGTTCGTTTCCGAGGTGGAGAAGGCACGAAGTGCGAAGCGAAGCTGAAATGGATTCGACATACGGATTCCAACTGGGACGTCCTGCCGATAGCATGACTAACACGTCGTCGAGATGCAAAGCGTGAGAAACTCTCTAAAAGTCACTAGAACTGATGGAACAAGAAAAGCTTGAGCCTTGTAACGAGGGAGCGCGGCGTAGATGGTAGCAGACATCGGTCTTTCGGGGCATACCCAATCTGCTTCAAGTGCAGTATGCACCAAAGACAATGACTCCTATTGGGTGGGCGAATTTAAAATTGCTGCCACACATTTCTGGGTAGGAGAGAACGCGAGTTATCTATCTATGTATTTGCTCACAACCTCAGTTCACGCTACATATATGAGTGAAACACTTATCCAAGGCGCCTTTGATATCCCTAGGAAGCCGATTGCGTGGAGCATCTCGAAAGTGGATGAATAGTGGCGTGCGTTACCTTCATCTCGAAGCTCCGCGGCAGAAAGCCAGCAAATCTTTGAGTTTCGTGGACATTTTAAAGAAACTGCTCAAGCGAACTGTATGTACGGTCTCAAATACGGAACATCTTTGCCCTTCTTTGCAGTATGTGTAGATCAGAAAGTTCGTAGCTTATCTGTGAAGGACGCATTTCTCGAGCAACAGTGAACTCAAGTAACCATTGAAAGAGAGACTACAATTGGAGAAGCAGCCAATGATTGGCCACTAAACAACGTGAACGATTTTTGAAAGTGGGAAACTGAAGATGGAGTTTTGTGATGCGATGCGTAGAAAAGAAGAGGGAACTCTCTAAGAGCTTCGTAATGACTCCTTAGCTTGAAGATGGACCGTCTTCTCCTCTCCTATGCGCAACGAACGACATAAGTACTTTACTATGCATTTCATTAATTTATTCGACGGAGACGACTCAAACTCAGCTTAAGAAAAAAACTACAAAACAACTCAAGCGGGGGCGTTTTACTTCCTTCCCAATCCATTTCGTCTTCCTCCTTTATCCGATCTCATGGGTTGGTTCTCTGGATTATTTAAATATTTCTTGAACAAAATATGCAAGCAGTTATAAAGGGTAATGTCACAATGCTGTATTAAATAGCATTGGAGAAGTTTCGTGACGAACATGCAGCTTTAAACGAGGGTGCAACCAAGGACTATGAGGACTCACCAGACGCGAAACTGATCCGGCGTTATTTCACCTGTGGAATGGCAAATACCAAATACGGCATCCTTCATCAAGACGTCTGTTGTGAGAAGATTTCGATGTTAATTAGCAGACCGTGGTTGCACGCCTACACCCCAACACGGAAGTGGTATCCATGTCGGTGTCGACTCAACATGGACATCACGCCTTGGGCTCCAACATCCTTGACATCGAGATACAGAATTGAATTTCTACTCGTTAGGCCACAAGTGTATCAAAAAATGGTTGGTTCTGGTTTGGGAAACAAGATTTTGAAAAAATTTCAGCACCTCCCTCGCCGGCTACCGACATTAAGAGATTTGCGCATAAATTTATTCCTAAGTGAATGAACTGGTACACCACGAGCTTCTACACCATTTGAAATGAAGGACGACATGAAATAACGAGACAAGAAAATAGGTGGATGATGGCAGCAGGAGCCACCTCTCCAGCCGTGCTCTATTTGTAGGAAGGAACATGCCGCGACTGGAGCCAAACGGCAGTATGCGCGAATGCGGGCGCCAATCGCACAATCCTCTGATTCGATTCGGAGCGAGTAAACACGCTGTTCTTCCAAGGGCGAGGCGTTTAGGATCGTGCCGATCAAACGTTAACTCAATCGCGACTCTTCAGCCGTAGGAGGCAGCCCTAGCCTTGCACGACGCGTTGGCCGCAGGAACTGCTAGTCTTCATTTCTCCAACAGAAGAAACAAAGAACGAAAAAAAAACTTCCTGCGTAATGCAGAACGGGTTGAACCTTTAGACGGAGCTTCCAGCAAAAATTTGTCGCTCTTTGGTTTTATTCATAAGGAGCGCCTCCAGACGAATGCACGATGTTTTTCCTTAGCGTGAAGTCATTGTGATGCTGTGCAAAGAATCCTAAAAGCCTCATGACCAAGCACAATAGAAGTATAGAGCTCTCTCAGAGTTGAAGCGCTTGGTGGATTAGTTCAGTTACAAACGGAGGAAGGCGAGGAAAGAGCAAGAACGAAATAGCTTTCTTGAAATTTGAGAAGACGGCAAAGTTGGGAAAGAACATCTTAATGAAAAAGACGGGCGAGAGCCGAAGGACACAAGAGCTTGTTTGTCGGTGAGTCTTTATAGCCACTTAGGATGGGCGATAGCCTGAAAGATGAGAGCTTCTTCGCTGTAAGGCAAAGAAGAGAGATAGAAAAATGGTTGGGGTGAGACCGCCGACGAGCATCAAGAATACAGAAAATGCCAAAATTGAGAGCGAAATACTTAAGCCGTAGAGGTCCGTTGGAGTACGCGCATGAAGAAAATGATTCCTGCACAGGAAATCTCGACTCCTGGACTCAAAATCAACAATTATGCCCCCTGTGGTGGTGTCTGTAAAATATGAGTTTCTGGAAACCTTCCGATACAAGTATCGGGGCTGTAATCGCCGATTTTTTTCGATCTGAGCTCGTGATGGAATTGCTCAAAATTGTTGAAGAACGGTACCGTCAGTTCGTCGTCGCGGTGGTGGCGAATTAACGTGGGAATTACCAGCAATACGCACTACAGAGAGGAGGAGCGATTGACGCCAACGCAAAATCAGATTGGTTGGGAAAAGGGACTAGCGACGGCTCAAATTATTTATCCCGGAAGCAAGGAGCTGGCACAGACATTGCAAAGGTGTCCGAAATACAAATTAGACGGATGTCGGAGTGCGATGTCAAAATATTAGGTTGTTCCATAAGTCCCTTCCCCCCTCCCCGTTTCTTCAACGATTCATTGCGGATTTCGCCGGCGGTATCTTGCATAGGTTATACAGCTTTGAAAGGAAAATGATTTGCTCTATCAGAGAATGTATTACATTTCTTTTCTCATCATGAATTTTGACAATTTTTAGGTCGTTAAAAGTGAAAAGTGAAAAAGTGAAAAGTGGCCACCTGTGCACTTGACCTCTCCGCTTAGGTTTGGAATTTTTTGCGCTGCAATAAGAATTTATTTTTTATTTTTTTTCCAATAAGAATTTGTGTCGCGTTTCTTGGTTCATGCTGATTTCTGTCGAATATCAACAAAAATCCAAAAAGAGAAAAATCATCTTCACCAACAACTCCTTCGATGGCCTAAAAATCAATAATGGAAAAGTGAGCAACTAGGAAAAATACGTATCCTTGTGGTACAGAACATTGCCTTCCAAATGCTATAAAAAACTGCGTGAAAAATTCCAAACCTAAATCGGAGAGATCAAGTGGGCAGGTGGCCACTTTTCACTTTTTCACTTTTCAGTTTTAACGACCTAAAAATTGTCAAAATTCATGAGAAAAGAAATACAATACATTCTCTGATAGAGCAAATCATTTTCTTTCGAAAGCTGTATAACCCTATGCAAGAGACCGCCCGCGCCCTATGAGCCACCGGTGGCTCGTAAGTCCCCCGCGGACCACTTTTTGTTTTGCGCGCTTTTTTTCTAGAAAACTTCGACCAGATGATTTATTTAGGGTGCTGATCAAGAATCTGATATCCGTTTATGAAATTTCTGTTTAAAGTAACACTGAAAGTGAGCGTATTTTAGAGTGTTCGATGGTGAGCATATCTTCGAATGCGCGGA
Organism: Heligmosomoides polygyrus bakeri; assembly: GCA_947359475.1. NCBI lineage: Eukaryota > Metazoa > Nematoda > Chromadorea > Rhabditida > Heligmosomidae > Heligmosomoides > Heligmosomoides polygyrus. Next base: position 69,045,653 of record OX375867.1, read on the forward strand.
GTCGTACGGCCTCACAATTGTGCGAACTAGATTCCAAATACGTGAATCCCACCTCATCTCATTCTACAGCGAGAATACTTAAACACAGATCGACTTTGTTCTTGTGTGAAATCGTGACCAAGGGCTTGTCACGGACGCGAAGGTCGTGTCGCATAAAACAGTCGCCCCATAACAACGACCTCTGATCTGCATTATGAATACCATGAAGACCACCCGAAGCGATACTCAGTGCTGCGCTTTCCCAGCTCGGCACTACGAAACCGACAAGGCGTAAAGTCGAGAAGCAGACATGGCTGTGGACCAACGAAGCTATAGAAAAAGTCCGAGAGAAGAAATGATTTTACACTGCATTCCACGGCGAGAAGATGAGCAACAAATGGCGATATCAGGAATCCAAGGAGGCCGTTAAAAAGGCGGCAGCCGCTTTAGGAGCCACTCAATATGATGATGTCAACGGAAAGCTTGAGTCATGCAATGGTGAGCGATTTCTTTATCGATTCGTCAAGGTCCGTCATTGACAGACTGAGAATGTTGAGAAGTGCTTTTACATCAGCGATGAGAACGGTCATCTACTCATGAACCGCAAGATGGTTTTGAATCGATGGCGCACCTACTTCGAGGAGGTCTCGACAGTAAAGTTTCCCATCCGGCAATTCCTTCTGCTCCTACCATATGCGATCCCACTCAGAAAATCACCATAGAGGAGACAAAAGCGGCTCTGAAGAAGATCAAGATGGGCAAGGCAACGAGCCCCGATGATTTGGCGGCCGACTTGTGGAAGTCGAAATCGTGGTACCCAACGAAGTGGCTGGCGACGTTCTTAAACCAGGTTATTGCGGAGGAGAAAGTGCCCGATATTTAGCAGAGAAGCACGACGATCCCGATTTGAAAAAAGAAGGGCAGTCCGGCAGACTACACAAACTACCGTCCAATCCGATTGCCTTCGCAGAGCATGAAGGTCTTCGAGCGGATATCGACGGACGATATCGTCCAGCTTTCTACCAACTAGTGCGTCTTCGTAGCTGGTTGCGGCGCAGTCGCTTTCATTGGTCTTCTAGAAAAAACACCGCGAGATACAGAGTCCGGTGCACCTCCTGGATTTGGAGAAGGGTTTTGATTGCCTATCGTGTGAAGGGATAATGAATACCTTGCGAGAGCGTGGGGTCTCCGAAGAGCTCATAGACTGGGTAGGAATACTGTACTCTTGTCCAATACATCAATGCAAGCTACAGTAGGTACGATGAGTTACAGCAGTTTCCTATCTTTGTCGGAGTACCAAGGTTCTGCGCTCTCCACACTACTCGTCGTCGTTATAGATGCATATAACGTAATCTTCAGCAGCCTGTTCCTTGGATATGCTTTATGTTGATGAATATGATTGATGATTGTAATGCTCGCTGGCGACAACACAGTTGAACTCCAGCGGCAGGAACAAGCTTGATACGAGGGATTTGCGCTCAAGCTTAGCACAAAAAGACCGAGTTCCTGGCCACTAACGAACATGAGTCTCGCTCCACTAAGATGAACGGCATTGAGCTACCAGGAACTTAAGGTTTCAAGTGCCTGGGATCAACAGTCGCGTCCGATGGTAGTGCATCCGTTGAAGTGAACTCACGCGTGAATGCATTATGTCGAAATGGCGCTCTCTAACGAGAGTGCTCTGCGACAAGAAGATACCAGAGCGCCTAATGGCTGAGATCTACAGAGCAGTCGTGCGACCAGAGGCTATTTACGTAGCTGAGTTCTGGCTCGTGATTAAAGAAATTGAAGGTCGCCGCAGCTAACGAAAACGAAGGTGCTGCTGCCGGAGTTACGCGTTTGGATCGAGTACGTAACACCACGATATTTGAGATGTGCGAAGCTCGGCTGCATTGGACCACGTCCTTCGCGCAAAAAGGAAAGGCGGCGACGAGCGTGACCAAACAGCGGTGACTTGATACGCTGCATCAGGACTTGAAGATGGCTACCTTGCACCCTGATCTTGCATTTGATCGGGAAAAGATGCCACAGCATTCCAGGACAGGGAACCCGCAACCAAGCGGGATCAACACTGAAAAAGAAGAAGAAAAAAGAGGAATATACCAATAGTCGGATAACCGCTACTTCTTGATTTTCGAATATTCGTTTGAATTCGATTATCGATAGTTTTCAAAAGTCGAATGTTCCTTCCAATTCGAATACCAAAGAGAGCCATATTCGAATCTTCTTCTTTTTCTTCTTTTTCACTATTTGTCCCGCTTAGTTGCGGGTCCGCTTTCCTGGAATGTTGGCGCCACTTTTTCGGGCACTTCAAGGTTAAGATCATTCTTTCGGACAGTGTCATTATTTGGACGAAGGACCTGGCCGTACCATCGCAGACGAGCTTCGCGCATCTAATCAAATATCGGGGTGACACCGAACCTCTGCCGTATGGAGTCGTTGCGTACTCGATCCAAACGCGTAACTCCGGCCGTCCACCGCAGCATCTTCGTTTCCATTACGCTGAGGCGCCTTTCAATTTCTTTGGTAACGGGCCACCACTCAGTTCCGTAAATAGCTACAGGTCGGACGACTGCTCTGTAGATCTTCGACTTTAGGCGCTCTGGTATCTTCCTGTCGCAGAGCACTCCCGTCAGTGAGTGCCTTTTGGACCACGCTGCATTCACGCGTGAGTTGGCTTCAACGATAAACCGCCATCGGACGCGATTGCTGATCCCAAGCACTTGAATACCGAAGTACGTGGCAGCTCAATGCCATTTATCTTGATGTAGCTGGACTCATCTTCGTTAGTCGACAAATACTCGATCTTCTTGACATTAAATTTGAGTTCAAATCTCTCCAAGCGATCGCACCAAGCTTGTACCTGCCACTGGAGTTCAATCTTATCTTCGCTAGCGAGCATTACGTCATCGGCATAAAGCAGCGTCCAAGGGACTGGCTGCTGAGAATCACGCGATATGGCATCCATAACGACGACGAAGAGCAGAGGGGAGAGCGCAGACCCTTGATGTACTCCGACAGAGATGGGAAACTCCATCGACGTACCTGCTGCAACTTGCACTCGACTCTTTGGACAAGAGTACAGTATTCGTACCCACTCTATACCATATCACTTCACGCGAAACGCGATCAAAGGCCTTCTCCAAGTCCAGGAAGACAAGATGCACCGGCTTCTGCTTCTCCCGCTGTTTTTCTACCAGAAGGCGAACGGCGTGTATGGCATCAACTGTGCCACAACCAGCTACAAAGCCACACTGATTATTGGAAAGCTGGACGATATCACGAATGCGCCCCTCGACAATCCGCTCGAAGATCTTCATGCTGTGCGAAAGAAAGCGAATCGGACGGTAATTGGAGCAGTCTGCAGGACTGCCCTTCTTCTTCCAAATCGGAATCGTAGTGCTTCTCTGCCAAATATTGGGCATTTTCTTCTCCGCAAGAAGGTGGTTGAAGAACGTCGCCAGCCACTTCGTTGGGTACCAGGATTTCGACTTCCATAAGTCGGCCGCCAAATCATCGGGGCCCGTTGCCTTGCCCGGCTTCATCTTCTTCAGAGCCGCTTCTATCTCCTCTACGGTGATTTTCTGAACGGGACCGTGTATAGGAGAAGAAGATGGAATGCTCGGATGAGCGAACTCTACTGTCGAGACTTCTTCGAAGTAGGTGCGCCATCGGTTCAAAACCATCTTGCGGTCCATAAGTAGATGACCATAAAGAGAGCCATATTCGAATATTTTTAGAAAATAAAATACGTAAACTCTACTCGATCGAATACTTTTATCCGAATGTCGAACAAACTTCAAATATTGAAGCATAGAACTTTATCACGCAACATTTGAGTGACCTATGTCCTAGGTTTGGATCAGAGTAGCAAGTTGAAAATAAAAAGAAGGTAGTAATCGAGCTCTGCTTAGGAGGTGTGTTCATGTATCTTGACGTGTCTTTCTATATATCTTCTAATCTAGAATCCTCTCACATCAGTGGCAAGTGCCGCAGCGCGCGTGCACTTCTCAAACGAGTACAACCGCGCGCGCGACATCCTACGTTCATCCGAGTTATCGCCCATGAGCTGCTGCAGGCGCCAGACTTGAAAATTTTCCATATCCCTTCCCGCAATTGTAGGAGTTGCGGGGGGGGGGGAATATCGAGGCGTACCTAATTGAATTTTTTAATCGAATTTCCACAGTGGTGGTATTCTGTACTCAACAATTTCGTTGTTAAGTCTTTATTGTACTCTGTGCTTAACAATTGCATGTAAAAAGATTGCATCTCGACATGCATCCAAGTTCGTATTGGAAGATAATCCATTAATTTTAAAAAGACATGTTTTACTCTCTTAGATGTCTCGTTGGTGATGGATACCCATTGTGAGAGTTTTGCTCAAAAAGGAAAGGCCCATCGTGTTGAGTTTTTTTAACAACATTCAAAAATATGAGATTAAAAAGAATCAAAAGTTTACAAGAGCGAGGATTAAAAAGGTTTTATGGTAAAAATGATCAAATATGTCAATACCGAACACATTTGAAAAAGGAATATTCTTTCAAACACTATGGAGGGTTGCAGATTTTTTCAAAAGCAGACATACTTTGTAATTGTGGCTTTCAGTCATAAATTGTTGCAAATAGGTTTATCAAGGAAGACTGAAAGCTATTTGAGGATATTAAAGAGCTTTCACATAAAAGGAATTGTTGCGTTGCTCATTGCTTGTCTGAACGAGCTCAGGTTTGAAAAGAAAGGCAAAAAAAGAGATGATCGTTATGAATTACAGTTGTTAGGATCTTCATAGTTCTTTAAAAGGGCCTAGGAACTGTTCAACTTTTACACGATATGCAACTGCAACCCAACATAAGGACGAAAGGATGGAACACAGTGTTAATCAGTAACTGACTAGAATGCGTCACGCATTCTATCCCCAGGATATCGAGGACACAATCTTAACGTTTGTTTGCCCTGTACAGTGTTAATGTTAATAACTGTAGCACGCCGACGGACAAGTCAGTCTCTGGGTCAAGCGTGGGGTTCGATTTTTAATGAAAATCTACGACCTCCACCCCTCCGAAGCGGAATTCGTACGATCCCCTCCTCTCTTCCACTGTTTTATTCCTTACATTTCGTGGTTTCTTCGAGGTTTTATGGGCATTTTGAACCCTTGCTGCTTCTTCTTTTCAGGTGCGGCTTCGACACCGAATAGAACAGCGACAAGAGGGCACTGAACAATACATGCTTTGACAACACAATAAAAAATTTTTAAGTCTTGAATGCTATTTTTCGACTCTTCAGAATTAAGATTTTCTGGTAGCGGTCAAACAAACAATCATCACTGTTCAATTTGTGCAGGTTCTTTTTCTTTCAGGACGTCACGGATGGAGACGACACATTTTTCTACCTGAAGGAGCGACGTCTGCATCTGAAAGTGTATTTTATAAAATTTCGAGTGTAACTTTCTGACGACGACTTTAGTGCTTTCCTTATTACAAAAATTTGAAACGGAGCGGCAAACGAATGCTGGACGATAGAATTCCCGCGGAAATAATGTTCTCCCATCCTGAGGAAGCATCATAAAAAACCAAAATGAAGCCTACAAAAATCTAGGTCCTGTGTATCGTCCAGCAAGAAAACAAAAACAATCTTCTCTGCAGCGATGACGGAGCTGCGGTGACGATATGATTAGGATGGATCGCATACGAAATTCTTGTTTTTCATGAAAACAAAGTTGTTTTATAGCCGAAGCAGACCACCCGAACGGATAAAATTCTGCCACAAGAACTTCCAAGTCTTGATTGATGCACAACAAAAAATCATGATTTTCTGGATCGAACAGGTTGAATCGAGCTCTGGTCTACTTTGCACCAATGTCATCGGGGCATAAAATTGAACGTTCACAAAAAGTTTCATAACTCGATAAGTTTTTTTTTCGAATTTTAAAAATTTCTCTAGCTTTTCAAAAACTAAATGAAAAGCGCTTTTCCAATGTCTAAGAACCATTTTCTAAATAAGTTTTTCGATGTTTCAAATTTCCGCTAGCCTGAAAGTAGATAAAATGCGCTTTCTCGCTATGTAGGCAGCGATCTCCAAAAAATGAGTCTTCATGCGCGGCGGGAGGGATCCAATTTCCAGTCCATTTCGTGAAAATATATGCAGAAAATCGAACCCCCGCCGCGCAAGAAGACCCCTTTTTTGGAAATCAGTTCTTATATAGTAAAAAAGCGTATTTGCTTCGTTTTCCGATAAGCGAGTAAGATTTTTAAATTTCGAAAAATAAGCCGAGTTATGATCAATGTTGTGACGTCGTGAACTGAATCCTTCACCTTCATGATCGGAGTGGGTGCACAAAAATGTTCATAAATCAGCTAATTTTCCGAAATTCATAAATCCCGTTAACTCTTCGAAAATTGAAGAAAATATGGATTCCTATTATATAAGAACCGATTTCCAAAAAAGGGGTCTTCATGCGCGGCAGGAGGTACGATTTCTTGTCGATTTTTGCCGAAAATCGACCAGAAAACGAGCCTCCTCTGCTGCGCATGAAGACCCCCTTTTTCAAAAGTTGGATGTTGCACGTAAGATAGCGCATTTCATCTTCCTTCAGAAAAGCTAGTGGAATTTTGAAACTTCGAGAAATTTACCGAGGTATTGGCATTTTTGTGAAGTCACTGCAATTTTTTCGCTCAAAAATTGAACCGTCAACTGCGCATGAATAACTTTTTATAGAAAACGGTTCTTGCATGGTAGGAAAGCGATTTTCGTCTTGTTTTTGACAATCTAGAATAATTCTCAAAATTCGAAAAACTTACCGAGTCATGAACCTTTTTTGTGAACGTTCAATTTTTTGTTCCGATGACGTTGGTGCAAAGTCGACCAGAGGTCGATTCAACCTGTCCGATCCAGAAAATTATGATTTTTTTACTGTGCGTTGATCAAGACTTGGGAATTTTTGTGGCAGAATTTTATCGGTACGGGTGGTCTGCTTCGGCTAAAAATTTTTTCAATGTTTGTAAAAACGAGAATTTTGTATACGATCCATCCTAATCATATCGTCATCGCAGCGGAGAAGCTTGGTTCATTAATGTATAATAAGCACGTCTTAAAATTTTATATGGTACAATTCCATTCTCTATCGTCCTTTCCTTCAGAAGGCAGAAAAATTTTCCGCGAGGAGTCCATCCATTCTTCATTTGCGGTCGATCATGTTAGAGAACGCAGTAGCCGCATGCAAACTGCTATAACTCGGAGATTTTTGGGGCTTCTGGAAAATTCACGAAGCCTTAACAAATGTGGGTTCTGTGCTTTGAAACGCAGGTTCTAAAACTAACATCTTCAGTGTGATTAGATTATGTGATTATTCCATTGTGATTAGGGTCGATATCTTTTTCGGCAACTGACGCTGAATCGAGACGTCTGCTTATATACAGTGGCGGCAAAACATTTAAGGACACCTTCCTTGCGACATTTTCCTGTCGTAACCTTGGATCCTAGGAGTCAAGAGAAAAAGTGAGTATGTTTTTAGAATCCTCTGAAAGTTCTCTACAACAAGCAACTAAATGTTATCTTGGCAACGCTAAATTTACAGTGAAATTCGAAAGAAAGTAAAGTGCTCATGAAGTAATGGATGGGAAACACCTCAAAATCACACTGTATCACAGTAGATCATAATGGTAAACGCTAAGATCGATTATTGTCGTCCTTAACACCAAGCAGCCCTCCTGAAAGAAAGACAAGTGGTAGGCCGCGGCCCGCGGGCTCAAGTTGTCCTTCTTCGAGACTACGCCGACATCGGAAGAAAGCTCAATTTGCCAAGATCTACTGTTTTTCAAGCGTACAAGGATGCGCAGGTGAATGGGGGAGAATTTGAAAGGAAGAGAAAGCAACGAACGCATAAAGGCCCCGCACACTTCTGCGGCGTTGCCTTGCCCTATCCTTAACTATAGGGCAGGGACGCAGAGCGCGGCGCCGGCGGCGTCCCTGCCCTATCCTTCACCATAGCGGCGAGCGGCGCTGCCGCAGAAGTGTGTGAGGGCCTTAAGACGACACCCAGGCAGGATCGTAATATTCATTGCCTTTCATTAAAAGATCGTTTCAAAACGGCTGCTGATGTCCACAGAGAAATAACAGCATGCAGAACCGAAAAAAGTTTCGGTTCGAAGCATTCAGAATCGTTTAGCTGAGACTCGTGGCTCGACGAAAGCCGTTGGTCTCGTTGTATAATCGAATAGCACGAGTCAGATTCGCAAGAGAACATCTGAAGTGGGAGGCCAAAGATTGGGAAAAGTGCTATTTTCAGACGAATCGAAGTTCAACAGGCTCGGATTTGACGGAATATGCTATGTTTGTCGACGTGTCGGTGAAGAATTCAATCCCAACTGCACGCAACGCACTGTCAAAGGAGGAGGAGGTTCGGTTATGGTATGGGTGGCAATGAGCAGACGTGGGCAAGGGCCGATATATCGAATTCTCGAAACTATGGACCAACACCCGTATACGGACATTCTAGAAATGTGATGAATCCGTACGCTCCAAGGAAATGGGAAGAGGCTATATTTTCCAGCACGACAACGACCCAAAGCATACCAGCCGAAAGATCAAGCAGTGGCTTGATCCGAAAAGGATCAACGTTTTGAAGTGGCCTGCGCAATATCCCGATTTAAACCCTATACTACACCTTTAGAGCGATGTGGACAAGGTGGTCAAGCGTTTGAGACCGAAGAATCTGGATGATTTGGAAACAGTCATCAACGAAGCGTGGAATGCTATCCCAGTGGAGCGGTGCATTTAGTTAGCCGACTCAACCGATGTCGGCTGTGATCAAAAACAAGGGCTATCCAACCAAGTGGTGATCAGATCTTTGATAATAAATGTGTTCTGATTATCTATTGTATTTAATAATATGTGATTTTGAGGAGGAGTTTCCCATCCATTACCTCATGACCATTTTCCTTTTACTCGCATTTCTCTGCAAATTCAGTGTCCTCAAGATAGCATTTGTGCTTGTTGTAGAGAATTTTCAGAGGATTCTATAAACCTACACATTTTTCCCTTGATTGCATGGTTCCAAAGTTACGATCGAAAAACCCATCAGAAGTAGGTGTCCGTAAATATTTTGCCGCCACTGTAGAAGATCGTTTCTGAAAAACATAATTTTATCACTGTGTGTCAAACTGGCTCAAAATTTCATAGGGTACGATTTCACTTTCAGATGCTGTTTCCTACAGAAGAGAGAAAGCTCTTTTTGAGGTAAGTCCGTCCTTCGGTTGCCATCCCGTCATTGTTTCGAAAAGCGCTTGAAAAATCTTTTAGGGAAAGTACTTAGGTCGTCCTTAGTAATTGACACTTAAAATGTTTAGAGTGCTATTTTGGTAATGCCGCTCTTTCAGTTAGAAAACTGATATGTCCATGAGGTACTGGGAAAATCTGAAAAAGTGAAAGCCTCTCATTGACTAAATCTGCGGACAGGAAATCTTCATTTTTCACTGTACAATAAACTTTTTTGATATTCAATCCTATTTTTTTTACTCCAGGAAACGCAAGCGCTTGTATGTATCCGCAATGTCGTAGCCACATCTAGAAAAAAATAACTTATTAATAGAAGCAGACATCTAAAACCTGAAACTGGAGAGAATCCTCTGCCAAAACCGACTCCCCCTCCAGACGACGCCACAGTACGCCCCCTTCAATTCCCGAACCTCAAGCTTGACTCTGGTCAGCCTTTCATCTTTCCTAGAGAAGCCTTCTACTAAAACACTAACCCAGAACATGGAAGGCTTGGCCGCCATGAACAGGACCGTAGTCAAGAATCCCGCAGTGGTGCCATCAGACACCCAGTACCTCCTCTGACTAGCTCGAATATCCCCGGTGTCTTGTTAATAACACTAATATCAACCAGTGTAATTCAACTTGGTGTTCTCCACTGTGTGCTATCATTTGGGCTATCAACAGCATTAGCGAAAAATAAGCTGAAGTGATCGGATAACATAATAGACAGTGGATGCGTGCAGTGGCTGTATTTCAATAGATAATGTGGCACGTGCGGTGCGGTCAAAGTTCAATCCGAGATTATTTCAGCTTATTGTGGTACTGTTCACCGCAGGAGAACTGCTGTTATCCAATAGAAGAAGAATATTCACCTTCTGGACGGCAGCTACGTAATATTTCTCACATTCTACGTATATATGCCGTCAATGGAACTGAGTAGAACCAATTCGCAGAATGCCCTAGCCGAAGGGAGGCAAATCGGTCGCTTTCGTTCAATAAAACGTAAATCTCGGCAGTGTTAGCTCTGACGACTCTATATTGACGCAGGCCTGTTGGCCAAGATTGGTATCGAGTGTTATAGATTATCAGGCTTAGGTTCAGGTTTTGTATCCTTCGTAAGAGCCTACCACCCTTAGTTGGAGATGACTGTGCCTTCACGCAGATCTCGTCCATTCGCTTTCCTCCTCTAACTCTGTCCTGTGCATCCAGAGTTCCGAGGTAACACAGCGCCAATCTTCCATGCTGCAGTCGACTGGGCACTCTCCGATAGACAGCAGTGTTTTTCGGATGAATGCAATGCACTCGGTGCGAACTATGTGGAGGAAGTGCAGCTATGGCATGTGGTGCGTCGTCAGCAAACCATACTGCCTATTAGTCTGTGCGATACATTTTATATGGCGCACGCAAGCATTCCAGGACGCGGCCAAGCAGAGCAGAAACGGAAGGATTCCGGGCTGAGGGAGATTTCTGCATTTCCAGAATGAGCTGAGGTTATCTCTTATGATGACGAGACGTGATATGTGTGCCAGTGCATGCATGTTAATCAGTGATCTGCACAGTTTCCATCTTCGTAATCTCGTTTGATGCTGTTGAAAGCCCTCTCGTTCCATGATCCAGGGTCAAGCTTGAGGTTCGGGAATCGAAGGGGTCGTACTGTGGCCTCGTCTGGAGGGGGAACGATTACGATTTTGGCAGAGCATTCTCCCTTATTTTCAGGTTTTTATTTATTTACACGACTACAAGTACAATCGTGCGCAAACTGTATAAAAAATCACCAAATGGGAAGAGCAAATACAATCTAATATATTATCTAGGTGAAAAAGTAAATGATGGACAATGTCTAGGGCACCAGTAAGTCAGTTGGCTTCGGCTTCAGATGTGATTTCAGGAATTTTTTAAAAACATCATAATTCCCAGGAAGATCCTATTTTCACTGAAGCTTCTCATACGAAGAGAAGGTCCTATGCAAGAAAAAGAAGCGCCTACAATTTCGCTTGGCTTTTCCTGAATCATACTTTATTGTATCACCACGAGTATTAGATGCTTTCAACGTCACTAGGTCAGTGACTTTTATACTGCTTTCATCGTTAGAAAGAGCAATAGGTGATTTCTCCTTCTTCTTAACTCAAGAGTGTCAAGCCCGAATTCACGATTTCTGATCTTACTTGACGGGATTTCGTCATATGCAAACCCCAAGCTACGTATGATAAGCTTTCTGGTGAAGCTGTTCTGAACTCGTTCTACAATATCACTAGCCCTTCGTGTGTAATGGTTAAAAAGTGGCATACCATACTTCAGCATTGGTCTGACAAAAATCCTATATGCCTGGAGAAGAATATAACTGTCATTTGAAGACAAGGCTCTAAATAGATTAAACATGACTTTCATTACTTTATTGGCTACCGTTGCACAGTGTTTATCGAAATTCAGATTACTCGTAACTAGAAACCCAAGGTTTTTTATTTCTTTCAACTTCATTATATGGTATACTATTAATAGAGTAGTGAGGCACGTTATCATTTCTAGTACCAATGTGGAGCACTCCAGACTTTTCATCCGAAAGCGGTAAGCTCCATTCAGAGGACCACTTCTGGACATTATTTATAGCATTCTGGAGAAGTTCAATATCAGAATCACTTGCAATTGGTCGATAAAGTCGTCTGCGAAAGCGCAGTATGTTATCCTACTATCCTTCAGAAGTTCGAGCAAGTCGTATGTGTAAATATTAAGCAGAATAGGGGACAGAACCCCTCCTTGAGGCACACCACTACTAACAGGTCTGGGACTGGAGAACGAGGAGTTCACACGAACAACGAAATTTCTATCAGTCAAGAATGACTTTGTCCATGCAATTATACGAGGGTGTATACCAACCAGCCCCATCATATAGAGCAACTTCTTGTGCGATACTCTGTCGAAGGCTTTACTAAAATCGAAATGTATGACATCTACTCTTCTTTTATCATCAATGTATTTGGTCCAACAGTTCAGAGTCTGAATCATCGCCGTTACAGTAGACTTTCCTTTTTGAAAGCCATGCTGGTAAGGCGATATTACTGCGTGCTTCTCTAAATGATCAACTATTACTCGCTCTAAAAAAATTTCAAAAACTCTTGCAAAAACTGTTGCAATACTGACAGGCCTGAAATTAGTGGAAACATCAAATAGGGTTTTTTAGGTAAGGAAGTAACGATTGATTCAACCCATCTACGAGGTACCTCAGCCCTGAAGCATTAAGCTTAAATTAAAGATGTGTTCTAGTGGACCGCTTATTATAGGAGCTATTCTTTTAATGAAATTTAGTGGAATACCGTCAGTGGTTGGATTTTCAGACTGTGACCATTTGAGAAGCAGGCCTTGAATCTGCCATCCATTGAACCAAACTGAGTCTTCCATTACAGGGAATTTGGATCTAAAGCATTCATCCATAGTTACATTATCGGAAGCCTCAACATATTCTGCAAATGTTGTGGCTAACAGTTCGGCCTTATCATCCTCGCGATTGATTATCTGACCACAAGAAAAGCGTAAAGCTTGCACATGTTACAGATTTTGGGCGATGGTTTTAATTTTTAATAAGTTGTTTTTTCCAGGTATGTCTACGAAGGCGTGGAATCTCTCCTTTGTCCCACGAAGTTGTAAAAAATATTATAAAAATTTTCAAATAGTGACTGTATTACTTGTTAAAAATAAAGATTTTCTGCACCAGATTTGAAGTCAATGAGAAGTTTCCATTTTTCAGATTTTTTTCAGGAAGTCATGGGCGCGACAGGGATCTATCCTAGTCCGGGGGGGGGGGGGCCACATAAATAAAAAGTATTATATGTAACGAATCCATTTGAGACTTACCGAGCGGCTCCAACAGGACAACATCTAAACCTAAACAGGAAAAGTCGCCAAGAAAAAAAAAACGAAAAAACACATTTGTTGCGGTTGTAAGCAGGCAAAGTTGTGTGCCCTCCTCATCATGTTAGATCCCGGTTATAACATGTCAGGCGGCGGTCAGCACGCGGCATGCCTCCATTCCGTCGCTCTTTGCCCGCCCAGACGGTTGTAAGCCGGGGCGATTTTTTATTTTTATGTTTGTTCGTTCGCTTTTCAGTCCTTTTAGGTTCCATTTCGTCCTCTAGGAGCAGCTCGGTAAGTTTTAATTTATTTGGTTACCTATTTTTTAGTTATGTGGCCCCCCCGGACTAGGATAGATCCCGCGACAGTTTTCTGCCTGAACGAACGACATCTATGTCCTAAATTGCAGTCTTGAAGTCTCAATTACTAAGGAAAATTAAGTGCTTCTCCTACAAGAATTTGGAAGCGCTCTTCGAAACGATGACGGAATGGCAAACGGATGATGGACTTGTCACGGAATTAATTTTCTCTCTTCTGCAGGAAACAGTATCAGAAAGTGAAGTTGCACCCAATAAAATCTTAAGCCACAGTTTGACACACAGTATTAAAACCTGTTTTTATAAAACGATCCTCTGTATGAACAGACGCTCCGATTTGTATCATTTTCCGATCATTTTTAACACCGTTAATCACATGGAAGCTGCTGTTTTTACATCCTGCTTTTTAATGCGTAGAATCCACACTTCGTATAGTTTTTAGAGCTCTCCAAATTTTTCAGAGACGTCAAACAAACTCCGAAATATGGTAGTTTACGTGGAGCCATTGCGTTCTACGATATCATCAATCGCCACAGAAGGTGGTCTTCTCGCGGAAAAATTTCTATCTTCTGAGGGAAAGAACACGCGAGAGTGAAATTGTGCCTCGTGGAATTTTAGAAATTTTAAATACTATTACAGTAAAAGCTTTTTCGCAGCGATTTCCGACGTGATTAGGACGGATCGTATTTAAATTTTTCGGTATTCAAGAAAAATCAATTAATTTTTACCTCAAGCAGATCACGCACACGGTAAAAAACTTGCCACAAAAATTTACAAGTCCTGTTAAATTCGCACTGTGAAAATCATGGTTTTCTAAAGCGAATAGATTGGATCGACCCCTGGTCGATTGGCACCGACGGCATAGGAGCGACGAAATTCGACGTTCACAAAAATGACTATAACTCGGTAAGTTTTTCGAAATTTGAAAAAGCCAATGGCTTCTTAAAAACTGGAAAAAGGCTTTCACATAGTATAAAAATCTGTTTTCAGAAGCTAGGTCATACGGGGCGGAGGCCTTCGATTTTTGTGCGAAAAAATTGGAGTGATTTCACATAATTGATCATAACTCGGTCCATTTCTTTGAAATTCAAAAAGAACTGTGGCTTTAAAAAAATAGAGGAAAAGCAATTTCCAATTATATAAGAGTCGGTCTTTAAAGGTGTCTTCGTAGGTGGCGCGGGGTTGGATTTTTGGCACGCATTTCGCAACAAGCGAAGCCCACCCGTCACCTATGAAGACCTCTTTGTTGAAAAACGGTTTACATATGGTAAGTTAGCATATTTTTTCTAATTTTTCAAAAAACTACTGTTGTTTTTGAATTTC
>OX375867.1:69060566-69090903 GCA_947359475.1 Heligmosomoides polygyrus bakeri
ACTTGGGACATTCCGGTGAGCCTCGATAAAACTGTTGTGCTGCACATTGGAAAACCAGATAATCCTGAATATTGCTATAATGGCACGGCTCCGAAAATTGTGAAGGAGGGCGTGGTCTTTGAATGCTTATTAATGATGATCTTGATGCAAAACTTCATATCAACCGGACAGTTCAAAAGGCGTTTGCGGCTGTCTTTACGATATTCAGAAACTTTGAGGGTACCGATCCCATTATATATTTGAAGCTTTACAAGGCGTATGTAATTCCTGTTTTTGAGTACGGATCCCAGATTTGGAGTCCCCACAAACACAGAAGCTTCAGGCGAAAATTGAGAAAGTGCAACAAACCTTCACGTGAATTTTACTTTATCGCTGCAATTCTGATCCGAATTACCCATCGTCTCTTCCAAGTTATTCTGATCGATTAGAACTTTTCAATCTCAAGAGTTTGCTTTATCAACGAGTGTTCAGCGATGTAGTCTTTTGCTTCAAGTTGTGCGGCAGAGCAGACATTGGTGTTATCGACCTTGCCGTGGGCGAACTTTTTCGTTGTTTGTTGAGAATCCTAAACTCAGCAGGATTCAATTTACCAAGGTCTTCAACTCGCAGTTTTTTCGGGGAGCTAGATGGCTACAGAAACTTTCCGATGCTCTTTTGGAAGCTGCGAACACTCCGTATTCAGAACTAAATTGAATTGGATCAATCTGCTCCAAGTTCTTGGTATTCCAGACTTCTGATCGGAGCAGGCATGTGGTTTGTCGTTCTTTTTTCGCTGATGGGATAAGGTCACAACTAGCGCTTTACCTTCCAGTTTCGGTTTCGGTCTTCACTGCGTTTCGATGGAGCTCGCTATATGATTTTTTTGTTACTGCAATTGTTTTTGTGTATTCCTGTAAAGTAGATGAGTGGATAGAGTATAGTATCGAAAGTGTAAATATGAAATATTGTTTCATATTTACACTTTCGCATATTTTGTTGGGCTAGCCATGTTCGACTCTCCTTGAATCTCGGCATGGTAGAATCTGTTTGTAGAGTTGCTAAATTTTTTGGAAGCCTGAACAAAGGAGAGAGTCCAAGTACCGTACCTCACCACAGTCCACTGAAGGACCAGAGGAAGCCGCACAGGGTAGAGCAGGGGTACGGGACAGCACCTACCCCATGTTAGAATGCGAGAGTGAGGTAGAGCTTGAGCTCGCGCGTTATATACCGGCACTCCCTCTTCCGATTGACCTTGGGATCCCCGAAATGGATCCAGAACGCCTCATGGGTTTTGCGCGCCGACGTTTGAACCTCGTGTCCCAAAATCCTCACCTCAACTCCAAACGCCTCCCCTCCATGAGAATTGATCCTGTCGTAGCTTAGGGCAGTGGATGCCCTAAGCTTCTCCTTGCCATACAGATGCTCCTTTATCCTCACGTGCAGAGGACGGCCGGGTCCTCCTCGCCACAAGCTTGACAGGAGATCAGGTAGACTACACCCAATACGGTGCAGTTACCTTCCCTTTCCCTGGGCAAAACCACACAATTGGGGGTCCCACGACGTGTGCGGCTAGCAAGAGAACCACCGCCGACTAAAGGAGATCGAGCTGCGCCTACTATGTGCTGCACTGCGCACCAAACAAGATCTGCTGTACTCGATGTTGTGTAAGTGTGTGGCAATAGGGCAATCTTGTATAAAGCTTTTGGAGGGGCGCCTCTGGAGGAGAATAGTGGAGGGGTCTAACCAGGATACTATCTCAACGGTAGGTCGGAACGGCGCAAGTGCTGTATATGGGCAGAACCGCCTCTTCCTGGGAAGTAACAATCTGCAGGTATCTCGACCCCAATACAACTCTGCGCAGAGTTAGGGGCGACGGAAGTCGCGGGTTGGCGCCCTGTTGATTCACGTGCTCCACAGCTGACGGGCGCGCGCGGGATGAGGGCTCGTATCGCGGCCAAGCGCAGTGCTCAGGTGGCGTAGTAGGGAAGAGCTACGGCTCGTAAACGCGGGGTCGTGGGTTCGGATCCTGCAGACTGCGTTCGTTTTGCACTTTTGCAAAATCCATGTTTATCATGTAGGTAATCCACCTAGGGGTATTATAGTGTGTTATAGAGCATGTTTACATATAACATATGCTTCAAACTACAGATTAGCTGAAATGTTCACTTCTGTGTGTCACTTATTTTATGCCTATTTTATGTGAAGCTATAGTTATGTAACGATAGATATTTTGTGGCACTAGTAAAAAGTTCCGACTCCACCGACAAGACTTCGGTCAAAAATTTTTTTCGCTGAAACTTCGTTTAGAGGGGTTATTTGGGGTGCTGATCACGAATCTGACATCCGTTTTTCACGATTCGGTCGGAGACCACCCATACCGTTAACAAGGGTGGTCTCCGACCGAATCGTGAAAAACGGATGTCAGATTCGTGATCAGCACCCCAAATAACCCCCCTAAACGAAGTCTTGTCGGTGGAGTCAGAACTTTTAACTAGTGCCACAAAATATCTATCGTTACATAACTACCGTCGCACAAAATAATCTTCAAACAAGTGACACACAGAAGTGAACATTCTAGCTAATCTGTAGTTTGAAGCATGTGTTATATGTAAACAAGCTCTATATCACACTATAATACCCCTAGGTGGATTACCTATATGATAAACATGGATTTTGCAAAAGTGCAAAACGAACGCAGTCTGCATGATCCAAACCTCCGACCCCGCGTTTACGAGCCCTAGCTCTTCCCTACTACGCCACCTGAGCACTGGGCTTGGCCGCGATACGAGCCCTCATCCCGCGCGCGCCCGTCAGCTGTGGAGCACGTGAATCAAAAGGGCGCCAACCCGCGACTTCCGTCGCCCCTAACTCTCCGCAGAGTTGTATTGGGGTCGAGATACCTGCAGTTTGTTACTTCGCCGGGAGAGGCGGTTCTGCCCATATACAGCACTTGCGCCGTTCCGACCTACCGTTGAGATAGTATCCTGGTAAGTCAATTTGCGAGTGTATCCGATCTAACATCAAATCTTCTTTACAGAGAAAATTCAATGGTCTTATGAGTAGGTCGCGTGAACAAGAGGAGGGAACATCCAGTACCGTATCCAGTCGTGGGCACACTGAGCCAATGGCTGTCGCGTCGGGATCGCCAGGTCAACGAGCATCAAGGGTAACCGTTATGAGCAATTTCCCTTTGTCAGAAATCGCGCTGTCCGTTTTGGAATTGGGTCCAAGTTTCTCTCCATCTCAACCTATTTCAACCATTTTCATGCGCTGGTCATCTATGGTCTCCACGAGCTGCAAGACTGACTTCGGCAAAAAGCTCGAGCGGATTCTCAAGCTCAACTGCCAATGCAGCTAAGTCTAATGTCAGCTATTCCTTTCCCTCAAGCACACTTCAAGCAGCAGGAACCGAGCATCCAAGCTGATGTAAACTTTGGCCTTTTCACTGATGAAGTGTTCAGGGTTCTTAGGCATTACCGCATACAAGGCCAACAATCCAACCTCTCTAGATGGTGGGCACCAGAGAGGTCCGTGACCTTGTCAATTCCAAAGCCGTAAGGCTCCCCATAAGTGACAAGGGTGGGGAATTTGTTGTAATACCAAGCCACCTGGATAGGGCCATTACCGAGTGCCGCCTTGAAGACACATCTCTATACCGCACGTCCCTGTAAAGGAATTTCAAGCGTAGTACCGTAGACTTTACAAACGTGGATCAAGGAGGCAAAGCTGGCGGGATGGGGACCAGGCATGATAAATCGCCTAAAGTCTGAGTGTCCTAGTTGTCCGGTCTTATAATTACTTATTAAGACCCATAAGTTTTCACCAGACGACAACTTGGCGTCAGTCAACCCCGCTGCCATCAAGGTCAGACCCACCGTTAGCTGTCTGGGTGGTCCAACGGACAAAATCGGGTGGCTTTTAAACTTTGTTCTAGCCATCTGCCACAATTTATTCCAGCTCACCTTAGCAACACCAATATGTTCCTTGAATGCCTCCGGAGGACGCGGCTTAGCGCCACCTGCGTCATGAAGTCGTTTGATGTTGCGGCGTTCTACACCAATGTGTCAAACGATTCCGCTAGGGAGGCCATCTTGGAGCTCCTTAGCCAACACCAAGGAGCAATTAACATGTTTTGTTTCTCCATAAGCCAGTTGATGACACTCCTTAAGGAGTGTCTATCGTGCAATATCTTCAGGTGGTCCGGGAGGTATTTTGCGCAGATAAGGGATTGTCTATGGGACAACGACTAGCACCAACACTGGCCGTTGCCTTCATGTCAAAGATCGAGGCACCGGTGGTGTCACGGCTTCCTTTGTTATATTGCCGATATGTGGATGACTGCTTCATCGTCTGTGCCACGCAACATGAAATGGACAAGTGCTTTGAGGTTATGAACAGCCAGTCCGAATACATCAAACTCACAAGGGAAAAGCCTTGTGGGAACTCGTTCCCTTTCCTCAATGTCCAGGTTCAGCTGGCAGTTAATAGCTATATCACCAAGTGGTATCGAAAGCACAGCTGCAAAAACATAATTGTCCATAGTCGAACATCGAACAAAGGAAGCGGCAGTAAGGAACATGTTCCGAACGGCAGCTAGTGTGTGTATAGGAGAAGGTGAGCGGAAGGAATCCCTGGATGTGGCTCGGGAGATAGCCGTTCTCAACGGCTATTCTCTCCGTAAACCCTCTTTCAGACCCAGGGGAAGGGCGGTTCAGGAAAACGGCACTACCCCAACTACGAAAATTCCCTTTCTGGTGCCGTTCGTCTCCGATGAAGTAAGCACTTCTATACGGAAGTGTCCGAGGAGATCTAGGCTAGAAAATTTGGTTGCGGTCATTGATCTTCCACCTGACAACCTTAAGACCAGGTTGGTCCGCAATCGACACGTGCAAAGGACGGCAGGTTTCGCCGATGTACTCATCGCCACAAGCTTGACAGGAGATCAGGTAGGCTACACCCGATACGGTGCAGTCACCTTCCTTTCCCCCTGGGCAAACCACACAATTGGGGGTCCCACAAGTGCGGTCATAAGAAGTAACCTACTGAAATCGGCGAGATTTTCAAAAACGGACATCGGATTCGTAATCAGCGCCCAAACTAGCCGCCTAGATGATTTTGGAAAGTTTGCACGGAGTGTGACGCCTTTCGATAGAGCTTTTGGTGATTAACAAAATGGTGTTAATGAGAGTGTCGAAAACCCAAATGTGGGCGAGTAAGAGGGCAGGAAACTTCAACCGCTATCTTCCGCCGCTCTAAAATAGCAGATGGGGCTAAGGCAGTTTAGGTAGCTGGGTAGCTGTGAGCACGTCATTGTAAAGTGCCTTCAGTGTTTTGCTCGCTCACGCATTTGCATACCGTTGGCTCGCAGTGTCTTCGCGCAGTGGTCCACCGAAAACAGAAAAATGACACTGGAGATGACAGTTCTGTTCCTTGTAAATTCGAGTAGTTCTCTTCTATCATCACGTATTGAAAGGCATCTTTTAACGAAGGGGTTCCAGGAGGTGTACAACAGTTTAGCGGTAGGTGACACCAGGCTCGGTTCTACAAAAAAAAATTTTTTTCGAAATATTGTTGGCCCATGTCTAATTCTACTTCACTCGACTTTCTTCATTCATCTTTCACTAAAAATATTGCTCTGTTTGTATACATACATACATACATACATACATACATACATACATACATACAAACACACATACATAAATACATACATACATACGTACATACTTACACACATACATAAATACATACATACGTACATACATACATACACACATACATACATACATACATATACATACATACACACTACATACATACATACATACATATAATGGTTGGCAGTAGCCATCCGATGGACAACTCACGATCAGGTGTTTGTCCTCTCCACGTAATTCTGATACCAATTCACCTACCACGTATGGGTGGAAGCCTAGGCTAACGAGGACCCGAACCGAAATCATAATTTGTGTTGTTCAAAAAACAAAATCCTTGAAGAATTAAGCGACTCAAGAATGGGAGCAAGCCGAGACCTCTCAGTTGTCGATCCTGACTGGTCTCGTTTCCGCTCCCTTTCCGACAACAAGGGTTCTGGCGCTTGAGGATATGTTTATCATACCACTTATACATGCACATAATAGCGCCGTAGGCACAGAACCGGATCGCACCTCGAAAGGGGGTAGTTTTCGAATTTCGGCAAAACAAAAACTCTTCAAAGACGGAAAACACTTCGGACAATAGAACGCGCCTATGCCCCCAACGCACGAAGACGTCAGACTCAACGCGTGAGAAAGTGGAGGAGGCGAGATCCTATCACTCTTATGGAATGCCGCCGAAGAAGTTCGGGATAGCATCGACATTATGCCTTTCTGAGCATGGACACGTAAAGTATTTAATAACGCAACGTATTTCTGCTCTCGTAGTGAGGCACTACATAATATCCGCCAGACAGGATAGCAGCCTCCACATCCAACCAAGTCTTCAATTCCTACGGGGTCGGTGAATTAGCACCGGACATGTTTGCGAAGACAAATGCACTGACTCGTTCATCTGCCGAACACCACTGAACATTGTGCAGGCCAAACATGCACTCAAATGCCCTACGACATTGCGAACAAATCAGTGAACAAAACCTGCAGGAGCTGAAGAACAGGAGAAAATGTGGGAACGGATTATTGCACTGGCGAAGCAAGGTCAAGCCATGGATATTACTTTCCATACAAGTTGTTCGCTTTTCACAATGAGACGGAACGATTTCAATGTCATATGTGGCTCTAGGGACTGCAGGTAGGCAATGCTCTAAAGCACATCCATCAAATGCAGGGCGAAGCCAGCTTGGGACCATATTCCTCATGAATGTGCAGAATCGATACCGTATGGTAGTGAAGCTGGCATCCAATTTTAATTGGCTACAGACTCCTCATGGAGGAAGGCTGTGCACGTCTTTTTGGCGCACCCCACATCCTTGTACCAGGCGACCGAAAAAGTGCCTGTTTAACTGCTTCCCACTTGGAAAAATGTGATTCAAGACAAGCCTGGAAGGTACAAAAATTGGAGTTGAGAACGTGGATAATTCACTGAGTGTGCACCCGAGAGGACTGTGCTCGCTCTTGTTTAACTGACAAGCTCTGAGCTCGCATTGCCTTTGTGAGAGAATCTTACCTAAGCGCAAAATTATCGAGAAAAACCTCGAGCTGACCATAAGAATAATTCTACTCCGAGCGAATACTGGGGCCGGATTTATCAACGACTAACCCGCGGGTATAGGGGGTAGGGATACCCACGATGAAGCCTGCGTCTCTGGCTCTTACCTTATCTCTATCTGACTCTTATCTTATCTCTACCCCTTATACCCCGCATACCCACGGGTTTAGTTGTTGATGAATCCGGCCCCTGAACGCTTATTTGAAGGATATAAGGGGGGAGGGAGCGGTCGCAAGGACATTCAGCGTTAATATACCCCCAGGGACGTGTCATGCATTCCACATTCTCATGCCATCGTGGAGGCACATGTAGGCACATTTGTCTACGAATCTCTTCAGCGCACAACAACTCTAAGGGGTCTAGCCGATAAACAGGCGAATATTGTGTCTTCTTCTGCAGGGCCTCTCCTCTTTGCGCCCTGAAGGAAACCTCCTAAATCACAAGTCGTGGTTGCGACAAAACCGTTGCAGATCGCATTTCTAGACTGATAGTCGTAGCAAGTACAGGAAGTAATAAGAAATGTGGCGTACCATCCATGGTTTTATTGATGCGCAATTTGTCACCGGTATTGTTAGTGCTCATTATAACTGCACACTAATACAAGGACATTCTGCGGTTAAGGTGTTGGGTGGACAAACTCACTAACAACAAGGTACAACCAGTGAGGAATGCTAGTAGCAGTCGGAGTCGTGCAAAGGCCGAGTGGTTGCCACCAGTGAGCCCGCTAAGAATTCTCGTCACCACGGATTCGACGCTCCAAAGTCGGCTGTGTCGTCAGGCGTGAGCTCTGGCTAACTTCAGGGTGATGTTACACTGTGCAAAAATTTATTATACTTCTAAAAATGAAGTGATGAGGGAGCTCTAAATCTTTTACTCTGATGAAAATTCAGAGTAAAAGATTTAGAGCTCCCTCATCACCACAGATCTAGGTTTCTCATGGATACGAACTCTTTCTCAAAACAACGATTTTCTCTGATTAAGTGGAACAAAAGGCTCTGAAACAACTGAGCAGTGACAGCATAAGAGATTTGTGCAGTTGTAATACCGGCAAACATGGTGAATATGCAGCACAAACTACTTATGTAGAGCGCAGGGGTCACCGCCGCCTCACGTTCTCATAAGCTCAACCTCACCCCCAGCCTGCCTGCTTATCCCGACGGTACGGCGAATCCCCTATGTCGACCTATCACTTCCTCCGAGTTTCTGATCCAGTTTCTCTCTTTTCCTTGAAAGGAATACCGATCATTTGAAACGGTGTTAACGACATTTTTTGAGTTACATACTCTAAGGTGTTCTCTACTGTGTAGAGACCTGTGCAGAGAGTTTAGCCGCTGTAACTTTGATGGACCTGAAGAAGGCATTTGACTCTGTCGTAACAGAAGCGGTCATCGGTGCTCTAGTCAAACAGAATTTCTAACAGAATTTCTAACTGAACAGAATCAAACAGAATTTCTGAAGTTTCTATTCAGAACATCAGAGAACTCTCACCATTCTACAACGACCTGGTCAATGCGGAGAGAGAATTTCGTCAAGGGCCTTCTCAGCTTTGGAAACTCAATCTCCGAAGCTGCATTAGTCTATTCACAGTAACGAATCCTATAGGGGGTTGTAGGGCAAAGAGGTGAAGCAGGATATCTGCACGTTTTTCAAAATATGTATTGCCAACAGGCTCAATTATTGCAGCTGAATCTTAGCAAGAACGGTGTTCAAGGGAATCGACCGAGTTTGTGGTACCGCAATCTCGCTCAACAGGAAGAACGTCTTCGGATGCATTACGTGTATCTAATCGTAAGCGGCCGAGGCAGCATTGGAAGCGAAACAGCGCCGAAAATGTGGAGGAGTAAACGAGTTTTCAAGGATGCCGAAGAAGTGATGAAGAAGACGAGGAACGTCCAGCTTCGCGCCCACTTATTCGACATGACTCTTCTTCCGCCGCCTTTGAAACCTAGAGCCGGATTCATCAACGACTAACAGAGATTTAACGGAGAAACTACAGCAGAAAGTCCTGAAAAAACGCGAACTAACGCGGCTTATCCACAGACGATAAGGTGAAATGCTGGCGTTATCAGGGATTTCGGCTGTAATTTCTCCGTTAAATCTCTGTTAGCCGTTGATGAATCTGGCGACTCTACGAAGGTCGGATTAACATGCGGCAACGCCAGCGAGGACTCGATAGAACTACGCTCGGAGTGATTTGCGAAGGTGAGATGAAGCCTCCAGTTAGGGACCAGCAAAAATAGATAGAGAATAAGCAAAACTAAACAAAAACATTTACAAGTGCACACCAGGAGTTTCCCCATTTAGAAGGTCATCGGACTTTTTTGCTAGAGGGATCTGGGGCAGCTTATCGCAAGTCTACGTGGCAAGTCACCAGCTGCTGGGTAAGGGAAATTAACCGCTTACCGAATGCAACCGCGTACTGCCCAAAAATGCAGATGGGATGGAGGGACGGATTCTACGCGTGCTGTGTCGGGTCGACTCGCTCCTTGTGTGTGGGCGTGGCTTTTCAATCCACAGAGTGCATGGACGTGTCCGCGTCGGCGCGTATTGTATCTGTGCCGGTCCGGCCCGAGCAAAATAAAGGAGGGTACATCGGGAGTCGAGTTGAGACCGCCAGAAAAGCCAACCCTACTGGCAGTCTGACTGGCTGCCTTGAGTGCTTCGACCGTACGACTGAGGCTACCGTACCGGTGCCTTACTTCAGCTTAAAAAGCTAATAAAGCTTTCTAAGGTGAAGTAAGGTAAGGGCGCTGTACAGCTCAAAAACCACATAATGCAAGCCAAGAAGGTCAAGTACGCGTTGTCGAACTGCATAGGATGAAAAGGCACCACCCGCTACAAACCACTACGACTCCCAAAAACAGTTTCACGGAGCATGCAGCGACAGGGGAATAGGTGTGTTGGCGTCCTTGCCAACACGCATTTGCCACGAACATCGATTCGTACGAGTCTCTGAGAAGCGAATCGGACGTCTGCAGTTGAAGCGATGTGGCTTCGTTCCAGCGTTGACCACGTTCGTCGCGTAAACCCTAACTAACATCAGACTAAGATGACGAAGAGCAGCGTTCTACGTGGAACTGGAGAAGTTCTGTGAAGAAGAACAGACCGCCTATAAGTTGATAGTCGGCGACTTCAACGGCAAGATTGGGTCGCGAAGGTAGCTTGAAGAACTTCACATGGGGCTTCACGGTCTTGAGTGGGATGAGGAGGGTAAATGACTGTCTGAGTTCATGTTCATGTAATGCGCCGAGCTCGTACTAGCTCGACTGCTCCTACGGTGTTTTTGTTGTACATATATGACATGGTAGTCGATGTGTTCGAGAAGCATTCGTCGAGAAGTCGGATGTAGGGCGATGGTATACCAGCATGCACAAGCGCGTTCAGATTGGCGTTATTTCCACAGAGTCGAACGCTTTCCGATAATCCACGAAGACAAGGACAAGTGGGAGGTGGAATTCGCGGCTCCTCTCGATGAGCTGTGAGACAGTCTGAATATGGTCCATGCAGGAGAAATCCTTGCGAAACCCTGCTTGCTCCACTGGCTGATACTCATCCAAGCAACACTCCATACGATTGAGCAGTATCTTGGTGAAGTTCTTGTAGACAACGAGAGAAGACTGATGGGTCGATAGTTGTTGATATCCTCCTGCTGACCATTTTTGAAGATTAGAACTGTTTTCGACTCCTTCTATGAGTCCGGAATCCTACAAAGTCGAAGGTAGTGGTTGAAGTGCTTGGCAAGAAGTGAGCAGAGGGCACTGCCACCCGCACGAAGGAGGTCAGCAGAAATGCTGTCCGGTCCGGGAGCAGCACCTGGCTTCATCCTTCTGATGGCATGAGCAACTTCTGATTCCAGAATGGGAGGTACTTCCTCAGCTGGTGGCATCAAGCATTTCGGGACAGTGCTGGAAGAACGAAACAGATCTGTGTAGAATTCTTGAACGATGGTCTCCATCGCTCTTCGAGACGTTTGCGTCGTTCCATCCTTATCCACAAGGGCTGACATTATTGCCTTCTGGTCGCAGAGATCTTGTTTGCAGCGCTTTTTGCTTGAACCTTTCCCAGCGGCTTCTAACAGCTTCAATCTTCTGTAGGCTTGAATGGACTCCTTCACTGCAATTCGACAGGCCTTCGAGATGGTGCTTTTTCCAGATGGGAAGCATTAGGATCCAGTTCGACAGCTCTTCTTTGCTCCAAGAGCTTAATCGCATGTGCGTTGAGTCTTGAAGCAGACGGTGATGTGGCTTCGCGAGAGCTGCTAGCACATTTCAACAGTCCTTTGGAGAGAAGGTTGTAGTCTTCCGATGGATCTTTAAGAAGATTCCAATCATACGACTTTATTGCATATTCCAACTCCTCAGACTTGAATGTGGGGATCCTCACCGGTGCCGGTTTATGAGTGTCACGCTTGAACATCCTCTTTTTGAGAGTCAGCTTCGCACGGACAAGACGGTGATCCGAGCCGGTGTCAAATGAAAGCATCACGGAGACTTCGAACAGACTCCAGCGTCTGTTTGTAAGAACAAGGTCGATCTCCGAACGTGAAGCTCCATTTGGGCTTTCCCAGGTCTATCGTCGGTTTGAAGGCTTCTTAAACATAGAATTTCCATGGTAAAGACGGCACGCGGATAGGAAGTCTATCAGGCGCTCTCCGTTTTCGTTCCTTGAGGAAGTTCCATGTGGTCCTAGCCTCCATTCGTCGTGATCATTCGTACCGAGCGTTAAAGTCACCAACACAACTTTGTAGTAGCTCTTCTCGTCGTTGGCAGTCCTTTCGAATAGCTTGTAGAATTCCTCCTTTTCTTCGTCTGTGGCCCAAGATGTTGGAGCATATCCATTTATGATGGAGATGGTTCCTTGATCTTTGGTTTCCAGACGAAGAACAGCTACTTGCGGACTGATGATCTTGTAAGAGTCCACTAGGTGGTGCGATGACGAGTTGACGAGAAATCCAACTCCGCTAATATTCTTTCTGTTCACCTTCGCTCCGATAATGAGGAGCTCGTTGTGGTCGGTCCTTCTTACGGTTTCCGTTCTGCCTTTCGTTTCCTGCAGGGCGATAACGTCGTATTTGATGTTGTGGCTTCTGTAAAGCAGTGTGCGAAGATCCTGCTCAGATGCGACGAACGACAGTTATAAGTGCAGACGAATAGGCAATTTCCGTGTCGTGGTGGGAGGGAGTTTCCGGTAGTACGATTCCAATGACGTCCTGATAGTTTAACTCCGAGATTAGATGGCCCCTCGTCGGAGGTGGGTGCAACCGACGTCGTAGAAGTCCACCTCCGGCGCGCGGGTTTAGTTGTTTGAGCCATGGCGGTGGTCTGGTTACTCACATATTCCTGGCCAGGGATACATGAGAGCCGCCCATACACGACAAAGCATCGTGTACTGCGTGACCATTTGCGCCGTTAGCCATCACTAAATGATGTTCACCCCTTCACCGCTGTGAGGTGGCACATGAAGGGGATGCAGTATACTCAGAGTATATTTTTTATTCAAATGCTAGAATGCATGTTTGAATCTCTGAAGTTGGGTATGTTCAACACAAAGCTGACATTATAACGCATATCTTCTTCTTCAGCGTCTGTCCCGCTTCGTAGCGGTATCCGCTATTCTGGTGCCTTGACGCCACCTTTCCCGATCCAGCGCTAGACTAAGGTGGATATCAGCAACCTTCAAGCCCGTACGTAACGTATCAGACCAGCGCTGCTTCGGACGCCCTCTAGGCCGCTTTCCAATTACCTCGAAGTTAAGGCCTGTCTTGCGGACGCTGTCTTCTTCTCCACGCAGATACCGTACCGTCGCAAGCGAGCTTCGTGCATCTTGTCAGCTATCGGCGCGACATCGAACTTCTGCCAAATGACATCGCTTCGGATGCGGTCCATGCGAGTGACTCCAGCCCTCCAGCGCAGAATCTTTGTTTCCATGACGCTGAGGAGCGTTTCAGCGTTCTTGTTCGCAGGCCAGCACTCAGCGATCTACATTGCTACTGGCCGCACGACGGCTCTGTAGATCTTCGACTTCAAACGCTCTGGTATCTTCCTATCGCAGAGTACGCAAGCCAACGAGCGTCACTTGGACCAAGCTGCACTCACGCTTCACTTCCATCATCAGTTTGCCATCATATGCCACTGCCGATCCAAGGTGCTCAAAACCAAGGGAGAAGAGGTAGGGAGAGTGACTATGGCATCCGGAGGAGTATTATTTCCATCTTACAGTAAACGGTGTCGACCTGTCGACCAATATCGATTAATTTTAATCATGTTTCTGCAGATTAAGCACTTCGGATTGGGTCTCTCATGATCTGTTTCTCGCCAAGTAGAGAACGGGTACTTCGGAGATCAAATCGCGTACATGCGATACAGCGTGGATGGCTTAATAGGAGCAGTGAAAATTCTGCCCTACCATATCTCGCTGCACTAATCTATGTAATGAAAAGGTTTTTCATTTAATAAAAGTAAGGAGGCCTAAAGAAAGAAAGGCCTAAAGAAGAAAAGGAGAAGATTTGGAGAAAGTGTTGTTCTGTTCTCGAGGTTTGGGTCGAAGCCCACAACCATTTGGCGGCCGCTAGGCCACTGATCGTCTGGTTATAAGCATAATTCGTGACGATATGGCGCATAATTTTTGGCTTGTGATAAGAGATCCACACAATATAAGCATAATTGACGACGAGATATGGCGCATAGTCCTTTTCTTGTCATAAGTCCTTAATGTTATAATTACACTAATCAACACTTCGATATAATAAAATTGTTATATTACAGTTGTGGAGGTTGTGAAGGCACGTGAGTTATTGTTAGTGTTTGTTCACGGCAGTGGTTATAAAGGGATTGCTATGCTAACTGGAAAATTTATCTTAGTATCTGGGCGAAAGGAGTCTGAAATGCATAGTAGTTTCTGTATTTGAAAGAGTCGTTGTTCAAACTGTTTCACAGAGCTACGCTTCTTACGAGGAACGAATTTCTGTACTGAGTCGCATTTGGTTTATCGGGACCTCCCCGATATGGATGTCCGCCATTAATACCAATTCTCCGGGAAATTTCAAACAGATCAGAGAAGTAATAAGGAAAGGTTCCCAACCCATGGTGACCTTTGGGATGCTGGTTTGACAGGATGTAGGGCCCTGCGAGCGGGATCCAGAATTAGGCCTGTGTTATACTACGGCGACGCGTCGCCGACCTTTCATATGGGGAACGCCTCTGACGAGAGCTTCCTCAGCGAGACAAGCGCGGTTTAATGAACGCGCGACATCACTCCACACAACAGAACCAGCTTCTTCTACATCTGAGAGCAGGTTGAAAGCAGGGTTAGAAAGCGGTACCCTATCGAAGCCAGAATGTACTCTTCTTTTGTGAAAACGCAAGCAGACCACCTAGTAAATCCCACAACCCCCTACGGAATCGATACCTCGACAACACTCCCGCAAGTCCGCCGACCTATCCACTCGGCCATCCAGTCGCTCCCGGCAGCTTTGCGAATGAATTACTTGAATGTACACTGCAGCTTCGTCAAACGTTGGAAATTATTTATTACTACCAGCGTCCGCCGCCGGCAAATAAACGCTGCGTTGAACTTTTTGAGTGCATGGCGTGATCTAGTCTTTTGCGCCTGCGAACTTTGAAAACAAATTGAATGTCTTCCAAATCGAGACGAGATAGATTGTCTGACCGCGATCTTAGCTAATCACACAACACCCACCCGATCAACTAAGTCTGAGAGAGAACCAATAACACAGGTGAAACGATCGATAATAGACGACAGACCTTGCGTCGGCCATCGTAATCACACAACACCCACCCGGATCGATTACGTGTGAGTCCATGAAACGAACGTTACGTTGAAATTTTCGAGCGCATGGCGCAATCCAGTTTTTCGATGCAGTTTTTTTCTCAAAAAATAAACAAATATTCTAACCATCTTGAAGAACCTGCAGATTAACCTGTAAGAAGCTCGTCTCGATTTGGAAGACGTTAAATTTGGTTTGAAAACTGTCCAATTTGATTTAAAAGGTGTCCAATTCGACGTGAAAATAATGCAACACCCACCCCGGAAAGTGCCCGATCGAAACGCCTTAGGCCATCATATGCTGTTGCTAATGTGTAGGGAGGTGGATGAAGAAGAACACACTAGCGCAAAGCAGAAGCAGCGGTGCGGCGCATCAACGTCTTTCATCACAGGTCATGGGGTGTGAGCCGTGCCGCGGCGCAGACCTCTTCCGCAACGCTTCATGTGTTCTCTGAACCCGGCAGCGGCGGCTCGTCATAGTCGTGGTGACGTCTTGCGAAACCTCATCAAGTGGGTGCCCTTTGATGACCACCCGGCGGCGGAAGCGCCACGGTCGTAGACACCTCGTGGTAGTAAACACCACCGGCAGCAGTGGCTGCCTGCCACGCTGCCACGTTGTGGTGTTTACGGTTGGCGACGGCGGTACGACGAACGGCTGGGTATAGCCTCAATTGTCACCAGCCGCTGGGAATGTCACAGGCCGCTGAGAATGTCACCACGCTGGGGATGACACCAGTCCGTGATTCATGCCTCTCTGCTCTATATCTTTACTATATATAATCGGGAGAGGCATGAGTCATGTCTGAAGCTTCGCCGCGCTGTCCGAGTCCCGCGGCGACAGCAGGTCTGCCCTGCTGACGGCAAATTAGGTGTTGACGGGAGACGTTGATCGGCCTATAGCATCTACTGTGTTTACGGAGTCATCACTATCATCTTTATCATTACCATCATTACGAAGCCGACCGCGCTGTCCAAGGCCCGCCGCGCTGTCCGAAGCCCGCCGCGCTGCCCGAGGCCCGCGGCGACAGCGAGTGTTTACTGCCAACGACACGTGACCTGTAGATGGCGCATGTTGATCACATCTAGGGTGTTTATCTACCAACTACCAGAGGGATGGAAATCAAAGAACAATCCACGAGGTTTCGAATCACGTATCTGTTGGCGTGTACTTCTTCGTTCAGCTATCTAACATTAGCAACAGCATATTGTTATGGCCGATGGTGTTTCGATCGGGCAGTCGGTCCTATTAGTCGCTCAGAAAATCAATATCGACCGATATTATCCATCGCTTGAGCGGAGCTATTGGTTCTCGCCAGACTTAATCGGGCGGGTGTTCCGTGATTATGATGACCGACGGAAGCTTGACCAGGTAATCAGCCACCATGTTGAAGCTTCCATCAAGCAATCAATATCAACCGATATTATTGATTGGTCAATGTCATGGTCTGGAAGATGCTTCTTTTGATTTGAAAATTGTTCACTTTGATCTCAAGAGCATATACTTCGCGCGCTGGATTACTAAGCTATTTCTACCTGCCCAAATCCTCCAATTTTAAGGGGTGGACCAAGAGAGGTCAGCGAAGAAATTTTGTCGTCGTAAGACTTGCTCCTTGGTCCTCAATATTCGGCAGCGCTTTGACCAGTTTCCATACTATTATATGCAGACGAGGATAGTATTTTTTTGCCTTAAGTCACCCTTTTCGAAATTCATCACACCTCGTGGCTTAAAGCACGACAACTGGACAGGAACGTCAGAAATTCGATTAGGCTTGAGGAGCTGCAATAGGCTGTGAACAGAACCCCAGACGAAGCAGGAGTGCTGCGGACATTTCCCTGAGTGCTGTACTGGGATGTTACTGATATTCAGCAAGGCATCATTCGATCTGTAGTAGGCGTTCGTTTGAACATGTACGACTTCTACGCTAGGGATGCTTCCTTACCCAGCGTTGGTTGCCGGCGAAGCCGGCGACCAGCGCTGGGTGAGGAATCATCCCTAGCTAGGTTTAGGCTACGTTCCAAGCGTGGCCCGCCGTACCCGAAGCCGGCGAAGCCGGCAAGCCTGGCGTGGCCCGCACGTCCAGCGTACGGCGCCGGCGAAGCCGACGACGGACGCTGGCTGAGGAAGCACCCCCTGCTAGGTTTAGGCTACGTTCCCAGCGTGGCCCGCCGTACCCGAAGCCGGCGAAGCCGGCAAGCCTGGCGTGGCCCGCACGTCCAGCGTACGGCGCCGGCGAAGCCGGCGACGGACGCTGGCTGAGGAAGCACCCCCTGCTAGGTTTAGGCTACGTTCCCAGCGTGGCCCGCCGTACCCGAAGCCGGCGAAGCCGGCAAGCCTGGCGTGGCCCGCACGTCCAGCGTACGGCGCCGGCGAAGCCGGCGACGGACGCTGGCTGAGGAAGCATCCCCTGCTAGGTTTAGGCTACGTTCCAAGCGTGGCCCGCCGTACCCGAAGCCGGCGAAGCCGGCAAGCTTGGCGTGGCCCGCACGTCCAGCGTACGGCGCCGGCGAAGCCGGCGACGGACGCTGGCTGAGGAAGCATCCCCTGCTAGGTTTAGGCTACGTTCCAAGCGTGGCCCGCCGTACCCGAAGCCGGCGAAGCCGGCAAGCCTGGCGTGGCCCGCACGTCCAGCGTACGGCGCCGGCGAAGCCGGCGACGGACGCTGGCTGAGGAAGCATCCCCTGCTAGGTTTAGGCTACGTTCCCAGCGTGGCCCGCCGTACCCGAAGGCGGCAAGCCTGGCGTGGCCCGCACGTCCAGCGTACGGCAACGGCGAAGCCGGCGACGGACGCTGGCTGAGGAAGCATCCCCTGCTAGGTTTAGGCTACGTTCCCAGCGTGGCCCGCCGTACCCGAAGCCGGCGAAGCCGGCAAGCCTGGCGTGGCCCGCACGTCCAGCGTACGGCGCCGGCGAAGCCGGCGACGGACGCTGGCTGAGGAAGCATCCCCTGCTAGGTTTAGGCTACGTTCCAAGCGTGGCCCGCCGTACCCGAAGCCGGCAAGCCTGGCGTGGCCCGCACGTCCAGCGTACGGCGCCGGCGAAGCCGGCGACGGACGCTGGCTGAGGAAGCATCCCCTGCTAGGTTTAGGCTACGTTTCCAGCGTGGCCCGCCATACCCGAAGCCGGCGAAGCCGGCAAGCCTGGCGTGGCCCGCACGTCCAGCGTACGGCGCCGGCGAAGCCGGCGACGGACGCTGGCTGAGGAAGCATCCCCTGCTAGGTTTAGGCTACGTTCCCAGCGTGGCCCGCCGTACCCGAAGCCGGCGAAGCCGGCAAGCCTGGCGTGGCCCGCACGTCCAGCGTACGGCGCCGGCGAAGCCGGCGACGGACGCTGGCTGAGGAAGCATCCCCTGCTAGGTTTAGGCTACGTTCCCAGCGTGGCCCGCCGTACCCGAAGCCGGCGAAGCCGGCAAGCCTGGCGTGGCCCGCACGTCCAGCGTACGGCGCCGGCGAAGCCGGCGACGGACGCTGGCTGAGGAAGCATCCCCTGCTAGGTTTAGGCTACGTTCCAAGCGTGGCCCGCCGTACCCGAAGCCGGCGAAGCCGGCAAGCTTGGCGTGGCCCGCACGTCCAGCGTACGGCGCCGGCGAAGCCGGCGACGGACGCTGGCTGAGGAAGCATCCCCTGCTAGGTTTAGGCTACGTTCCAAGCGTGGCCCGCCGTACCCGAAGCCGGCGAAGCCGGCAAGCCTGGCGTGGCCCGCACGTCCAGCGTACGGCGCCGGCGAAGCCGGCGACGGACGCTGGCTGAGGAAGCATCCCCTGCTAGGTTTAGGCTACGTTCCCAGCGTGGCCCGCCGTACCCGAAGGCGGCAAGCCTGGCGTGGCCCGCACGTCCAGCGTACGGCAACGGCGAAGCCGGCGACGGACGCTGGCTGAGGAAGCATCCCC
The DNA here is from genome assembly GCA_947359475.1 of Heligmosomoides polygyrus bakeri. Taxonomy (NCBI): domain Eukaryota; kingdom Metazoa; phylum Nematoda; class Chromadorea; order Rhabditida; family Heligmosomidae; genus Heligmosomoides; species Heligmosomoides polygyrus. The sequence continues at coordinate 69,079,420 of OX375867.1, forward strand.
TGCTAGGTTTAGGCTACGTTCCCAGCGTGGCCCGCCGTACCCGAAGCCGGCGAAGCCGGCAAGCCTGGCGTGGCCCGCACGTCCAGCGTACGGCGCCGGCGAAGCCGGCGACGGACGCTGGCTGAGGAAGCATCCCCTGCTAGGTTTAGGCTACGTTCCAAGCGTGGCCCGCCGTATCCGAAGCCGGCAAGCCTGGCGTGGCCCGCACGTCCAGCGTACGGCGCCGGCGAAGCCGGCGACGGACGCTGGCTGAGGAAGCATCCCCTGCTAGGTTTAGGCTACGTTTCCAGCGTGGCCCGCCATACCCGAAGCCGGCGAAGCCGGCAAGCCTGGCGTGGCCCGCACGTCCAGCGTACGGCGCCGGCGAAGCCGGCGACGGACGCTGGCTGAGGAAGCATCCCCTGCTAGGTTTAGGCTACGTTCCCAGCGTGGCCCGCCGTGCCCGAAGCCGGCGAAGCCGGCAAGCCTGGCGTGGCCCGCACGTCCAGCGTACGGCGCCGGCGAAGCCGGCGACGGACGCTGGTAATAGGATAATCTAATTTTAATTTGAGCTCTAAACCTTCTGTGAGTTAAGTTTAGATCACGACAGGGCCATTCCAGGTGCCACTTTTGCCTTATCAGCCCGCCTTGAAGTGATAAAATTTTTGGCCATTTTCGGACCACTCAGTGGACAGTAGCAAAAACGAAGCACAGTTCTGTGATCCACGTCCGATGCCCTACAAGACCATATAGGTCTCGTTGATAATCTTAGGGAGAAGTTCATGGGCTTCCCTTGTGAGCCTAAAACGCTTCAAGCGATGACACCAAGCTTGCACCTCTCGCTGGAGTTCATCTTTATCTTCGCTAGCGAGCATTACGTCATCAGCATAAAGCAACGTCCAAGGGACGGCCTTCTGAAGATCTCGTGTGATGGCATGCATTACGATAACAAAGAAGAGTGGGGAACATGCAGAACCCTGGTGGATATGGGAACTCCATTGAGGTTCCCGTTGCAACTCGCACTCTACTCTTTGGGCAAGAGTATAGCATCCGCACCCGCTCTATGCGTTCCTCAGGTACGTTGTGTTGTCGTAAGGCGTACCATATAATCTCCCGCGGTATGCGGTCGAAGGCCTTCTCCAAGTCTCCAAGTCGGCTACTTTGAGGAAATTTCCACATTGGAATTTCCTCATCCGGCCATTCCTTCTGTGGATTCTGTTCACGGTCCCGTTCACAAGATCACCGTGGAGGAAACAGAAGCGGCTCTGAAGAAGATGAAAAGCGGCAAGGTGACAGACCCCGATGATCATGGAAATCAAAGAATCAAGAGTTGATTTAAATATTTATTCAAGGCATAGACAATTGTCTGGCACACGAATTGTAAGGAATCACAAAAAATAAAGGAAACAACATGAAACGGGGGGAAATTTAACCATCAGCCATGTATGAAACTATTACAAACAGCCGTTTTAGCAGCGCACTTTAGTATTTAACATCCAATAAATCTTCAACAGGCCTAGGCTGAGAGTCACCCTAGATCTTCGTACTCGCCCCGCAGCAGGTTTAATTCTTTGAGTATTCGATGTGCTAAGAAGTCTGACCTAGGTCGCGATTTAGCCACTGAAACTCGGAGTTTCAACTTATCTCTCACGGTTCTTGTCAGAATACCATCAAAGAACTTTCTTGGGTCAACGGAAACCCATGATATATAAAAGCCTCGCAAATAACGTTTCCGTTGACCCAAGAAAGTTCTTTGATGGTATTCTGACAAGAACCGTGAGAGATAAGTTGAAACTCCGAGTTTCAGTGGCTAAATCGCGACCCAGGTCAGACTTCTTAGCACATCGAATACTCAAAGAATTAAACCTGCTGCGGGGCGAGTACGAAGATCTAGGGAGACTCTCAGCCTAGGCCTGTTGAAGATTTATTAGATGTTAAATACTAAAGTGCGCTGCTAAAACCGCTGTTTGTAATAGTTTCATACATGGCTGATGGTTACATTCCCCCCGTTTCATGTTGTTTCTTTATTTTTTGCGATTCCTTACAATTTGTGTGCTATACAATTGTCTATGCCTTGAATAAATATTTAAATCAATAAATAAAATATCCCTCTGTACAGCAAACCCAACCTATGAAAGAACCCAGGATCCGATGTTAGAGACTGAGAGGCAAAAAGCGAAAGCGCAACGAGCTGCGCAGGGCAGTGCTCCAAGCAGGGCTTCCTGATCCAACTGGCCAGGCATAGGAGACCTGAGGTTGGTGCTCCGAGTCATCCAAACGATCCCACGATGTGCCAAGGAAACCCTCGGTGAAACAAAGATCCACCAGAGGGAATAAGGTTGCATGGATGGTGTGGAAGCTTAAGAGGCTAGCAAATTCAAAGAATGCGGAGATGGATGCCCTGTACAAAGCTGAACGGGCTCCAAGGAGAGAAATTCGCCATCCGCCTGGCCAAGGCACGTCATAGAGCTAGTCTCGACACTCGAGTGGTCAAGACTTGGAGAAGTGCTGACGGTAGGATACTACAGAAACCAGTCAAGACATAAAATAGGATGAATACTTCAAGGAACTTCTGAACGAATAAATATTTGTCAGGAAGTCTGGTAAAGATCAGACCAACAGAAGGATTCATATCACCCTGGAGGCAGGAAGAGGTTTGCAGGGCTATAGGGAAGATGAAGCTCAAAAGGTAGTAAGGCTTAATAGAGTGCCAAAAAAACCTCCACCAGTTAGTTCTTCTTCTTCTTCAGCGTTTGTCCCGCATCGTAGCGGGGTCCGCTATTCTGGTGTTATGACGCCACCTTTCCCGATCCAGCGCTAGATCAGGGTAAACACCAGTAATCTTCAAGTCCGCATGTAACGTATCTAACCAGCGCTGCTTCGGGCGCCCTCTAGGCCGCTTTCCTATTACCTCGAAGTTAAGGCCTATCTTGCGGACGCTGTCTTCCTTTCCACGCAGAACGTGGCCGTACCATCGCAAGCGAGCTTCGCGCATCTTGTCGGCTATCGGCGCGACACCGAACTTCTGCCGAATAGCTTCGTTTCGGATGCGGTCCATGCGCGTGACTCCAGCCGTCCAGAGCAGCATCTTCGTCTCCATGACGCTGAGGCGCGTTTCAACTTCCTTGGTCGCAGGCCAACACTCAGCGCCGTACATCGCTACTGGCCGGACGACTGCTCTGTATATCTTCGACTTCAAGCGCTCCGGTATCTTCCTATCGCAGAGCACCCCAGTCAACGAGCGCCACTTATACCAAGCTGCACTCACGCGTGAGTTCACTTCAATCATCAGTTTGCCGTCAGACGTGACTGCTGATCCCAGGTACTTAAAGATCGAAGTGCGTGGGAGCTTGATGCCGTTAACCTTGATGGAGTTGGACTCAGTAACGTCCGTCGTTAGATATTCGGTCTTCTTCACGTTCAATTTGAGTCCAAACCGCTCCAAGCGATCACACCAAGCTTGCACCTCTCGCTCGAGTTCATCTTTATCTTCGCTAGCGAGCATTACGTCATCAGCACAAAGCAGCGTCCAAGGGACGGGGTTCTGAAGATCTCGTGTTATGGCATCCATAACGACAACAAAGAGGAGTGGGGAAAGCGCAGAACCCTAATGTACCCCGACAGAGATGGGAAACTCCATCGAGGTTCCAGCTGCAGCTTGAACTCGACTCTTTGGACAAGAGTAGAGAATTCGCACCCACTCTATGAGCTCTTCAGGAACTCCATGTCGCAAGGCGTACCATATCACTTCACGCGGTACGCGGTCAAAGGCCTTCTCTAAGTCGAGGAAGGCGATATGCACCGACTTCTGTTTCTCGCGATGCTTCTCTATCAGGAGGCGGGCGGCGTGTATGGCATCAATGGTGCCACAGCCAGCCACGAAGCCGCACTGATTGCTGGAAAGCTGGACGATGTCCCGAATTCGTCCGTCGACAATTCGCTCAAAGATCTTCATGCTGTGCGAAAGCAAGCGAATCGGACGGTAATTGGAGCAGTCTGCAGGACTGCCCTTCTTCTTCCAAATCGGAATCGTCGTACTTTGGCGCCAACACTCAGGCACTTTTTTCTCCGCCACAACCTGATTAAAGAACTTCGCCAACCACTCAGCAGGGTACCAAAACTTCGACTTCCACAGTTCTGCTGCCACGTCGGGCCCAGTCGCTTTGCCTGGCCTCATCTTCTTCAAAGCCGCTTCAATCTCCTCCGCGGTGATCTTCTGAACGGGCCGTGGGTTGGAGCCGTTGAGGGGATGGCTGGATGAGGAAATTCTACCATAGAGATTTCCTCGAAATAATCGCGCCATCGCTTCAATGCTTTCTTGCGGTCCATAAGAAGGCGGCCATTCTCATCATTGATGCCGAAAAACTTTTCAATGTCCTCGGTCTGCCGATGGCGATTCTTAGCAAGCCGGTACAGATACCGCTCTCCATCGCGTGACTCGAGTTTCTCTTTCTTCGCTTCTTGGTACTTCCGCCAGTTATCGGCTGTCTTTTCGCCGAGAAACACGTGATATAGCGTCTTCTTCTCTCGAACTTTGGCTTTCACGTCATCTGTCCACAGCCAGGCCTGCTTGTCGACCTTCCGTCGTTCAGGCTTCGTGATGCCGAGCTCCGACCGTGCGGCGTGACGAATCGCGTCGGTGGCCTTCTCCCAAGTTTCGTCGAAGGTTGTCACTGTCGGTAACCGCACGCGAGAAATCACAGCTGCTTCCTTCTCTTTCATTCGCCACCACTTGATTCTTGGTGCACCGCATCGCTCGACCTGCTTCAGCCTCGGAGGGGCGATCTTTAAAGTACAGATCAGCGGTCGATGCTGTGTGGCGACCGTCTCATACGGCACGACCTTCGCGTCTGTTACAAGAATTCGGTCTCGATCCTTCACAAGGACAAAGTCTATCTGAGTCCTGGTGTTCCCGCTATAGAACGAGATGAGGTGGGAATCGCGTTTGCGAAATACGGTGTTCATTATGGTGAGGTTGTGCGATTCCGCATATTCAAGGATACGCTCACCATCTGCGTTACGCGACCGTAACCGAACCCACCATGACAGCCGTACCCGTCTTTCGTCGCGCCGACGTGCCCGTTGAGGTCACCGGCGACTATGATGACATCTTTCGACGGTACCTCTGCTGTCTTCTCATCAAGCAGGCTCCAAAACTCTTCCTTGGCTTGATCCGAGCAGCCAGTCTGCTGAGCATACGCAGAGAAGAAGTGATAGAGTCGCTCCTTCGCGGCGACAACGATCTTCATCAATCGATCGTCAAAGCGCCCGACGCTTACAATCGAGTCACGAAATCGTTCGGAGACGATTATTCCGACACCACTGGTGGTCCTGGGACTTCCACATAGAACGGCCTTGAAGCCTCGTCCTATGTCCCTTGACTTGCGGCAGGACCACCTCGTCTCCTGCACCGCACAGAAATCAACTCTTCTACGCTCCAGTGCTTCAACCAACTCGCACGAGCGGCCCGTCAACGTACCCACATTCAGCGTAGCCACGCGGGTCCTGTTTACGTTACGGGACTTTCGGACTAACTCAGTTGCCCCCCGACGCCGTCCTCGCATCAGGGACCCTCGCATACTTTTCACACTCGCCGGGCTTTGCGAGTGCGCGTCGGCTCCCGCGGACGCCGTAGCACTATCTCGATAAATCTGAACAGTCATACACCATGTGATGTGACATGGGTCTTCGTAGGCCGGCCTGTCACAAGGGCCTGTCGCCTGCAATCGAATGTCCGTGATCGGTTTAGCTCGCAGAGCGAACAGTTTCCAGTGGCACCACGTGGAGGAACGGACATCGCCACCCTCCACCAGTTAGTTCAAATGCAAAAATGCAGCAGGGCGGAGGAACCAAACCTCTGACCTTTCTCGCACGAAGCAACCGCACTTCCACTGCGCTCCGAGCCGCTTGCCGGTAGGGTCATCGTGGGCGTGCAAGACCCCCAAACTCGTGATGTGCCGTCTCCCATTGTGACCCTCTACTCCTTGGGTATAACTATCTGGCAAAAAATAATCACATTTTCATACTAACTGAGGGGTGGAGATTCTCCCTATATGAGTCGCTCCTTTCAGACATACGCTTCAGACCCTTCCCTTGTCAGTTGCAAGAGGCAATCCCTATATTTCTGACCAGCGACTTATGAAGTCGATGGCCAACTGGAGGGACTTCGAGTCTTGGTCGTTATCAATCCTTTGTAGATCTTTGCATCACCAGAGTACATTTTGCATGTCACTCCCAAGTCAGTGATTTCGGAATTGTTTGGGAGTTCGTGCGTATACAACAGGAATAGTATTGTAGACAGTACTCCACCTTGTGGAACACCGCTTAATGCGGGAAAGATCTTGGAGTGCTGGATTTCAATCCTAACCTTGTAGGTTCTTTCGGACAGGAATTCTCTGGTCTTGTTGATGATTATGAAGTCCAATCGCCTCCCTCTTTAATATCAACTTTCCTATCGGATCTATATCCAGCGATTTTGAAAAATCAAAATACCGTAAATACGTGGATCTTTTGTCTTCGAAACCCTTAGACCAGTCATTCAGAGAGATAAGGATGGCGGTTTCCACAGACCTACCCTCTAGAAATCCGAACTGGTTTTCCGGGATAATTTTGTCCAATTCGAGATGTAGTAAAACGCATTGAGCATAATCGGTATTCTCGAAGTTTCGGAGCCATCTCACCTCCTTGGCCTTACGAGTTTGTCTATTTTTTGTCTCTAGTTCCAGCGATCCGTTCCCGCCGATTACCGCAGGCGCAGAAGCGGAACGTGTTTGAAAGTGGGTGATTCGGGAAACGGAGCTGATCCACACTCAGGCGGCCGAGCGCCTAAGCTTAGCAATAATGATATAGATAGATAAAGATAAAGATATACCTCTAATTGGCTGCCACCTCTATTTCTATTTTCTTTTTCTCTGAGCACACTCAAGAATCAATTGCGAAAAAGCATCGTTCAAACCTTGTTCGATTTCGAACAGTGCCTTCCTTCGATATTCAGTTTCGACGAACATTCAAACGGACAGCGGATTACCGTGCCCGAGCGTGTTTGAAAGTGGGTATATTGGGGAACGGCGACGATCGACACTCAGGGGCCCCACAATACACGAACAATATTCGAAAACGAACAGTGGACAACGAACAACAAAAAATGAACAATTAGCAAACAATGTTTTGAACAATTTTCCTTCGACGTTCGATATCGAACAATGTTAGGTTTCTCACGAAATTCGATTTCGAACAATTTTCGAATAATGTTTTTTTGCGAAATTCGGTTTCGAGGAATGTTCGAGTAATTGTCCTTTGCGAAACTCGAGAAACTTCTTTTCGCGAAATTCGGTTTCGAGGAATGCTCAAGTAATTGTTTTTGGCGAAATTCGATATCGAGCAGTGTTTGAACAGCGGCGATTTACGATTTTCGAGTAATCAAGCTTTTCGAGCTTAATCTTCCGATTAATCGACCTCAAGTCTAGTTCTCACGGAGGCCCATCCCCACCGCTTTCGCGTCAGCTCCTCGCAGGGCCGACCTGCTGTCCGGCCACCCTATGTCGATAGGTCACAACTCGCTCGGAAGTTTCATTTTGCAATTTTGACACCCATATTCGTAATCAGCATCCCGAAGCTCTTTCTAATGACCCTGGTCTCCACTTGAAGGCCCATGGGAGGTCGAAACTTTTTCACGGTAAGTGCAAATTTGATACTGAGACTCATCCTCTCGTCCTCTGAGTCACGATGTTGACTAGAATGGTAGTTTGAGTGTTATTCACACGAAGTTTTCCGTTGCAAGGATGTGCGCTTGCCCAAATTTTTCTCGCCTTGTTTGCTGTGGGTAACAATTTGATGCAAGAATTGCTTAATACCTTGGATTAGAACAGGAACAGTCCAGGTAATATATCACAATTTATTTTAAGGTGCGCGAAAACTGCAAATTTTCAGTGTGTTTAAGAATAGATGCTCTCCTCATGCTCCCATCCAGGATGTGATTTTCGTTCCATTAATAACAAAATTCTATTTGCGTTGAGCTGCACAGCTGTCGATGGCACAAAAACAATTGTAGGGAATACTCATATTCTTTTGCACCTCCAATTAGGCAGCACACTATCAGTTAATGAAAAATCATGGCAACCAAGGCGAGGGCACGGTGTGCTCTCCTCTTTTCATGCACTCGAAAATTACTGCTTGACCGCACGTTGAAATAATATTTGATTCATTCCTTCAACTACAAAAGTCAAAACTTCATAAAAATTTAAGCCATGCACTCGGTTTGTTAGGGTAAGGGAATTAGAAATTTTCAAAAAATAAATCAGCTTTAATCACGTATCGCTTCGCTTTTATTTGGGAGGCGTTCAGTTTTATTTCTAACCTATCCAGCATGCTTCGATACGTGCCCAGTTTGAAGTGAGATGGTATACAAGCGTTGGTCCCATTGATAAAACAAGAAAAAAAGCTTAAGCTATGATAAAATTGATTGCTAAAGCAATGCTTTCAAAATTTTCCGTTTTCTTCGTTCTGGGCTTTTCTGTTTCTGATTTCTGCTTTCTGACAAACTCGACTTTCCATTTCTTGCTTTCTGGGAAAATTTTCAAAATTTCCGCATCGCCTTGGCCAGCACCTCGCCGCTGCAGCTGATATAGGGCGAAAGGATCGAAAGCTGGCCAGCCAAGTTTGGAGCCGGGTCGTCAGGAGGGCTTAATGGGACGCGGAAAAATGCCGAGTTATGTGGAGGTCGTCACTGAACTTCTGATTTAGAGCACTGAACCGGAGAACTTGCTTGAGGAGATCACGGGCTCGAGGAAGAAAAAATTGTTCCGAAAATAATAGCTGAAGGCACAGTTTGCCCTTCAGAGTACCGGCTAGTATCTGAGAGATGCTTGAGGCGAAAATTGATAGGATGGTTATGGGCTTCTTTCCCATAGGCACTGGTGTGGCAGTAAAGTAATGCTTTGATGAAATGTACCTGTGCACATTTACCGCGAAGATGAAAGGCCTTGTAAATGGCTTTCATGGTAGCAAGAGGTCCTTCTGATAAGGAAAAGTGTAAGGAGCTTTTAAGTGCAGTTTTACCATGCGATTTTGGGGAGGTGAGAGAAACAATGGAGGTCAAAGTTCAATGAATGAACTTTACTTGTCGCTGGAACCTTTTTACTCTGCCTTGACGCAGAGGTTCTGAACGAACAAAAAAGGCCACCGTTTGCGGGCGTTCGTGGCGGATTAATCAGCGCATGAGTGTGCTGCAACAAGAAGCCGCCTGTTTGGGGCAGAATGGAGAAGAGTGCAAGCTGGTCGAACCCGTTTCTCGCCGAAGCCTGCGGATCCACACTGCTGCTGTCAATCACTCACTCACTCACCTACACGCGCTCACCGTCCACTTCGTTCGTTTACTGTCCTCGTTGCGTCGCCTTGTCGGCTTCAGTGTCAGATTTGGATTCGTTTCCGAATACCGCCCTTCCTTTCTTCTTGGTGCCTTCTCAGAAAAAACTTTTACGCCATAAAGGTGGTATTCGAGTAGTGAAATGAAAGAGCGTTGCGAGAAATACAGTCTCCAGCATCAAATCAATAACCAGTGTCTGTTGCGCTCAGTGCACTAGCAACGCTTACCCACCTGTTTTCTTATATGACCAAAGTCGCTTCGTTCAAGAACTCCTTTAGTGAGGGACAAGAATTCCTCTTGTCAACGTGCGTTTTACTCCATTTTGGATAACAGTATGTTTATTTCAATAAATATCTCAATTTACTCAAGATATAATAATTTACCATATAATGCCTCGTACAAGGTGGCCCATAAGCGTTGCAACAAAATTGGGCGGCCTAAATAGGTGCTTTTACAAGTGTATAGAACTGTTATCCTGTTGTTAACTGCTATCCTTAATGCTGAGTTCCTTGTAAATATCATGACTACAGCTACTCTTACTAGAAGGTAATGAGCTCTCATGTAGAACTAACGACTACCCAGCGTCTAGCGCAGCATCTTCGTCTCCAATAAGCTGAGACGACTTTCCGTTTCCTTCGTCACAACATTCAGCACCGTACATCGGTACCGGCCGGACGAAGGTTCTATAGATCTTTTTACGCGCTGTGGCATCCTCTTGTCGCAGAGCACTCTAGTCAACGAGCACCACTTCCACCAAGCAGCACTCATGCGTGGGTTCACTTCAACCATCAGACTGCCATCAGATGCTATTGCTGATCCCAGGTATTTAAACACCGAAGTGCGTGCAAGCTCAGTATCGTTAACTTTGATGGGTCTGGACTCGGTAACGTCCGTCGTTAGATACTCGGTCTTCTTCACTTTCATTTTGAGTGCAAATCGCTTCAAGCGTTCACAGCAAGCTTGTACCTCTCGCTCGAGTTCACTTTTATATTCGCAAGTGAGCATTACATCAGCATAAAGCAATGTCCAGGTGGCTTGCTTCTGAAGATCCCGAATCGCGTCGCGACTGTCACAATCACGACAACAAAGAAAAGTGGGAAGGGCAGAACCTTGGTGCACCCCAACAGAGATGGGAAACTCCATCTAGGTTCCTGCTGCAGCTTGCCCACGACACTTCTGACAAGAGTAAAGAATTCGCACTCATTCTACAAGTTCTTCATGAACGTCGTAGGGCGTACCATATAGCCTCGCGATCGAAGTCCTTCTCCAAGTTGGGAAAGGCAGGATGCACTGGCTTTTGTTTTTCGCGATGCTTCTCCATCAGAAGGCGGGCGGCATGTGTGGCATCGATGGTGCCAAAACCAGCAACGAAGCCGCACTGGTTGTCGGAGAGCTTGACGATTTCGCGAATTCGTCTATCGAGGATTCGCTCGAAAATCTTTTGGCTGTGCGAAAGCAAGCGGACTGTAATTTAAGCAGTCTACAGGGCTGCCCTTTTTCATCCAGATCGTCGTACTTTCCTGCCAACCATCAGGCACCTTCTTCTCCGCTACAACCTGGTTGAAAAACTTGGCCAACCATTCAGCAGAGTACGAGAACTTCGACTTCCATGAATAGCCGGCAAGCCATCTGGTCCCTTACCCGGTCTCATCTCCCTCAAAGCCGCTTTAGTTTCCTTTATTTGTTAACAGGACCATGGATAGGAGCTACAGAAGGGAGGGCCGGATTAGGAAACTCTTCATTCCAAATTTCCTCGAAGTAATCGCTCCATTGTTTCAACGCCTCTATGCAGTTCATAAGGAGATGGCCGTTTTCATCCTTGATGCGAAGAACTTTTCTATATCCTAGGCTTGGCGATGGCGGTTTCTAGCAGGTTGGTGCAAATACCGCTCACCTCACCATCACACGACTCGAGCTTTTCCTTCACATTGTTGTAATGAGTGGCCCTTGCAACGGCCACAGCCTTTTTGGCAGTTACTTCGCTTCGTAGTATTTTTGCCAATGATCGGCTGACTTGTTTACGAGAAACACATTTTTTTCTCGAACTTTTCTCGTACTTTCTTTTCTCGAACCTTTTCTTTAACACCGTCTGCCCACAGCCATGACTGCCTATGGATCTTTTGTGGTCCAGGCTTCGTAAT
>OX375867.1:69091103-69193791 GCA_947359475.1 Heligmosomoides polygyrus bakeri
CATCGTGTTCGGCATCCCGAATAGGCCCCCGCACCTATACGAAGTTTGAGCGAAATCGGCGATTCTGACCCGACCACTCTCAGTTATCCAGAAGAAAAACCAAAACCTATTGAAATCGGCGGAATTTTCAGAAACAGACGCCGGATTCGTAATTAGCGCCCAAAATAACCCCTAGATGATTTTGTACGAGAAAATTTGGCCATTTTCGAAAATATCGATTTTCGATGACGCCATCGTCCGCGCAGGCACGGCCTGGAGCACCCGCGTCTTCGATGGGAAATTGTCAAAAAATCGATTTTCCTGATATTGGTCGAGATTGGCATCGTTCGATAGAGCTTTTCGTGGTTAAGCTAATGTTGTTATTGCAAATGTCGAAAACCCAAATGTGGGCGGGTAAGAGAGAAGGAAACTTCAACCGCTGTGTCCGTGGCCCTAAAATGGCAGCTTGTGCTTAGGCAGTTTAATCAACTAGGGAGTTGTCGTCGTAAAGAACCTTAAGCGTTCTGCTCGGAGTCGCATTTTTAGGTTGTTAGCTCTCTGCATCTTCTCGAAGGGGTCGACTGAAATTGGAAAAAATCGTGTCACACAAGGCTAACCTGCATTTTCGCACTGCTGTAACTTTGTCCTATCATAAGCTACATTGCTGTATTTCGGCGCACTAATAGACCATTTTGCTGCTTACAGAATTTACAAGCTGCATCCGGAAAGGTTCAAACATGACAGAGTTATTGCGCTCAGAACACGCCCGCGCGTGCAATTTAGCACAACAACAGTCGATGTTCTCCTCGCTCTTACTCGCCCGCATTAAAGTTTTTCCTACTCTCAATAATACCGTGCAATTCACCATGAAAAGTTCTATCGAATGGTATCAAGCATCGCCCAACTCGAAGACATCGATTTTTCGATGACGTCATCGTCCTTCCGCCGCGGCCTCGTCCTCGATGCGAAACAGCCAAAAATTGATGTTTCCAAAATCGGTCGAAATTGACACCGTTCGATAGCGCTTTCCATGCTGAACGGAACGGTGCCATTGCGAGTGTCGAAGACTCAAATCTGGGCGAGTAAGAGCGCAAGAAACTCTAACCGCTAGCTTTCGCCGCTCTAAAACGGCAGCTGAGGCTAAGGCAGTTCAGGCAGCTGAGGAGTTGTGAGCATGTCATCGTAAGGTACCTTAAGCGTTCTGTTCGCGAACGTATTTTAAATCCGTTAGCTCGCCGCGTCTTTTCGTAGTGATCCACGGAAATCGGAAAAAAAATGCATCACACAAGCCTCACCTGCATATTCGCACCCCTATAACATTGCCCCCTCCTATGTTAAACCATTCTGCTTTGGCGTGCTAGCAGACCGTTTGACTGCCTACAAGACCTACAAGCTGCAACCTGAAAGCTTCCAACCTGACCGAGCTATTACGCTCCGAACACGCCCGCGCGTGCAATTTGCGAGCGGTCGCCCCCCCCCCCCTCGATTGAAAGGTTCGATCCTATATGCATTGTTCATGGCGCACTCCAAAGGCTCGCTGGACAGCATTAGAGCAAATCCTGAGTAGGGCGGCAGAAAATTTCTGATAAAACTCTCCAAACGCTCAGTCTACAAGCTGTCCCCCCCCCCTCGATTGAAAGGTTCTGTTCTCTATGCATGTTCATGGCGCACACCAAAGTTTCGCTGGTTCAGATTGGAGCTAATCCTGAGTGGGGTGGCGGGGAATTTCTGATAACATTCTCCAAACGGCTCGAAATAGTCTTGAAAACGTCGCAGTTCCCAGTGAGAGAAGATAGAAGCGCAGGGGACATGCGCTCGCCCACTCGATTTATAGGTTAGGTTCTGCGTGCATTGTGCACGGCGCACTCTCGGGGCATTCCTGGCATGACAGAGCACTGGCGACGTACACCATCTTTGAGATACTCCGAAAGCACGCATATCCTGGGAAATATGCTGCTCTAATCGCCCGTCCAGCCAATTTTGGACCACCCACGGCGAAAATACGGGTGATCCGGTAAAGTTTTGCACATGTTTGTGTAGATCTCGAAGAGGCGAATCGAATGGTACCAACCTTTATTCAAGAAACCTAAAACTGAAGGAGTTATGAGCGTGCGACGCTTTGCGACGCTATGTTGGCGTTTTTTCGCCCACTTTTGACCGTGCGGCGCGAGCGGTATTGTAGGTTGTAACGAAATAAATGGCACTGAACCACTGTAAATTTAAACAGTTAATATCTCGGCTTGTAGGCAAGTTTATTAATCGAAATAAAAACCTTCTGATTCTACACATCCTTGCCAGCGTGACACAAGCTTTTTTATACCAGTAGCATAAAAATCAGAAGTTCTGGAATTGACGAAATCTTCGAAGGCACTCTCGGCATCCTGTTGGTATTTGAATATTTTCCCTACCAAGAAGTCGCCAAGATGCTTGAAGAAATGGTAGTCTGTTGGGGAGAGGTCGGGAGAAAACGGAGGATGTGGTAGAGTTTCAATGCTCAGCTCATTCAATTTCTGCAACGTCATTCGTGCTACATGGGGGCGAGCATTGTCGTGCAGAAGGAGAACTCGCCTTCGGTTTACCAAGGCCGGCCGGATATCCTTCAACATTTTCATCATTTCTTCAATTTCAATGCAGTACTTCTCTGCCGTGATGGTTTCACCGGGAGGGAGGAAGCTGTGGTGAATAATTCCTAGCGAACACCACCATACTGTCACCATTACTTTCTTTTGGTGCAATTCCGGCTTCGCAAAAACCTTGGGGCTGTCATCGCTGTCCACCCACTGTGCCGATCGTCGCCTGTTGTCGTACATTATCCATTTCTCGCCATAGGTTACGATGCGATCAAGGAATGGGTCCGTTTCGTTCCGTAGAAGCAGTGCGGACGAGATCTCATATCGTCGGTTTCTTTGCTCCTCAGACAGCTCGTGAGGCACCCATCTTTCCAGCTTTTTGGTCTTTCCAATTTCCTTCAGATGCCGGGCAGCTGTGTTGTGACTGACGCCAAGAACCTTCGCTATCTCCCTGGTACCTTTGTGTGGATCCTCCTCTACCACATCTCTCAGCTTGTCCTCATCAACATCACTATGCCTCCCACGACCTTCATGTTCTTCCAAGCTCTCATCTCCATTCCGGAACTTCTGATACCAACGATACGCTGTCCGAATTGTGGAACATCCTTGACCGAATGCGGCGTTGATCTTCTCGTCCGCCTCCTTAGCTGTAGTGCCCAGCTTGAATTCATACAAGTAAATGCCTCGGATTACCCTTTTGTCCATCTGCAAAAAAAGTCAATAAAACTCTAAAGTTTTCCCACTTTTACATAGAAACTTTGGTACTCACCGGTAGAGCAAAGTTTGCGCTTCTAAATGATATGCCACGTGTTACGGTTTGTTCTTGATCAAACGCGTAAAGACGCGCCAAAAAATGGCGCGAGCCAGTGCCATTTAATTCGTTACAACCTCATAAGTCCGCCGCCCTAAAATGGCAGCTGAAACGAAGGCAATCTAACCAGCTAGGGAGTTGTGGGCATGTCATCCACCAAGCACCTTAAGTATTCTGTCCGCCTGCGCATTTGTAGGCCGTTAGCTCTCGGTGTTTTCCCGGAGGTGTTGACTGATTTGAGAAAAATCGTGTCACACAAGGCTAACTTGTATTTTCACACTGCAGTAACTTTGTCGAATCATAAGGTACGTTGCTGTGTTTCAGCGCACTACTAGAACATTTTACTTCCTACAATGCCCACCGGCTGCAACGGGAAACGTTCACACATGACGGAGTTATCGCGCTCAGAACACGCCTGCGCGTGCAATTTATCGCAATAACGGTCGATGTTCTCCCGCCCTTTCTTGCCCAGATTGCAGCCTTCTCTTCTCTCGCCAGTACCCTTCTATTCACCATGAGAGCTCTATCGAATGATACCAAGCATTGCCCAATTAGAAGGTATCAATTTTCGATGACGTCATCTTAATGCAACATTGGAAACCGCCTAATAGATAGAGCGGAGCTGCTAGTACTGTCACTGCTTCGCTTTTATTGAATTTCATGCCGTGCATGTCAACGATTTTGCTCAATCTTTTCACCTTCCTTGAAAGCTTTCTTGGTAATTCTCTTGTGGAGAAGCATAGTCAGCATACACATGAAACAGTAAACAAATTTACGTGAAAGGAATAAGATCAAATGAAAAAGGGAAGAGACCGATGAGCACTCCACGTCAGTTTTTATATAGGAGGTTTGTATAAAAACTGGTACTTTACGTGCAGTCTATTGGATAAAAATCTTTGCAAAGTTCTAAAAAAGGCATATCTTTGAAGGTGCATGCTTGGCTCTAGCGAGAAATTCCCCTTATGTCTGCGAATTCTTTCGCCTTATTTGCGAGCTTACTATAACACAGCTCATCAATCCCAAATACGCTCTACAAAAACTGGTTAAAATTGAAAAAGTCAAAGCACATTCGAATCTCAAGCAAATGGACCGTAAATTATGGTACCACCAGGTGCTTCAGAAAGCAAATCAGAGCAGTCAATTGCAGAAAAGTCGTAAAAGAGTGACAGATAGTGGCGAATTCTATCTGGAGAAGGAGGGAAAGGACAAGGTAGAACACCGCCAATATAGGGGGGGGGGGGACCCTCTTGTAGATACGCGTGTTCCACACGTATTTCCTTTAGAAGGCAGAGGAGAAGAGGCTTAACAATTGAAAACGTTACTTGGGTGGCAAAGACAGAAATACTCAATGCAATAGAATTCGATTCGATCAAAACTTGGTCAACAGTCCGTGCCGTTTATTTGATTCTCTGCTGTCGTCTGCAGTAAGAACAGGACCTTTTGTGACAAAAGGACCATTCTGTAAAACAGGCAAATCTATTGACTTCGTAAATATCTTCCAAAGACGAACTGTACCAAAGAATTCGGGATCTATCCGAATCGGAGAGGGCATACACTGTTTTTGCGTCTATTCCCTACCTTGAGGTTCTTCGAGAGCTTTAGCTGCTGTCCCATGAGCAAGGGCTTTTATTTAATTTCAGTGGATATGGTTGTGTGGCATGGGCTGGCCTAGGAAACTGGCACCTTGGGTTGCCCCTCCCCCCTTCGATTAGGATAGATCCAGAATTCGCTGTAGACATGTCATATTGCTATGTATAGTAGTCGAGTAAAGTAAAAGATCTGCCTTTTTACATACTAAAATGCAGCCAAACTGACTGCAGCTGAGGAAAATTATATAGCGAATTTATTTTTTAATCTAATATTATATATTATATTAATCTAATAATGTATTAATCTGTTATCGAATTTACCGATTTTAACGAAAAAATTCTTCGTTAAAAAATAGTCGTTAAAGTTTACCGAAAAATTTAATGCACACTCCTGCTCCGAACGCTGTTTCCAAACTTGTGCTCCGTATCTGCAACAGTTCTGGGGCAAATGAGTTGTGAACGATTTTCAGTCTTCCTCCTTAACCCTCTCTCTGCGCAGAATCCTCCAGTCACAAGAAGGCGAGCTCAAGTAGGCTGGAAACAGCGGTGGCGGGAGGTACTCTGTGGATAAGGGAGAGGTGTGCTGGGGCGAAGTGGTTTGTGGTTTGGCTCTCCTAGATCAGCACCTTAAACCCTCACGGGCGAACTTTGGAGGAAGAAACTTCTTCCACCTCGGGAGTCGTGAAAGTACAGTAGAACCCATGAATCAGCATTTCTTTCCGATGACTTTTTCCTTGCGATTCTAAATAGAGTTGATTGGTTGATTGTGGTGACTAATTCGGGCAGCGCAAAAATGTATCAGAGAGTCGAAGCACAAACGACTCGCTCTCCCACACCGCCTCTCTACTCGCTAGGAAGGCAAACTGAAAATGGTCTGTAACTCCGTTCCCCAGAAGGGTTTGGCAGAGGTGGGACACATATTTGGAACCAGCATTCGAGGCCACATTCAGTGATATACGCACAACCGACCAACATCTGTTCCAAACCGTATTGAGCGGCTACGCTGTGTAAAAAGATAAACAGGTTCATGCCTTCCATGTTGTGTTTTCAGCACCACCTACAGCCACTAGTAGGTTTAAGCACGGCTTAAAATTTACGATTTGGGCGATTTTAACAAATTTTAACGATTCACGACATTTTGTGTCATAAATCGCAATCTTTCGTAGACGTGATCCCTTAACCCTCGAAGCTACTAACGACTACGTGGTGTTGATGTAACTCGGGCAATAACGATATGGCCACCGCCAAAGTTCAATTTTCGATGAATTTTGGCATGGCGTTGTTAAACTGTTAGTGTGATCTTGTTATAGCCGTTGACCAAGATTGTTATCCACTTTTTATTCGGCTTACGTTTCGGCCAGTTTCGCGTTCTTCAAAACCTGACTGGTCGGAAACATCTATGTACAACACTGCCAGCCCAAACAACATTTCACAGTACAGCGTATGTACTAATCTCAATGTGAGGAGAATTACGTAGGGAAACAAGGAAGGCCCTCTGTTTCAGAATAAAGGAGCATTTGAATGGTCATAGAAAAGGTAATTCCTAGATTCCTTTGAGAAACACAGGGTCCTTTGGCAAGCAGCTCCTTGTTAGAGGTCTCTGTGCCGATATTGTCGATAGTGCGAGAAGGCGACATTGCAGGACCGGCAGGAGATTAGAAGCGTTTCGGATCACGGCTGTGAGTCCTCGGCTCAACTGGGGAGGAGTGTCCGGTAGTAACCCAAGAGCTCGCACCCTTGGCAGAGTTTCTGTGAGTTTCGATTTTCATGATCTTACCCAAAGGCCGATTAAGTCGGGTGGTCTCGAGGCTGGGACTCACTCACCACGTCTAAATCCATCTGCGGGTATTTATTGGTCCGCATAGGCATCAGGGGTGCACATTTAACCTTTAACCTTCTGACGAATTTAAGAAATTAATGGCATTTTCGTTAAAATCTTGCTTAACGACTAAACGGAAATTTTTTTCCTCGCTGAACTGCCAACCACGTCGGCGAATGAATCCACTAACTCTAAGATGCTGGTCTGCCCCCCCCCCCTCGTAAGATCTGCCTATACCCATTTGGCACTGCTTATCCCAAAGTACTTTTATTTGTCATCTGGGACAGTCGAGACGGAGAGAACGAGACGGGTCTTTTCAAATGATCAGCGAAGAAACTAACAACAAACAAATTGGAGCGCTACTTTTTCTAAACGTTACCATTCCGCTAGTAGGCTCTAATCGTATTTTATTAGTTCCTTCGGCGCGAATTAGCTACGTGCGGATCACGTTGTAGGAGAGCCCTATGCAACGTTCTGTGTTGTACGAAATTAAGTCTTATGCAGCACTCGCTGTGTTCTACCCCAATGATGAACTGATCTAGGCCATCTCTGATGTAAGTGGGTATGTGTCTTCCTGCTAAGGCGAATATGCACTAACAAGAGAACTGTCTGAACGGCACGCCAAGAACGAGTACTACAGGGAGAATCTCCGTCCTCCAAATAGTGACAGAACATGCTTTGTTTTTGCCGAATCCTTCAGGCAAAAGAGTAATAGGATGTTATGGTTAAGGGTCGCAGAGCGAGTTTACCACGGCAGCACAAGATGCGGGTGCCGTGCAGGGATGAGCGGATAACAAAATTTCCAAACCCGGATAACGGATAACGGATAATTTTGCCCAAAAATCGCCGGATAACGGAAAAACGGATAACGAACAAACAACAAAAACAAAACTGGGCTTAAACTGCTTTAGTTTCAACATCAGACATGGAACCAACTGCTGTCAAATTATAAGTCCTTTCTAACGACTTTAATGGAGTTTTTTTTTAAACATAGTGCAGTCACCTTAACAAAGCCCTATGGGATTCTCACGAAGCTTCAGTAAAAGAAACGCTTCTTCATTGCCATCCAAACCGATGCCGAGTTCGAATTGCGAACCACAATTCCTTCACCAGGTTCCGCGAACAAGACCGCCAAGATGTGAAACTAAAACTGCTTTACAAGCTCCACTCTGCTGATGTTTCGCCATGATCACCTTAATCAAAGTCTGGAAAAGATAAGGAGAGATTGAGAATTTGTTCATCCAAGCACATTTCCGTAGTACAATTTACAATTTTTCATGTTTTTGCCGTTAAAACGAATGGGAAGACGAGACAAAGGATGCGTAAAACAGCCCAACTAACAGTATAGAAACATTCATAAGTGGCCCTTGGAGGGGAAGAATGTGAGACTCATTCACCTCTTATTCACTCACATTTCCTCCATTGAACAGCAACTTGCTGGCATTTTGTAAGTTTCCATTGTTGAGTTGTTTTACTGATCAATCGTCAGGTTTTCTTTTTGAATTAAGACTGTGACCAAACAGAATGATCCTTGGATAAATGGCTCCTCCGATGCCTCTTGACTTTTCTATGCTAGGCCGACTCAGCCGAATAAAGTCTGCATAACAATCTTGGTTTCGCAGCTTCACACGGATCGATACTCTTGTTCGGCAGTATCCCAAGATCTAGAGTTTAGTGCAGTTCAATTGCACTATTTAGATTTTTAATAGTGAGGATCAATTTCTTAGGATTACGGAGGTACTACTAGTACCAGCGTACTGAAAATACTTTCAGGAAATCGTTTCTCTAAACACACCTCAACAATTTGTAGGAGCGTAGCTTTCTCCACTCATTTAGATTGAACCTGTACCCATTTTGCTTGTATTCATTACTGCTCAGCGGTATGTGTTTAATGCGTTACAACAGTCTATCAGTAAAAACTTAAATACCTTTGCCGCATGCTACCTACACATTGCAATCGTGGAAAAGAACGCTAAATTCGGCACTAAGCAGTTCATCTTGTATGTGCCAGGACCTCCACTTGTGACCGTCAGTAATATTATCAAGGCAGCGTGTATGCATTCTTGGTTTGCATATGGCTTGTGGTGAAAAGCTCATGAAGAAATCAGCCCATAGTAGGTTTCATAGATGTATGGCATAAATGAACGACCCTGGAAGGATGGAAGTTAGACGTCTTTCCAACCACGTCACCAGTGCCTGAAGTCACCCACCTTCTAGATTTAAATGCCCTCTATTGTTGCTCGCGAACACTCCTATGATTATGAAGCTTACACAGCTATGCAATACCACGCCCAAACCTAGGTATCAGCCAATTTGTTGTTCGTTATCCGGCCCAAAATTGCCGGATAACGAACAACAAAACGGATAGGCCAAAACCCTCCGGAAACCGGATAACGGATAACGGATAACGGATAATCCGCTCATCCCTGGTGCCGTGGCTCCAGGATGTCGCGCGCTAGCCGCATGCGACGCCGCGGCGCTGAAACGCGAACGAGCGCTCGGTGACGCATGGTAGCCGCGAAGCACGAAATTTTGTCAGTGTTCTGCGGACCCTTAACCATAACATCCTTTTTGACGTTTACTGCTGTTTTCTTTAAGTCAAGCTAGTTACGCCTGCTATAAAATTAATGAAATCGACAACTTCCTTCTTTAGCATTCACCTAGCGATGGCTATACGAGGCCTACATACAGGGGAAGCTGAAGAAATCTTTGTATGTTTCTTTGGAGATCTTATGTATGTATCTTTGGGGAAAGTAGAGCACTGGTTTCGGTTTGCGCTTTACTCCACCAAACACCTTAGACCTTGGTTAGACCTAGCGTGCTCAACCCCCTGTAGTGCCACCACAGGGAGCCCCAAATGAAATGAAAGAGGAACTCTCTCGGTGGAGGCGCTTGGAAGAAAATGGATGACGCCTCTGCCTCTGCTTGTAGATTGGAGAAATACGGAGGTCCTTAGCTAAAGGGGTGCTCGCCAATGGTATTATACGTGAGCTATGACAAGTGAGTTGGTGACCGTCAAGTGTAGCACAAAGTTAGGATTAAGGGAAAAGCTACGGATTAGTGCGCTAATCCCTCCTCCACCAAAAGAAACCTACAAACATTTGCTATTGAAACTTCTAGTTAGTAATCCCGTCCAAGTTCTTGTTTTGAATTTCCCTCACCAGATCCTTGACCATTTCAGTCATTTGAAATTGATTGAATCTCATTTCGCCCGCAGTGCACTAACAACCACTCCCTCTTTCCTACCAGGAGTCATAAGACTTGTCTCATCCTTATTTCATGTGTCTTTCCTTCTTCTGTGCAGTCGACGTCGCCGGCACACACTTCCGCGCTCTAGCCCGAGTAACTAGCCGTCGCTGTCGGAAGCAGTCGCTCCGCGACAACTCGTCCAATTTCGTCGCGCACCGTGCGCGACGCCAGGTGGGGTTTGCGTGGCGTTGGAGTTATGTTTCCCTCAGGTGCCGTGGACTTGGTGGCGCAGTGGTGGAGTGGTTGCCTCATGTTCATGAGGTCGAGGGTTCGGTTCCCATGCTACGCCGCGTTTTTGCACTTTTACCATAGTATCGAATTTCCATATCTGATCTTGTGCTTGGCTTCACAGTTTCTGCCCAGTGGTACTCCGCTGCAGTCCAAGCCTGGAATCTCAATGCAGTCCCTTTTCCACAGTTCTCAAACTTGTACTGGATAACAATTCTAGTATAGCCAAACCTTTTCCTCCGAAACGGTCTGTCCTCCCGAAAATGTGATAGTGTCTTCACTGGTTAGTGGCGTCGTGATTTCGGCACAATCCTCTTCTGATTGAAACTCTTGGTCCTCTTCTTCCACTACCTACAACTTCCACACTTCGTCGATTTCCAGCTGTCACAGTTCGAAATCCCGTAGGATATCTACCATCCTTTCCGCCAGCTTCATCTCGTCTAACGAAGGAACATCATCCAGTGGAAATCCACACTTCAGTGTAATTTTCGTTAGATTAATAACCACTCGAGGGTTAGCAGACATTGTAGAGTCAGTGTAGGCGGCAGCAGCTTGTTATGACCGCGCGACTTTGTAAGCATAACAGAGGCGAGAATATTGATCGAGGTGGTAGGTCAAGTTGAAGATCATGTGGTTCCCTCCTACGCTGTGAGTACAATGGTGGCACTCACCTCACCGACACTAATAAATTGCATTTGAAGCATTTTTCTGGCATTCTGCCGCTGCTTCATGTTGTTCTTGTATCAAAATTTCTTACATTGACAATGAGAATAATTTATTGGAGTAAAAGTTTCATACAAAATCGCATTTAGCATATTTCGGACATTGCTGGTGAATTACGAGATGTCGACAAATAATAAGTAATAAAAACATCTTACCGTAGCAAACTCCAAAAACAAGTTCAGATATGGAAATCTCTATGGAAATCTGATACTATGGTAAAAGTGCAAAAACACGACGTAGCTTGGGAACCGAGCCCTAGACCTCACTAACATGAGGCAACCCCTCTACCACTGCGCCACCCAGCCCACGGCACCCTCATCTGACGCTGCCTTGGTAAACTCGCGGACCCTTAACCATTACATCCTATTACTCGTTTGCCTCAAGGATTCGGCAAAAACAAAACATGTTCTGTTACTATTTGGAGGACGGGGATTCTCCCTATAGTACTCGTTCTTGCCGTTCCGGTGTACCGTTCAGACAGTTCCCTTGTAGGCGGGCTGGCGCCCGCTGCGCACCGGCAAGGCATCATGAAATGGGTACGTTCACTAGTTCTTCACACTAGCTAATCAATCCAATTATTGTAATGATTTAGGTAAATGTTTTCTGTGCTTCTTTAAGCTAGGTATACTACAATTTTAGGCGCTGTTGTGTTGTGTTAATAATGTTTTTTAGCACATAAATAAGTTATATCAGCCAGACCCCGGGGTTCCATCCCGAGTTTCCGCTGACGCGGAAGAGAGCACAGGCACCAGCTGGCTAAGCACCGAAAGAAACCCTTGATCACAGTGTAGAATAGTCGCTCTCTAATTGTAGCCGCTCAGCTCAATTCTTAATTTCTTGGAGACTGATAACAGCGAGCGGACGTTGATCCTTTACTGTTGTTAAAAAGACAAGGGTGATGAACAGCGCGAGGCAAGGTGCATCAATGAATGGCTTAAAAACCGGTGACGATAATGCACGAACATGCTGACGACCGTAACGGACAGATAGGGTGGGAGCTCCAAAAACAAACGACAGACAGAGTGACAGGAATAGTCACACTGCACAGCCGAGCGATCCGGAATAATATCGGTCATGCACATGCCATCTTACGATTAGCCAGTTTTCGCCAGACATCCGTCGCACTTTTCGGGTATTTTTGTACTTCCACGACAGGCATATTATTGCCTTTAGGTCGAAAGTGTGTCCATCAGCGGTATTTAATAGACAGTTCTGTGAGCGGTCTCGCTCGCGTCTACTGCTTTCTTCTCAAAGGCCAAATCGCGCCCAGTTTTTGAACGTTCTCCTCTACTTTTACTCGACAACTTATGGGCGCAGTCTGCTATTCAAACTATGGTTCGCACTTGGAACGCCAAAAGCTATACTTTGAAATAGATCACGCAAGAAGAATTTCATTAATGACGGTGCGTTTGAAAAATTAGATTGGTTATCTAGGTTGCAACACCCCTCTGTCGCACAAAATAACTATCATATGAAAGACTTCCGCAGGTGGTCAGAGCTTTTAACTTTGTAGTGGAATTCATCACATTCCGCTTAATATCACGCGTTTCTTCAGTAGTTTGTGGAATGTGTCTCGCGCATATGGTTTCTACTTCAATATCCCTGAGGCCTCGTGCATACTTCCCGTCGCCTCGATAAGTTTTTTTTGACGAGAAAAAATTTGAGCAGCTCGCTCGTCGCGCAGCTCATCGCTCTTCACGGAGCGCGACGGCGATCCGTCCAGGACCAACGCTAAACACCGCGAAAAAGTATGTTATGCCCGCGATGGGCTCGGGAAACGATCGCACTCTCTGACCGCCGCTGTAGTGGCGGCTGCGGCGACGTTCCCTTTAACTATTCGGGCGCGTGCGGCGGAATGACCATGAACTGAGCGCCGCGATGGTACCGCGGCGATGGAAGTATGACCCCGGCATAAGCCCTAGTTTATACTTGCGCCGCCACGCAGCTGAAGAAATGCGTGATATTAAACGGAATGTGATGAATTCCACTACAACGTCAAAAGCTCTGGCCACCACGACCGCCATAGATATCGATCTTTCGCGCCTCCCGGTCGATATCTATCTCGACCATCATGCCGCGTCGCCCAGCGGCGCAAGTGTAAACTAGGGCTAAGGCGGCGACATTCGGCGTTACGACATCTTTGGCTCGGTCCAGCCAATAATCTTATGTCTTAGCTGTCATTCTGTTCAGCTAAGCTTTTTAAAAGCTCATGGAAGTTCGCGCTGGGTCTGCCGCAACAAAATAGTGAGCGCGAAGACTAAGAGCGTTTACAGCTATATTCCTGAATTTGCGATTGTGGAGTCGAGCTGGGTGTGACTGCTATCGTTCTCCCAAAAAGTCGGAAGCAAGGGCGGAATTCGGAGTGTTACAAGAATGCATCACACTCGGACTCAGCATCACGCTGCAATTTCCATACGAACATCATCCACTTTACAGTCAATGAAATAAAAAGGGTAACGTGCTGGGCAAGTCCGCGGTATAATTCCTTCGTGTAATACCCCCACAAATTTGAACTTGCTATCACTTTCAAAAAACTAAGCCATTTTTGTGTCTGACAAAATGAAATTTTTATGAAATTTCACTTTCACTTTTGGAGCAGGTATCTTATGAATTATCAAAGAAAAACATTATAAGTTTTCAATCGAAAATTCACTTTGACGTACAGAGAGAGTGTTTTGTCTAATTTGAAAGAATGCCGTTTTAATTTTGAAGACGATCATTTGATTTCGAATGTACAGTTGCTTCAGAAATGTCCAGTTAGCAGTGAAAATAGTATATATGAGATATATTATATTATTATATTATTATAATATTATATACCATTTTCAGGTCGAACTGGACAATTTCCAAATCAAATTGGACATTTTTCAAATCAAATTGGACACTTTTCACGTCAAATTGGACACTCTTCTAAGCTCGCCTAAGACTTTTTAAATCAAAGAGAGCTTTCCGAATTGCAACAACCTTTATAGAGGTTGAACTACAGACGCAATAAAATGGTTAGAAAAAATTTTGTTCAAGGAACATTTAGAATAACTTTTTTTAAACTTTAGCTGCCCGAATTAGTGTAATAATTTTATAACATTTTTACTTTTGAAGAAAAAATAACAATTTGTATTTTGTTTCAAAGCGCAGCAAAGCAGCAACCATTTTTCAAAGCGCAACCCGAACTGAGATCGGATTGTGCCATGTACTTAAAAAGCTCGTCGCGATTTTTATTTAATTAATAACGTAAAGGCTGTTTACAGGGAATTACGAGGTGTGCGCATTCTTAGCAGTTGTGCTTGTTGCATTGTCTACAGTTTTTTGTTCGAGGAAAATTTCAGTATGTTTTCTTCAAACCTTTAATTCACTTACCCAATAAGGTGAACACTTTGTTTGAAATTTTACAAAATTCTAGTTCTTCGTGGAAATATAATGCTTGATAGCATGTTTTAAAGAACAGAAAGCCGGAAATTTTTAGTGCCAAGAGATGAGATTATGCCATCCACTCGTCCAAGACGATTGATTGATAGTGTAAATGCTGCTTACGTGAAACAAGAAGGTGCGGATATGCGCGTTCTTCACAATTGTAATTGTTGCATTGTCTACAGGTATGTATAAATCAACATATAAACATAATCAGCATATACATAATATAAATCTACACAAGCAGTATTATCCTTTTCCATTTCATGTCCCAACTATTACATTCTTTTGCCTAAAGAATCGTGACGAGATTTTGGAGTGCATGGCACAATCCGGTCTTTTAGTTCACTTTATGGTTGCAGCTTTGCTGCGCTTTAAAACGAAACACAAACTGTTATTTTTTCTCCAAAGGTAAAAATTTTACAAAATTATTACACTCATTCGGGCAGCTAAAGTAAAAAAAAAATAAAGTTATTCTAAATTTTCCTTGAACGAAAAAAAATTCTAACCATTTTATTGAGTCTGTAGTTCGACGTGTATAAAGGTTGTGCAATTCGGAAGAGTTCTCTTTGATTTAAAAAGTCTTAGGCGAGCTTAGAAGAGTGTCAATTTGACGTGAAAAGTGTCCGATTCGACCTGAAAATGGTACATATGGGATAAAAGGATAAAATACGGCATTACTCAATCGCTCTTCTGATGCTCTACGCATTCGGTTTCTACGGGATTTCGGGGAGTTCCATTGTGTATTTGCCGTAGACTTGCTGTGGCCAGCCGATGAAGATGTCAGAGCTTTGTCGCTCCCAGACAAGTCTGGTACCGCGCCACCGACCCTGAAGTGATGGAAGGCTGGTCGGCCTAGGCAGGAAATCCGAACCAACAACAGGGTATCAGGTGCCGGCGACAGCCTTCACCTTCTCCGACTGCGCTACACGCGCGCAGGTATTATATATACAGCGGAAAATGCTCTCATCAACGTCACGGGCGCATGGTAGCCAAACTTGACCCGATATCACTTCATTCTCAGTTCCAATTTCATAAACATATCTCATCTTGTTGTATGTCTTATGGTTAGAATTAGTGGATTCACAGACTTTAAATAATTTTTAAATTCTATAATATGTCGTGAAAATTGGACCAATTGCTCAATATACGCATTTATTATAGTAGCAGTATTAGGGACAGAATGAACATAATTAAAGTTCTTGTTGTTCTTCATCCGTATATGCCACAAACAAGATCATAGTTAACCCTCATGCATAGAATTCAAGGCTATTTTAACTATCATATACAACTTGACTTCCTTTTATTTTGATCCTTTTTATTAATACGCCTTCTAAAGAATAATAATCAATACCATTCTAACATAAATTATGAAATAAACTGTAATTATTTGGCAGATAATGGGACAGTGTAAGTAATTAGATTTCAAAAAAGTTGAACTTGAAGACATTAAAATATTTTATTACAACTGTATAATATAAAGTTAGAATTTTTTTACTGTTAATACAATTCCTTTCAATTTTATTTAATTTTCCTAAATCTGTCAAGGCAAAGTTTTTGACCTTGACCAGGCCAGTGGCCACGTCAAGTTGACGATTAGCTAATTTTCTTACTAACTGTTCAAATATTTAGTTTAGTCTTGACTCACCGACTTGCCATAGCGTTGCGTTAAACGACCTCCAAAAAATTAACAGAGGTTGTCACATTAATCATGTAGTCAAGATGGTAACATTAATTTATTGCTGTAATTTTAATTTTACTCTCTTATTAAGGCAAGGTACCTAGAAAACCTTGTCTCGGCCAGTGGCCACGTCGCGTTGAACAAATTTTCAAATTTGATTTTGTAATGTTTTAATATACCGTTGGTTACAAAATAGACTAACCATGTGATATTTAGTTACCCATATCCTAAAAATATTAATATCTCAGTGCTCATATAATTATTTGATAATATAATTACGTGTTTGGTATTAGTTGTCATTCTCCTTTAGTCTGCCTTTAACCTTACCAACATTTATTTGTTATAATGTAATATACAATTCAATTCAATTTATTTATATACATTTTTAAACCATCTTTCCCCTCCTTATTAATATAAATTATATAAACATTTGTTTAAAATAAATGATTACTAAAATAAATTAATCATAATTCTTATTTAAATCCTTACGAGTTTATATCCATTGAATATCAAATTAAAAAAAATATTAACTTTATAAAGTGAATAATTTAAGTGAAAAATGTAAAAATATTACTTCCAATTACGCTAGAATTTACTTTCAAAATCATTTCGACAATAGAACTTAATTCAAATGTGTGTTCTAATTCATACATCCAGTTGAAATGTAGCGATAAGAGGACCCCACCTCTTGCCTTAATAAAATAAGGGTTCTTTTGAAGGAGTAATAAAAGCAGGAGTTTGCAGGGGAAAATTCCTGTGCTTCCAAAAGAACCGTTTCTTCAAAGTACATGTGCATCTTAATAATTGGTTTAAGTTGTTTATTTTTATTTGAAGGAACACCAATAGGGTGGTATGGACCAAATACTAGCGGTAACCCGGTGGCAGCCCCACTAAATACCTCCCCTAATTCAAAACATTGTAGAGCTTGGGCCTGTTCTGCACTTTATTGTTCTCGCCTGCTCAAAGAGCACAAAATTCTAGTCCTTCCAACCCAAACCGTTACTATAAAAATAATAATTTTACTAAAAGTAAGGTTAATGGTATTAATATTTTGAATAATTTTGGAAATTATTACAAATGTAATAATTGTTCTTTAATCAATTAAATTCAACAATAGAAATGTATAGGTATATTAATACTTTTAAGAAAAATAATCTTAAAAAGGTCATAAAAGTTACATAGTTTAAATAATATAGATCAGTATAAATATAGAATTCTTGTTATTATGTTATGTAAATTCAGATTTAGCGAAAATAAAAGTTTATGTTTACAATCAGAACAGAAGAATAATAACTATATTAACATAGGAGTCAAATATATAAGCAATGCTCTAGATACAGTTAACTTGAATAAAATACTTAGTAATAGATATATACATGAAGTTATAGAAAATAATTCTAATTCTAAAAAAATTTACCTTTTAGATGTGTATTTAAATCACAACATTCTTTCTCAAAAAAATGTTTAACTATAATGCATTAATTAGAAATACAACCTTGTCAGAATTAGATTCAATCTTTAGGCGCAAATGCTTATGTAAAGAAGTAAAATATAAAAAATTTGTTGACCAAACACATGAACATATTATCACTGGAAATCTAGAAATAATTTCAGATAAAGTTATTAGAAATATAATTAAGAAAGGCACAAAATTTGTCCCAAAACTTAATGTTTCTAAAGAAGACATTCAATTCTGGTTCGAAGAAGTTTTTTCCTTATTTCTAGACAAAGTTAAGAATAAATATAAGTTAAAAGATTTTCACCTTAATTTGATTAAAGAAAAACTCAATATCTTAAAGAAAAAAATCTGAAAACCTTTACTACATCATGTTATTATAGAAAACAAATCCGATAATGAATTTAATACATATAATATAGAATACTTGAACTTTTCAAAGAAAAATTTTGTTATATGTCCACTTGATAAAGCAAATAACAATTATAATTTCATTTGTAAAAAATTCTATTCAAGACCTTTAGCTAAAGAAATGGGAATTATTTTAGAAAACAGTAAGTTAAAAATTTCTTGCTCTAATCAAACATATGAAATATATAATAACGAGAGCGAACCGGAAATTATTAACAGACATAAAATACTATCATACTCTATAATAACGGGCTAAGCGATTAGCCATGGAGCACGTCAAAAATTAGGGCCGGAAACATCAGGGGCGGAAACATCAGGGGCGAAAACATCAGGGGCGCGAAAATATCAGAAAATACCCAGACGCCTTCTACGTGCCTGGTGATGCCGTAGACGTGCCGAACACGTCGGCAACCGCGCCTGGCGATGCCGTAGACGTGTCGAACACGTCGGCGACTGTGCATGGCGAGCCGTAGACGTGCCGAACACGTCGGCGGCCGTGCCAGGCATTTAGATGATCATCGACGGGAGGCGCTTATAGCAGGGGAGGCAATCGATATCGATCGATATTATCGATTTTTCTGTGTATTTCGTGCAAGCTCCCTGAAACGGCAGCCCTGGGGGTAATCGAGGTCGCTGAACACGAATCTGAAGTCGAGCAATCGATATCGATCAATAATATCGATTTTTTGTGGATGTCGTTTTGGCGATCGGAAATTTCAGTCCTAGGGGTGTCGTGGTTGGTGATCGCGACTCTGAATCCCGTTATTGAAGTGTCGAGCGCCATCAATCCATTTGGGCCGTATTATCGATTTTTTGTGGATATCTTTCTTTCGGTCCGAAACTTTCCTCCCGGGGTGGTCGGGGTCGCTGCACGCGAGGTCAAAGTCCCTTTCTGAAGAGTCGATCGCCATCAATGCAGATTGAGCCGTTTTAACAATTTGTTTGTGGATGTCGTTCTGGCGATCGGAAATTTCAGTCCTAGGGGTGTCGTGGTTGTTGATCGCGACTCTGAATCCCGTTATTGAAGTGTCGAGCGCCATCAACCCAGATTGAGCCGTATTATCAATTTTTTGTGGATATCTTTCTTGCGGCCCGATCTCCCGCCCCTGGGCTAATCGACGTCACTGAACTCGAATCTGAAGTTCATTTTTGAAGTATCGGTCGCTATCAATCGATATCGACCGGAATTACCGTTTTTTGTGTAGTAAAGGCGCTGTTACCCTACCAAAACCCAGGTTTGAATAACGCGCCATGTGCGGTTACACTCTTTAACGTGCAGTGTGCCTTGGTGCGTGAAGTTTCGAAAATCATGGCTTAATATCGATTTTTCTGTGGATATCTTTCTTGCGGTCCGGTACTTCCGTCCTGGGATAATCGATGTCGCTGAAGGCGAGGTGAAGTCCACATTTGGGGTGTCCATCGCCATCAATCCATTTGGGCCATATTATCGATTTTTTGAGTGGATTTAGTTAGTGAGCGGGGGAAATAGGGGGGGGGGGTGAATTACGGCACGAAAACACGAAAATAGCGAAAAATACCCAGACGTTTTCTCCCTGCCTGGGAACTTCAGCCCTGGAGGTGGTCTAAGTCTCTTAACACAAATCTGAAATTCGCGTTTGAAGTATCGATCGCCATCAATGGATATTGATCAAGCTATAGATTTTTTGTGAATATCGTCTAGGCGGTTTAAAACTTTAGCCCTGAAGGCAGTCGAGGTCACTCAACACGAATCTGAAATTCGTTTTTGAAATACGGATTACCACTAATCGATACTGATCAAGTTACCAAGCGCGAAAATAGCGGAAAATACCCAGACGTCTTCTACGTGCCAGGGATTTAGAAGACGTGCGGAATTCGTCGCGTGACGTGCATGGGACTCAAAGGACATGCCAAAGGCTTCGCTCAGCGTGTTTGGGGATTCAGATAGACGTGCCGAAAACGTCGTCCGCTGAGGATGGATCAGTGAGGGGGACCGGTAGCAGTAATGGGGGACCGTTTCAATAGGGGAAGACCAGTAGTCGGGAACCAATAGATCGCCCTATCATACCATATACTATATACTATACGTTTTTTTTATATACTATACGAGCCTTTTGTACTCCTAGGTAGGAAAGAAAGCTAGTAGAGTAGAGTAGCTAACTTGATGTGATTCTCCTTAGCTTAATGATACTGCAAAATCGCGCGAAGCACGCATGTGCGAGGAACGCCGATAGGCGTGACGGAGCACTTGTGTTTAAATAACAAACTTAAAATTGAACAAACAGAAAGAGTTCCATTGATATGTTGTTTACCAAAGCTACACATAAAGCCAGTCAAATTTAGATTTGTCACTGGAGCATATAATAGCCCCATAAAACCTCTTTCAAAAGAAATAACTAAAGTTTTTACTTTTTTTAAGAAACACTTCATTAAATATACTGATGTAATAAGATTAAATCTTCCGCTGTACAGATATTATACAGCGGAAGATTTAATCTTCTTCACTAAATATTTGCTTGAAAATAGTTTTACAATTTTTGCAGGAATAATCTATAAACATATTGAAGGGGTACCGCAGGGAAGTAATTGTAGTTCATTACTTACTGATCTTACGTTATCAATATTTGAATATAAATTTTCCAAAAAGCTAATACCACAAAATCGTTATATAATCATACATCCGTTTAGATACATGGATGATATTCTTATAATTCATGATAAAAATAATGAATACATACAAGAATTACTTTACGAAATATACGAAAATTCTCTTCAATTTGAAACAACGCATAAGTCAGATAATGATTGCGATTATCTCGACCTTAACATCAGAATTGTCGAGAATAAGCTAATAACAAAATTATATAATAAAACAGACAGTTTTAAATTTTACGTTATTAGATTTCCACATTTCAACTAAAATATATCTATTAAGGTTAAAAAATCAATAATATTCACAGAAGCATTAAGAATTATTAGATGCTGTACAGCTTTTAAAGACTTAGTTGAAAACATTATCAAGTTGATAATTAGACTTATTAAAAGTAACAATCCAATAGATATAATCATAAGAAATATATTGAAATGTTCAAGTAGAAACAAACATTTATTATATAAATATAATCAACATAATGTATTACATCTTATACCCAATTTACTTAATTATAATACAAAAATATTAAATACCAAAATAATAACACTTCTCAGATGGAGTAATAAGGTTTTTCTTATATAACTATATTATATATTACATATTCTTATTATATATAACATTAGAATGGAAACAAGAAGTATTTGGACGGATAGTGATAGAGATATATTTGATATACTTTTACATAAACATAGGCAGATTCATTTTATTATTACCTCTTGAAACGACCGGTAAGTTTCTAAGTTGAAATACATAAATTGCATAATAATTTAAATACACTAAAAATAAATAAATAAAGAGATAAAATAATTAAAAAATTGGAACACATAAAAATATTTAAAATTATTAAAAAACATATAATTTTAAAAAATTAAGATCAATAAGAAGTCAAATATCAATAACAAAAGTTTAATAACAATAACAATTATAAATAAAAGACAGTAACTAAAATTATAAAAGTAATCAGAATAAATATACAATAAAGAAAAGAATTTATAAAAAAAAATAATAAATAATAATAAATAATAAATAAAAAATGTATATATATATGTATATGTATATATATTTATGAGTATGTGTATACATGTGTACATGTGTGTGGGTATATGAATCACATTGGGTTTATAGTTTGTGACAATGTGCCAGGTTGCCGGTTCCATAATGTAGTATAATTATGTTTAAACATAAATGTTACCTGTATTTTCAATTGTAAAATTTAGTTGCTAGTACAAGTTAAAACATTTCTTTAATATTTCGCTCAATACAGTACTACCAACTAAATTAATTAGTTACCTTCTTCACTGATGAGCCTCGGGGTAGCTTATTATAACATGTTTTGTATGAAGATATAGGCGAAACAAAACATGTTTAAGTTATTGTTAGCTGTCGTTGTTTCAGATGATGTTGTTGTCATTTGTTCAGAGTTGTTGTTTCATTATATTTTATATTATTGAAGAGCTTAAAGTAAATTATTAACAAAATATTAAATTAAAAATAATTTTTGTTTTAATAAATGGTGGTACAATAATTATCTAAACATTTTTACGTATAGATTTTCACCTAATTCTATTGTCTGAGAAGGATAAAACGCTGTTTTTGTATCGCCTGGGATCGCAGGTCAGTGTGCATATAGGGCCGAATACGCATTCAACCTTCTCTCTATTCCGTTGAAGTGGAATGCGTGGTGTAACCCGCACAGGGCTTGACTAAGGCCAATCTTTACCCTTCACTCTTATCTTTTTCGACGTCAGGGAATGGAATGAAATTGCTACCACAAGTCTAGAGAATGTAAGAGTCTGTGGAATTTGAGGGTTGAACGCTGAGGAAGAGAAAGGCTTCACTATAGGTACTACTTAGTTGGCTAATTTCTTTGGCGGATTTTGATGAGAGGCCGGTAATAAGAGCAGCTGTCAGTGTCGCTTCGCGTTTTCGTTCTGAGGTCGTCTGGTGGTGAACCGCTGCTTGTTAGACGGCTATCGAACAGTGAGGTCGGCCTCTTCCGTTCATCTGGTCTCGTTGGGAACGAGTCTTTAGGTGCACCTCCATTTCGCTTGCAATCCCTCGCTTTCCCTTTGGAAGCCTTCCAGTCACATTTGTTCCGTCTAGAGCTTTGAAAAAACCGATCCTGCCAACACTTAGCAGTATGATTCATAATTCCCAAATTTGTAGCACGGTGCACCTCTTCCTTGTGAGATAGTCATCACAGAAGGAGGAAATTTGACCTCATCTTATTCCATAGGATTTTGCAACGGGTCACTGGTCTTCAACTTGATCAGTTTGGTACCCACAGAACATTTACTAGAAGTGGAGCTTCATTGTTAGTGCTTCCGCGTGCCAGACGTAATCTTTGGCAACGTTTCTTTACAATTAGAGGTCGGTCTGACCACTTCCGACTCAGCAAGAAAATAATAATTTTGAGCGGAATTATGTCCTTTAAAAACACGATAGATATTGGTATTTGGTTGTGGTTCGGGCTTGTTGTGTTGTGTCTTAGTTGTTATCCTTGCATTGTATTCATTCAAAAAATGGTATTGTTCAAATAATCAATTCGTTCTTTTTAGTGTTCGTTACTACCACATGAGGTGTCTCATGTATATAAGGGTAATTGCTGCTATACACGCCGCCCGCCTCCCGGTGGAGAAGCATCGCGAGAAACAGAAGCCGGTTCATTTAGCCTTTCTCGACTTGGAGAAGGCCTTCGACTATGTACGGCGTGAGGCTATATGGTACGCCTTACGACCTTACGACAGCACAACGTACTTGAGGAACTCATAGAGTGAATGCGGATGCTCTACTCTTGCCCAAAGAGAAGAATGCAAGCTGCAGCTGGAACTTCAATGGAGTTTACCATTCCTATTGGGGTGCACCAGAGTTCTGCGCTTTCTCCACTCCTCTTTGTTGTCGTCAAGGATGCCATTACGAGTGATCTCAAGAAGCCTGTCCCATGGACATGGCTCTATGCTGATGACGTGATGCTTGCTTACGAAGATAAAGATGACCTCGATCAGCAAGTGCAAGCTTGGTGCGACCGCCTGGCGACGTTCGGACTCAAATTGAACGTCAACAAGACCGAGTACCTAACGAATGACGTAAACGAGTCCGGCTCCATTTCGATTAACGGTACTGACCTTGAAAATCGCGAAGTTTTGTTCGAACGTATTTCGAAATCGAACCATGCTTGAGATCGAAGAATTCGTCATAGTGAATTAAAGGGGGAGTTCAAATAGAGATGTCAGTTAACTAGAGGTAATGCGATATTTTGTTCGTTGCTGTTGAACATACCTAGGATGTAAGAGTCCGACGTTTCTAGGTTATTACAATCCCTGAGAATTCTCGAAAATCTCGTGAAGCAGCGTCACGAAACTGCTGTCTAGTCGATTCTGATGGCGATATTATGATTTTGGGTACTAATCTTCTTGTCTAGTGTTGTGTATGTTTTGCTCGGACGACCTATTCAAACAGGTATTTCAATGATTTTTATTCGAACTTGGATAATCAAATCGAAATCTAAAAAATCGCATTTTTCGCATGTACAATACCGGTCTTAATTTTTGGTCATTGGGCGGAAAAAGCGAAAAAAAATTCCGCCGCTTTTCTGTAGCGCTCTTCAAATTGAGCGCATTGTAAATTGAAACACATATTCGTGATCAGCATTGAGCTCTCTTCCCGATGAGCTGAAAAGCGCATAGCGAGCGCCTGAAAAACAGTTCAGTGACCTAATTTCTGCGCGGCGCGGCTGACTTCTGTGCTCGCGAAAGATAATTACACCCACAGCTCCTAGGTAGCTAAAAAAGGAGGACATTGGCTTAATTTAAAGCCTATTGTCTTCTTTATAGGAAGTATCGCATAGTTGTCCAGATTCCCTATTTCCTCGCGGTCACAGTGATATTATTTTTTAAGGAATCCGATTCTTTTATTCCAGTCAACTTGGAGAAAATTAACGAATTTGGAGGTCAATAACTTTGAAACAGCAAGCTTGCATTGGCTTACACTTACTGACTCGTTGAAGCACATTGAAGAGAACTGCGATGCGGCCAGAAAGTGTTTTGCGTGAAAATCTTCAAGATCTACGTGATGCCAAAGGGGTCCACGTGACACCTTTTGGCAGCAACAGTCGAATTTTGCTTGCAGTTCAAGTGACTCTAAATTGCTTCACTTGGGGCAAGAATCTTACAAGTTAAGAACACAAGAAAAACTCCATGAGGGCTTCCAAGCTTGAAATTGCGACAAAGTCTCAAAAGAATTACGGGTCGTAAATTGGCGTCAAACTCGGGCTCAAGCACAATAAGCACGATTTTTAAAAATTTCTTCAAATTGCTAAAATAATGTTCATCCATATGCTCTCAGTAATTCTGAATCGAGTGGCGGTTCGATTTCGATTTTATATTCATTTAAACCGTTTTGTGAGGGGTGAAATGCCCAAACTTCGGTTCGGGCCTCGTATTGGTTCCGGAGCATTGGTCCACTCGCCTGCCGTCATGACCCCTCGCGCCATCTGAGCACGCGGTACATCGCCAAAGTATGGTCTTCGCACTTTGGATGCGGCGGACTGTTATTGATCTTCCCAAATACCGTAGGAAAGGAGCGCTCATATTTCCTATTTTTTATATTTTCCTCGCATCACAATCAAGTAGTAGACCTATTTCTATATTTTCATCAGAGAAAACCTTCCTTTCTAGCAGCACAGGAATACATTTTGGTTAAAATTATGAATTATTTCGTTCGGGACTACTCAGTCACGCTGCCGGTCGGCGAAGTCGTTGGATGTCGTTAAGACATCATTCAATAAACAGGTCAGGATTCAAACCTCAAACCCAAACTTCAATATATTGAATTAGGTCAGCTCTTGCTAGATTGTTTGTAGTTGTATGTAGGTCAGGTTAATGGTTGTAGATTATTTGTGGATAAAAAAAATCTAAGGAATAAAGGTCTGCTTAATGAATCAATGAATTTTTTTCGGAAAGAGATGCTGGGTAAAACAAAACTCGTATTACTTAACCTGAACCATATTTTGACTAGTAGCTAGCAGACCAAAACGCTACAGTTTTCGATCGCGTAACTCTAAGTAAACAGCAGTCATACCATGTATCAAACAAGAAACAGTGATTGTAGTATAGTTGACGAATGCACGGCGCAAGTCCTTAAGACGAAAAATTGTGATTCTTAGTATTGTACCCCCCCTATTGTTACAGCTTTTAGTACTGTATATGCAAGAAAACTGAATTTCTCTGGCATGCGAACAGTTAAGATTGCACCACACTATCGTCCAGCACTGTGAATTCGGCCCTCGATTGATTGTGTATGCAGTAAAAGCGTGCAACAGTTTGGCTGGACACAAATCAACTCGCTGCACTATGTGGTTTTTAAAAGTCTAGAACAATCTGTAATGCACGACTTCCTGTGGCAGAACCAAAATTGTTAATGAAATGAATGAGCGAAATGAATAATGTAAATGAAATGTGTGAATATATGGGTGCAGATCGAAAAACTAAATCGTTTCTGCGAATGATTCTATCAAGTAAGATTAGAAATTGCATGAGAGAGTAAGAAGTAGAAACGATACAAACCACAATTCCTAGAGTCGCGCCATGCATTCACTCAAAATTTAAAATTGTAAACGTGATTGACTAGGCAAGGACGCATGCATGTTTCAGTTTTGTTTTTCTATTGCTTCGTTTAATAAAGTCGATCGACAAGACACAGTTCAGCGTCTGTTGAACCAAAACAGAAAAGAGTAAAAGGCATCTGCGAGCAGCCCTGATTTCCTTTTAACTTGACTTACAGGACTCCATGTGGCAACGTTTTTGGCGTAACTACCGATACAGGCTTACATGCAATGGCCATAATGTTTGAGTCCAAAGAAAGGTATGGAACTGTGATAAGTTCGCCTTATAACAAAATAAGACATACATGCTATCCTGTAAAACAAACTCCGTCTATGATTGGAATTTGGATATATTGGATGATACGGGTCGGCAGAACATATGAAGTGCATCGGTTCTAGTGTACACACATGCAAATGTTGGGTTCACGTGGCGTCCAAGCTACTGTGAAGAAAATCAACCTTTCCTTATAGATAACAGCCCGCTATAAGGTAACAGTCGTGTAAGTAAACACAAGGGACTTGCAGAGAATCTAGGTAATAAATAGCCTTCCCAGCAAATAAAGGGTAAAGGGCGGCAGCATTCAATCCTTCTGGGATGCGCCATGCATTCTATTTCTACAGAATGCCGTGGTGGCGACTTCAGTTCCTACTTGACCTATACAATGGCTTGCGGAGGCCAGCCGATGAACAGATTTGTAATGCTGCTTAAATTATAGAGCATGGATCAACCTGCGCTAAGCTTGGCAAGGTTCACGTGCGAGTTTGGCACTGTCTCGAAGCTATCTGGCTGTCGCAGTTGGCAGACGGCATTAATCAATCCCTTCGTTTAGGGAGACGCCACGCATTCCACATCAATCGGAAGCAATTTGAAAGCGTATGGTCGAAAGAACGACTTGCAATGGCCAGCCAATGAACAATCCTTTGTCCGGTGTTTTTAAGAAAAGCCTGGTAGTACCTATTCACCAAATCCGGAGGATGGAAGACTTGGTTGGCCTGGCGGGAAACTGAAATCGGGAGTATGCGAAGTTGGTGTCTCGCCGGACTTCGCTACCAGGCGCAGCGCCTAAAGAGGGAAAGCATATCTGCTCAAACACTAGAGCATTCCGTTTCTCCGAAAAAGATGAATTTGTATCAGAAGTGTCTGAGAACTCATTTGTACATCAACTGGTCAGCGCAGGTCATGCATAGGAAAAATAAAATTCAATTTTGCCTCCAGGACTCCCATACAAGGAGGTCGCCGGAGCACCGAAAGTCTGAAGACTCTAGTTAGGCGATTTACGGCGTCCTCAGATCGCGCGAGGGGTCACAGAGGCAGGAGAGTGGACTAGCTCCGGAGCTAATCTGGGTCCCGACCAGGGCTATTGGACTTCCACTCGTAATAAACAGGTACAAGCGCACGAAAATTTGAAGTCGAACCACTCTTCGAATCAGAATTGAATAGTGAATGGTCTCATAGATTATTTTCCCGTTTTTGAACAATTTTTAAAATGACACTCTGATAGCATGTGGGGTGAGTTTGCTTCGTAACTACGTGGCCAAAATGTCTTCCAGCCTCGTCGAAATTTCACCCATGGAGGACTAGAAGGTGTTTTCATAGGTTTTCAAAAGTCTATGTTTCTTTCTTCAAAGAAACGATTTAATGTCCACTTTAATCATGCGAAAAGTGTGCGGCTAACTGCAAAGAAATGTCATGTGAGCAACTTTGCCAGCGTACAATTACTAGCGATTTCAACCCCATAGGTTCTACTTTCGCAGCTTCATTTCAACTATAAGCTGGACAAATGAGTATGCGCACATATAAATTTGATATTCCAAAATTACGGTCCTCCAAAGTGGCACATTTTCTGAAACAAATACAAATTAATTTATGGGATTCTTTAAAAAAAATTACATCATTGTGACCACAGGAAACTAGGGAATCCAAAGAACTATGCGTTACTATACATAAAGTGGAAAATACGCGTAAAGAGGCCGAATCTCTTCCTTCATTAGCTACTTGGGAACTGTGGGTGTGATTATTTCCCTCGAGGGAAGGGGTCAGCCGCGCCAGGCAGAAACTAGGTCACTGAGCCATTTTTTAGGCGCTCGCTATGTGCTTTGCACCTCATCGGGAAGAGGGCTCGCTGCTGATGACGAATATGTGTTTCAATTTACATTGTGCTCAATTTTAAGAGCGTTACGGAAAGCGGCGGACTAGGCGGTTTTTTCGCTTTTTCCGCCCAAAGACCAAAAGTTAAGGCCGGTATTGTATTCGAATAATAACCTTCATAAAACCACTTTTCGATTATGTTTGAGTTCGAATACTCGAAAACTGCGGGCATTTGAAACCATTCCAATATTAGAAAATTTTGCGAGAGCACAACTATAGTTGTGCTATAGTTGATCCTATACTGGTTGTTTCAACTGATAATAGTAAGTGATAATAAACTGTGATTTTGACAAAAAAGGCTTATAGACGTCTTCAAGTGATAAAATACATTTTTTTTGTAAAAGTGATGATGTATTACAAAATAGATGTATGCATGTATCAGTGAAATGCTAACTTAAACTATTTCTGTGGGCCATTTCAAGCAGTTTGGACATCATTGAGAGCCCTTTCTTATTGCGTGCTCCGATGGGAATACGGCGTGCTACGTCGGTTTCGGTAGTTATTGCGTATTGTAATCGTGAACTAGTGTCTGCGTGTGTAGGCCGGCGCGCCTTTGAACATATGGAAGCTCGTTGAGATCGTTGCCGAGTGTCGCGTCCGCCGCGGTCGCAGTGCATTGGAAAATTGTGCAGGTCAAAGCAATTCCTCATTAAACGTGCATTAAAACTGCAGACGAATTGTTGCCGTCAGAAAACGAGCTCTATGAACGTCAAAATCGTCATTCTTTTCAAAACCAACCTACGCGCGAATTTCAAACCGCGTAGTGTGACTATGCGTAGAATCACGCTTCTTTGTTAACTTTATGAAAATGGGCTCGAAGGAGGAGGGGGTCACCATGCAAGGCACCCCCATAACGCATTTTGTGTTGCGCGAAAATGAAACTGTTATTCAACACTACTGTGTCGTACCCCTTGTTGTTCCATTGAATGGTGTTATTCCATTTTTGATGTAAATCGACGTTCATGGGCTTCTCACGAAGAGGGAAAAACCACAAACTATAAGTTGGCCTCCTCCACCAATTTACTGACTAATGCCATCCTTTATCCGCATCCTTTTTTTGTCCGAGCTAGAAAAAGCTGAACAGGAGCAAACAGCTGACTCTTGAACATAATAGGATAAAAGCTACCTTACAAACATTACGGCTTTATATGTGTGCTAAAGAAAATACGCTATACCCGAAGCCTGGCGTGGCCCGCACGTCCATCGTACGGCGACGGACGCTGGCTGAGGAAGTATCCCTAGCTAGATTTGGGCTACGTTCCCGGCTTGTCCGCCCTACCCGAAGCAGGCGAAGCCGGCAAGCCTGAAGTGGCCAGCACGTCCAGCGTACGGCGCGGCGAAGCCGGCGACGGACGCTGGTAATGGGATAATGCGAGAAGTTAATGACATCGACTTGCAAATGAAGAACACGTTCCAGATAGCAAATTGTGTAGAAGGGAGGAAAATCCCTTCCTTTGGTAGCACCTCAACCCTGAATAAGAGTGTATATATGCGTACGTATATATACGTATATATACGCACATATATATACATATATACATATATATATATATATATATATATATATATATATATATATATATATACAACCAAACGACGTTTACGACGCAAAAACGCGTTTTTTGCATGGCATCATGATAACTTTGTTCAAAATGAAGGTTTTTCAGCGAAATTTACAAGGGCTCTTAACATCACCCTACCTAATGCAACCGCCATTAAAAAGTGGATAGAAGCCTGAAAACCAGTGCCGCAATTAGGGAGAGTCTTAATTGCTGTGAACCGACCCAACACCGTCGCAGAGTCTCGCTCAATAATGTCCCTAGGCACAAATAGTGCTGCCCAGCTGAAATTTAAAATTCCTGCACCTGATTAAATTTTATTTTCCTTCCATTTCTGACCTTCCTCTGGCTGCGGCAATTCATTTGGTACCAAACTTGGCAGGAATATATGCACTGAGTCTGCAGCTGCTTCTATCAATTTCGTTTATTTCAACGGAAGGCTCAGTCTAAAGCTTGTTATTGCAGCTCGCAATCTACTCATCTTTAAGAAGGAAAATGACGTAGAAAATTTACGTTTTGAGTTTATTTTGGGCA
Organism: Heligmosomoides polygyrus bakeri; assembly: GCA_947359475.1. Classification (NCBI taxonomy): domain Eukaryota; kingdom Metazoa; phylum Nematoda; class Chromadorea; order Rhabditida; family Heligmosomidae; genus Heligmosomoides; species Heligmosomoides polygyrus. Next base: position 69,121,504 of record OX375867.1, read on the forward strand.
TTTGCGTGCTGGTGGCAGTTTGTCAAAACTGCAAGTGAACCCTGCTAAATAACACTCTCTGTCGCAGAGTTTGGCTGCGAATATCTATGTCCTGAAGAATGAGTTAGTCCAAAAGTAAGTCTACGCTGACCTTACACAATGTAGGGACCCCATGTATGAAATATCAAGAAGCCAGGTAATCAGATGGCAGAATTTCAAGTTTAATGTGAAGACTTCTTTCAAAAGTCCGACTGAGTTTCTACAGCTTTCATGCTCAGTCTTCGCAGAATGAATGCTGCAAAGCCCAGTATTGTAATTATTCAATTTTTCCCTAAAAATCTTCAACCAGTTCGGACGTCAATATTTGGACGCACCAGATCGAACGCTGATGTAGAGGCCTACTTCGATCATAATTGCGGTGACCTGACATGGCCTAAAGAGACATTGCATTCGGCAGTATGACCAACGAGTTCCTCATTTCTCCTTCTCGTAATTACGGTATCCACCTTATGCAGCTCACCATTATGATCATGCTGCTATATATATATATATACACTGCGACCGGAAAGTATAGGGACACCAGCAAATTGCGTAATTCTGCTCTGCTAGCTACCCACAGGAATTGATCTGAAAATTATACTATGGAATTCCTCACGGCAAAAAACATATATACGAAAGAAATGGGCAAAATCCCCCGAGGCAGCAAGAAACGGGGAAGGATCACGTGACGGGATCCTGTTTTTGAGTGACCAGAAAGTATAGGGACACCACCAAATAAGGTGAGAAAGGTACGTTGTTGAAAACTACTTTGCTATGCAATATACTGCCTCATAGTTTGCTCATTGTAAGGATGGGTCGCGGATCGATGCTATCAATAGAGGAACAAGCTCAAATCAAGGCCCTCAGAGATGCAGGACTCAGCATACGCCAAATTTCGACTCAACTGGGACGATCAAAGAGCGTTATTAGCAAATTTCTACGCAGTCCTGATCTATATCACTCGAGGAAGTCTTCAGGACGTCCCAGGCTTCTTTTTTTCGCACGATTTGCTTCTCATCTCGAGTTCTTTCGACTCGAGATGAGAGGCAATGGTTTCCAATAAATCAATCAGTTTGGAGGAAGTGCGCAAGAGTTTGAGTAAGAAAGTCTCGAAAGAAACGATTCGGTGCTGCTTAAAACGCAATGGGAATGTTGTATATACGCAGCTCCGTTCTGCTCCACGTTTGACAGAAACGCACAAAAGGAACAGGCTCGAGTTCGTCTCTAGGAACAAATGACGTCTTTGGACTAAGGCAGATTTTTTACGTTGTCACTTCTGACGCTAGGTATTTTAACATTTCATAGTTCAGGTGACCTTCTCGGACGAAAAGCGCTTTAACCTCGATGGTCCAGACGGGAACCGATTCTACTGGCATGACTTACGCAAGGAGAAGGAGTATTTCCCAAGAAGGAATTTTGGAGGCGGCACAGTTATGGTGTGGGCGGCATTCCACGCAGAAGGAAAGCTCCCTATTGCCTTCACGTCAGCAAGGATGGACGCAGATGAATACCAGCAACTGTTGGAAACCCATCTGCTCCCATTCCTTCAACAGGAGGCTGGTCAGGGATGGGTTTTTCAACAGGACAATGCACCGCCGCATGCCAGCAGATCCACAAAAGGCTTCCTCAGAAGAAATTCTGTTGAAGTTGTCGACTGGCCTGCATGTTCTCCCGATATGAACTCAATGGAAAATATCTGGGGACACCTTGTAAGGAAGATTTACGAGCATAAGCAGACATATTCTTCTCTGCAAGGACTTCGATCAGCAATTCTACGCGCTTGGGATGAACTTCCTCTACAAACACTTCGAAATCATGCTGCTTCGATGCCAGCCCGACTTGTAGATGTTGCAATGAACCGCGGAGGAGCAATTGAGTACTAGTTATTAACGACTGTTTTTTATCTTGACAATGAAGTTGTTTTTTTACTAGTGTCCCTATACTTTCTGGTCAATTGAAAATGGTGTGTCTCCATATTTTATTTTCTTATTTAACTCACATCAGACCGGTTTGGCTAAAATCTTTTGCTTCGAACTTCTTTGCCGTAACGAATTTTACAGTAAAAAATTCAGGTCGATTGATATCGATTAGCGTGCGAAAAGTACAATTTTTAAGTGTCCCTATACTTTCTGGTCGCAGTATATATATATATATATATATATATATATATATATATATATATATATATATATATATATGTATATATATATATATCATACTCTATAATATATATACATATATATATATATATCATACTCTATAATAACGGGCTAAGCGATTAGCCATGGAGCACGTCAAAAAATAGGGGCGGAACATCAGGGGCGCGAAAATAGCAGAAAATACTCAGACGCCTTCTACGTGCCTGGCGATGACGTAGATGCACCGAACGCGTCGGCAAGCATGCCTGGTGATGCCGTAGACGTGCCGAACACGTCGGCAACCGTGCCTGGCGATGCCGTAGACGTGCCGAACATGTCGGCAACCGTGCCTGGCGATGCCGTGGACGTGCCGAACACGTCGGCAACCCTGCATGGCGAGCCGTAGTCGTGCCGAACACGTCGGCAACCGTGCCTGGCGATGCCGTAGACGTGCCGAACACGTCGGCGACCGTGCATGGCGAGCCGTAGACGTGTCGAACACGTCGGCGACCGTGCATGGCGAGCCGTAGACGTGCCGAACACGTCGGCGGCCGTGCCAGGCATTTAGATGATCATCGACGGGAGGCGCTTATAGCAGGGGAGGCAATCGATATCGATCGATATTATCGATTTTTCTGTGTATTTCGTGCAAGCTCCCTGAAACGGCAGCCCTGGGGGTAATCGAGGTCGCTGAACACGAATCTGAAGTCGAGCAATCGATATCGATCAACAATATCGATTTTTTGTGGATGTCGTTTTGGCGATCGGAAATTTCAGTCCTAGGGGTGTCGTGGTTGGTGATCGCGACTCTGAATCCCGTTATTGAAGTGTCGAGCGCCATCAATCCATTTGGGCCGTATTATCGATTTTTTGTGGATATCTTTCTTTCGGTCCGAAACTTTCCTCCCGGGGTGGTCGGGGTCGCTGCACGCGAGGTCAAAGTCCCTTTCTGAAGTGTCGATCGCCATCAATCCAGATTGAGCCGTTTTAACAATTTGTTTGTGGATGTCGTTCTGGCGATCGGAAATTTCAGTCCTAGGGGTATCTGGTTGGTGTGCACGACTCTGAATCCCGTTATTGAACTGTCGAGCGCCATCAATCCAGATTGAGCCGTATTATCGATTTTTTTTGTGGATATCTTTCTTGCGGCCCGAACTCCCGCCCCTGGGCTAATCGACGTCACTGAACTCGAATCTGAAGTTCATTTTTGAAGTATCGGTCGCTATCAATCGATATCGACCGGTATTACCGTTTTTTTGTGTAGTAAAGGCGCTGTTACCCTACCAAAACCCAGGTTTGAATAACGCGCCATGTGCGGTTACACTCTTTAACGTGCAGTGTGCCTTGGTGCGTGAAGTTTCGAAAATCATGGCTGAATATCGATTTTTCTGTGGATATCTTTCTTGCGGTCCGGCACTTCCGTCCTGGGGTAATCGATGTCGCTGAAGGCGAGGGTGAAGTCCATATTTGAGGTGTCCATCGCCATCAATCCATTTGGACCATATTATCGATTTTTTGAGTGGATTTAGTTAGTGGGCGGGGGAAATAGGGGGGGGGGGGGGGTGAATTACGGCACGAAAACACGAAAATAGCGAAAAATACCCAGACGTTTTCTCCCTGCCTGGGAACTTCAGCCCTGGAGGCAGTCGAGGTCACTCAACACGAATCTGAAATTCGTTTTTGAAATATTGATTACCACTCATCGATATTGATCAAGTTACCGAGCGCGAAAATAGCGGAAAATACCCAGACGTCTTCTACGTGCCAGGGATTTAGAAGACGTGTGAAATTCGTCGCGTGACGTGCCTGGGACTCAAAGGACGTGCCAAAGGCTTCGCTCAGCGTGTTTGGGGATTCAGATAGACGTGCCGAAAACGTCGTCCGCTGAGGATGGATCAGTGAGGGGGACCAGTAGCAGTAATGGGGGACCGTTTCAATAGAGGAAGACCAGTAGTGGGGAACCAATAGATCGCCCTATCATACAATATACTATATACTATACGTACTGCGAGCCTTTTGTACTCCTAGGTAGGAAAGAAAGCTAGTAGAGTAGAGCAGCTAACTTGATGTGATTCTCCTTAGCTTAATGATACTGCAAAATCGCGCGATGCGCGCATGTGCGAGGAACGCCGATAGGCGTGACGGAGCACTTATATATATATATATATATATTTATTTATTTATTTATTTTAGGGCACCATTCCCTTCTATTGTAGTAGTATTCGTATTCTAGTCTTCTATGAATGTTAGTGTGTGTTAGCTCGTCTCGTGTACCCGTAGCGGTCGACCGAATTCTGAAGAAATCGTGTCGCACATGCCCAACCTGCATTTTCGCACCGCTGTAACTTTTTCCAGTCTTAAGCTACGTCGCTATGTTTCAGCCCGCTTCTTGAACTTTCTACTGCCTACAAAATCCGCAACTTGCCGCCGGAAAGACTCGAAGTTGACAGAGTTATTACGCTCAGAACACGCCCGCGGTGCAATTTGCGAGTCGATTGATAGGTTCGATCCTATATACATTGTGCACAGTGCACTCCAAAGTCTCGACGGAACAGAGTGTAGCAATTCCTGAGTAGAGCGACTGAGAATTTCTGTAAAACTACCCAAGTGCTCACTCTACAGGCTGTCGCGCCGCCCACTCGATTGATAGGTTCGATCCTATTTACATTGTGCACAGCGCACTCCAAAGTCCTGCCGGGACAAAGTACAGAAATTCTTGAGTAGGGCGGCTGAGAATTTCTCATAAAACTCCCTAAATGCTCACTCTACAAACTGTCGACCCCCCCCTCGATTGATAGGTTCGATTCTATATGCATTGTGCACGGCGTACTCTCAGAGGATTCCTGGCATGACAAAACACTTTACGTCATGCTTGAGATGCTCCAAGAACATGCAAGTCCTGGAATATAAGCTTCTCCAATAGCAAAAAGTCTGCTCCAACTATCTTTGACCACTCACTGCGAAAATGCGATGGTTTGGCGAAGTTGTATACATGATTGTGTAGATCTCAAGGAGCCGGATTCATCAAAGTTACTGCAGTAACTTTGATGAATCCGGCCCAAGGAGGCGAATCGAACGGTACCAACCGTTTCTCAAAAAATCTCAGATTAGAGGAATCGTGAGCATGCAACAGTTTTCGACGCCTTGCGGCCGACAACTCGTCCGCGGCCGGCCTCCTCAATGGAGCGCAAGTTTTCAATTTTGGCCATTTTTGATCTTTCATATAAAATATAAAAATAACCTGGAGAGACGCAACTTAGGCATTCATCCATGTCACCTTTGCCCAACCGAGGAAATAGTCACAGAACCTTTCTGGATTTAGAAATGTCCAGTTAGTGCTCACCACTCTTGCGACTCTACACGATCTTCCACGCAGTCATCCAACAGTGTTCCAACCTGAAGGATCAGACAATTTGTCGTCCGTTCGTTTCCGGCCCGAAGACCGCCGGATAACGAACAATAAAACGGATAGGCCAAAATCCCCGGAAACCGGAAAACGGACAGCGGATAACGGCTAGCTAATCCGCTCATCCCTGGAAAACACGTATTTGGTTACATCTGAACTGCGAGTATGCGCGCAACTTGCTGCACCACGTCTCTACTCGCTGCGTTCAAATAAGATTCTGTTCCCTCAAATCGACCTCGTTGATCGCGCCAGCTCCTCCACTTCGCACAGCATAACCTTTAGAGGGCACTATCCAGGCACCTCGCCTCCCGCTGCCACCACTGGCCATCAATCATGGGAAGCCACAAAAATTAGATTAAACACCACCAGGCGAGTCGTCACTACAAAAAAACTCAAACATCTCACGGGCAATGTTCGAACTATGCTTCGCCTCGATGCTCCACTTCGAGCGATGTTCGAGCAATGCTACCGGTCGCGGTCTTTCCGGTTGTTCCAAATCGGGCAACGCTCAAACAGCAGCCGTTTACGATGTTCAATTAATCGATCAAAGAACCGATGGAAACCGCTTGAATAAGCTGTTCGAGCTCAACGCTAATAGCACTGCTGTGCTTCAGTTTTTCGCTCCAGCAGTGCTGCGGTTTCCATCCGTTTACGTCGCGGGTCAGACTAGCCCAGCGGGTTATCATCGCTCGACGGATACGAAGAGAGCCGCAACTCCTTCCTCGCTCTGGGCTTTCACAAGCCACTTTGACCAACGTGTTGGGGGAGGTCTTAGCGTTCAGTCGACATCCTGCGAGATTCAATCAGAACAACTCCTGCTGACCCGGTCCGCCTAGTTTTCTAAGCGTAAGAACAGGCCATGAAGCACTCTTTCTGACCCTGGATGCGCGAGGGGCTCACAATTCTATATCCGCCCTCCTGCGTGCTTGAATTGCGTTATTTCGAACGTCGTCCTCTCGACTGCTCTTTGCGCGACGCATTCCTTTTCGTATGACCCGTGTTTTCGAGACTTGCGCTAACCCACGAAGAACGGCGGAGACTACCAACATAGTGGTGGAGCTGCGCTCGCAACAGTACACCAGAGGACACGAAGAGTCTATTGATGGAAATCAATCAACCCAGGTTCGACCAGAATCTGATTTCTGAAGGATGTCTGAACGTGCACAGTAAAAAGCGAAATCCTGACTGCACGAAACAAGCTTTTGAAGGGTAAATAAATCTCTGTTAGAATCGGACGCAGAAGAAACAGTCGTCGATTTTTTGCTGAAGTGAAGAGCTTGAACCACCACGACCACGGGTCATTAGCAACTTTGATGCGGAGGGAAAAACGTCTAGCCAGGCTAGCGAGAGACGTAAATCATCTGCGCTTTTCGCCTTAAAAGATTCGATTGTACACAGTTGTGGCCACTTCGGCGAAGTCCTTGTCTTCTGCGAGAGGTCTTAGCGGTGTGGGAATCGCTTGTGCATCGCTTCGGCTAAGCTAACCGGATCGAGCAGTGCATTCACACCTCATTTAAATCCTTGGGGGCTTTTCTGCTCAATGTTTTAAAGGAACATGTTTTATCTTCGAAATTTAAACACCATCAAAAGTTGCCACTGTTGCGCAGAATTATGCTTCCGTTGATGCACACTGAGACACTTGCATGCCATTTTCACTCGTCATGTGCAGCATCTCCATTTCCATACCTTACAATAAGGTATGGAAATGGAGATGCTTAACATGCCGAGTGAAGATGGCGTGCAAGTCCGCCTCCCTCCCTCCCCCCAAAACGATGGAGCGCTTGGTGAGCCTGGGCGGACAACCCGAACCAGGAATCGAGTGCACGCGACCCCGACCCAACTGGGCTACCTCGCGCCATCTGGAGTAATTAGCTAGAGTACTTGCCTTATTAATAAAACGAGTTGCAATGTGAGTAAATATGCAACATGGCTCCAGCATAGTCCACTAACGTTACTTTTGCATGCACCCGCCATAGTATGTATTAATAACCTGAATTTGTTTGGGTTCTCAGAGCTACACGTTTTCTAAGAATCAGTGAATATTACATCTATGGGGCCTGGGAAATCTCCGGGGGCTGTTAGAGGTGCACCGTGAGGTCTGTCTCAGCCTTGAAATGCGCCTCAATGCAGTTTGAAGGCCCAGAGCGGGTTTTGAACGATCAGGTCAGCTGCTCGTCATTTCTCCACCAGCAGTCATGTTGCTGGACGAGTAGAAGTGCACTTCCGCAGGAAACCCACGTTCGAGAGGAGGATAGTGGACTCGTAACTGGCCAGCACCTTCCGGTCTGCACTCTGCACCTGTCGTGCAGGCGCCATGTATAAATGCTTGCGTATCAGATGAGTTGGTATAGCGGTGCCCAGCAGAGGTGAAGCCAACATTTCATCAGGTTTCAACAAAAGCGGTTTCAAACAAGTCTGATACCAGGCATTTTAATCATAAAGGACTTTAGGGTTAGTGTTGGCACCTGTCTAACCATGGGAGGGCGTTAAATTGTGGGCATTAAATTTTGCCATCTATTTGTCTACCGAAATATATCTTTGAACTCTCGCTAAATCGTCAAATTTCGTTGAAAAGCACAAATAGCTGTGTAGTACTGTTTCAAATAAAAATGAATGGAACCGTTCTACACACAATTTTCAAGACAAACTTGTCGCCTTTCAAAAGAAAACTTTGACTTTTGTCAAAAAAATTGAAACCAAATTGAACACCTTCAAAATCGAAACGAACTCGTTCCAATTTAAACTGGTTCTCTTCACTAAGGTCGAGGCAAATTTTCGTTTTGAATACTTACTATGACTTTCTCAAAAAATTTATAATTACCCTTCTTGAAAAGGTGAAAAGCGTTTGAGCCTCATGAAATTTTTCCTTTAGCTATAACAGTGGTAATGAGTTTAATATGCAGAAACAAGCAATTTTTCATTTAAAAGTAGATCGCGCTCTGCACTCGTCTACCGCGGTGCAATTTTAATTTAACAGCACAAACGCTATCATCCAAATGAAAATATCAGGCGAGTGCATGGTCCCGGTTGAGCTCCTGCCCGACCAGTTCACTCTTCGTGGAGACCCTTGCGAAAGCCATACCTCCATACTGTTCCTGGTCGCGCCAAATGCCGGCTCGTTGCTTCCGAGGTCCGCCGTAATCTTCTTGAAGTCCTTGGCTCTTCTTTACCCTTTTCCCCTCGGTTCGCTCCTGAGAGGAGTCACTGATTCTTTTCCCTCCTTTTGCGACGTATCCGGCCTAATCGCCAGTTCGAATGTACCCACACACGTAAATAAGGAAAACGCCTACTTCGATTTCGAATGCGATCGGTTCGATTTCTAAAGTGTCATGTTTGATGTGAAAATGATATTTCGATTTCGACACCCCTCTTCTGATTTCGTCCGTGAGATCCCTAATGACTCCTTCACGATATGACAGCTCCCTAGGAATTTCAGGAGAGGGATGGTGGAGCACTGGAGTGAAGGGGGGGGGCACATGCGGGACTTCCGTAAAGTTCAAGAGTGCCCTATTCCTGCCCATCGTCATTTACTTGTAGTGACTGTTATTTATGGTGATTTTTTTCTCGAAAGCTCCTTCCACTTATTGGTTGTTTGTGATTACACATTTACTGATGAATCTTTGACCCAATGCAGATCTTAAAGATCCGTCACAATTGTGTCAAATCGTCAAAACAGATTTGGACGAAAACTACCGTTAGTTCTTTAAAATCGTAAGTCGCTAACCGCTAAGTGTTCAACCCTGTTTCAAACCCGCTTCAGTGGTAGGAGAACGATGTGCTGCTCTTACCGTTTGTGCCACAAGTGCGCAGTGCAGTGAGACTTCATAAATCTCCGTAGGAATGTCCACTAAGGATGCGGTGGACAGATGGAAGATCGCAGCGCGAAATCCGGAAACTGAATTCGCCGCGAAGCGATTTCTCTCAAGTCAGCTGAACGTTCTCGGAGGCAAGGGTGCGGCTCAAATGAGCGTACCCGTTGAAGTGTCACGACCAAGCGGCCCACTCTCAGTCTCCGTTTCTGGCTGTTCAAACTGCGAGCCCTGTTTTCTCATTTACCTCATCATCGATTCTCGCACACGTCGTGGAGCATGTTTTTGTCGCTTCATGACGACTCACTGTTTCTATCAGCACCGAAAGGTTTGCAGACATTGCAAACGTGTCAGATTTTTCCCCACAAGGTTTAACAGTAAAGCGAGAGATAGTCGCTTTTATCCAACTTTATTTGGTCACTTATGCCGTGGAGGGGAGATGAAGGAACACATTTATGTACTGCAAAGCAACTCACTTAAGTAAGGACTCGCTTCCTACAAATCTGGCCGGGAACGCCTAAGTGATCCTGGAAAGCACATTGTGATTGCATGTGATCGCCCTCTCCTTTCTACATCATCGCGTACTATACTACTATCGTGTCGCATCCCCTCACAGTGCAGAATTTCCTGCGAAACTCAGACACCTACATATGTGCCAAGAAATGTATTTTATTAGGTTTAAACAGCAGAGGGTTTGCCCCAACTCTCAGAAATTGCCGATCTTTCTATGCTGAAATGATGCGAGCTTGGTGAACGGCGAAACTATGGACCGTCTGTATCGGTACGCATGCCGAGATGATTCAAGGCAGTGAAACAGGTCAGAAGACACACCAAAAAAGACATCTGCCTTCTTGAAAGCGTGCAAAACAGTTTTACACGGAAGTTAGTCATGAGGTGTTACGGAATGGATTACCTTCATATCCCCAGAGGGAATGACGGATCTAAAATTCTTGGTATCTCATCATTTTATAAAAGAAGGAAATTAGCTGATCTCTTAATGATTTACAAAATTCTCACAGGGAAAGTGTCTATAGACCCAATAACATTTTTTGGTCATCCACTGTCAAGAAGTAGGAGAGGAAAAACGATGCTGTACGTCTCGGTTGCTAGAACACGGATTAGATCATGTTTCATCACTTGCAGGTGTCTGAATGTGATGAACTCGTTACTAGCCAAAAGTGACAACCTTCTTAGTTTGTCGAAAAATGCATGCATTTAAGACGTTCGTTAAGAGAAATGTCACCTTCAATCCGCCTTGATCTTGTTGTTTTTTGCAAGCTTTATTCCGTTTGGTATGTGTACATTGTATAATATATTGTTGCGTGTTTAATGCATGCTTTAAATAAATAAATAAATAAATAAATAAATAAATAAATAAATAAATAAATAAATAAATAGATAGGACCTCCCTGACGTGAGCCGAAGTCGTTAGACCATCTCAAGTATCACCCCATCTCCTCAATCGCTGATTTGGTGGCCGCGTCCGACCGGTTCATTTGCTCTTGGTCCAGTCGCTGACCTTATCTGCGCATGCAAGACTATATTTTCACGCCCGACCACTCATCCACGCCTCGCGAATTGTCTCACTCTGTTCCCAACTACGTTATCGAAGACGAAGTCTTCTTCCCCCAAAAAGCTACCGTTCGCTGAGTTGCTGTTAGAAGACTAACACAGAAGGCAGTTCCGGGAACGCGTGGTTCAAGGTGGCAGACGCGTGCCGGACTCGGTAAAAGTCCGACTGGAGCGAGTCAGCTGCCTCGCTCTGCTCTACCGTAGATCGAGATCTTCGGCCGCCCTTTAGGCCGTTTTCCGTACGTTGTATGTGGACCTGAAGGTTGCTGGTATCCACCCCGATCAAGCATTTGATTGCGTAAAGTGGCGTCACCATACCAGAAGAGCGAACCCCGCCTCGAAGCGGCACCAGCGCTGAAGAAGAAGACGCTCGTGGCAGCGCAGCCAGATGAAGCGCCGACTGTCGCGTGCTCTCAGTTCCAGGCTCTTGGTCTGGATTTGATGCCCAGGCTAGCCAAGCCTTCTACCCCCTTCGGGGTACGGTGAATTGGTACCAGACTTGTCTAGGAAGAATAAAGCGCTGACATGCTCATCGGCTGGCTAGCTCAAGTCATTTCTAGGCCGAATATACATTCAATTTGTCTTCCCGACATCACTTTTTACTATTCTTTTTGGATGCTCCTTTTTCAAAATCAGAGTCTAATATAATTGGTACCAAATTTAAAGCGAAATAGTACAACTGCTGTTACATGGAACCTAATCCCAGCATACGCCCGCTCCTTTTAAAAGTTCGAAGGAAAGAGTCCATGTATTAGGTCGCTGTATATGAAATAGCCGATTTTGAAAAAAATTACACATCATAACTTTGCTTCGAAGCATTTTTATCAATTGAAATAAGCACCATTACAGATAATGCACTTTTCCCAACGCGACAATGGCTTGCAAAAATCAGAACTACGAGAAATAATAAAACATAAGAAGCCACTTTCGACATCATCTTAGTTGCTGAGCTTTTATCCTTCACATGACGATCTAAATGCTTGAGAAAATGATAATTGGTAGGAGACAGATCCGGTGAATATGCTGGATGTGGCAGAGTTTCGTATTCCAATTCATCCAGTTTCTGGACAACAATTTTTAAATGTGCAGACGCGCGTTGTCATGCAGTAGGATTGGGTCTCTTCGATTGACCAAAGCCTGCTATTCCATAACCGAAACCGCCGTGACAGCTGTGACCATGTTTCGCAGTCTCAATATGACCGTTGAGGCCACCTGCGACAATGATAGCGTTTTCTGACGGTGCCCTTGCTGTCTTTTCACCAAGCAGAGTCCAAAACTGATCCTTGGCTTTCTCAGAACTGCCTGACTGCAGAGAATAAATGATACATACGCTGTTCAGCAGCGACTGTGACCTTCATCAAGCGGTCATTAAAACGCTCCACGGTTGTCTCGGAAACGTTCGGAGACGACACACCAACACCGCTGGTGGTCCTGGGACTGCCGCACAGAATGGCCTTGAAGCCTCGGCCCATGTCCCTCGATTTACAACGGGACCACCTCGTCTCCTGTACCGCACCAAGTCGATTCGTCTTCGCTCCAGTGCTTCTGCCAACTCGCACGAGCTGCCCGTCAACGTACCCACATTAGCATAGCTACACGGATCTCACTTACGTGCGGGACTTTCGGACTAGCTCAGTTGCTCCCGATGCCGTCCTCGCATCAGGGACCCGCTCATACTTCTCACACTCGCCGAGCTTTGCGAGCGCGCGTCGGCTCCCGCAGACGCCGTAGCACTATCTCGACCTCCACATAACGTCATCAACCATGTGATGTGACATGGGATCTTCATAGGTCGTGCTGTCACAAGAGGCTGTCGCCAGTACTCGAATGTCCGTGATTAGCTCAGCTCGCAGAAGCGAACAGTTTCACACTGGAGGAACGGACATCGCCACCCTGCGCTGCCACGAGCCATTAACAAACAATTGAAAGAATAAAAATTTCTTCCAGAACCTTGCCGCAGGTGCGGGAAATCGACTGTATTGCGTTGAGGTGACCTGGGAATCTTTTGAAGGATGTTGATCTCCATCCGGTAACAAGTCTTCAGTTCTTGTGGGAAAATACTTCTTAGGGGAGGATGCGGTGCAGTCGAGGAAGGCGCCATATCTCGTGTCGTGGGTACAATCTATCCAAGCTAGATTCAGTCATGGTTTCAACTCATTTGGGTCGATGATCTGTTATCAGGTGTGTTTGGAAAGGACCATTCATTGAGCATTTCGTCTGCTGACCATCGCTAGTCGATGACTATTCGCTTTTTGTTGGAGCCGTGCAGGTGCAAACTTCTTTGCTCAGCCAAGGCAACAGAAGTCGTATCCCAAACGCCAATTATCTGCTGTTATTGTTCTACCGTGCACATTAACATAACTATTTTTCCATTATCAGAACTCTCGTTCATTCATTCATTGTGCCAATTACATTTTGCCGCATAGCTGGAGACGATTCCGCTTGTCGCGTCTCGACCGCTGATCATCCTCGCTCGTTACTTTGCCTTGCTTCCGCATGTCCCTCCACATCCAAGCAACTCAATTGTGTGCGTAAAGGAAATGAACTAAGTGAAGGAGTTGCAGGAAACCAATGGATTACGAGGCGTCACCGTCAAAATCAGCGCAATTGCCACTAGTTAAGGTAGGTGCAACGCTTTCAATATAGACGTTCTTCTATAGATTTTGGGAGGTCAGAAGTTTTTCATTCAAAGATGAAGTTCAACTCTCGAGGTTGAAAAAGGTTGCACAGCTGAGCGGTCACATTTTACTATGGTTCGTTCAAATCGAAGTATGTATGAGGTGGCAAATCATTTCAAAACGCTGCTGAAAAAGTTCAGGTTGAAGATTTTACTATGCAAAATTAGCCACCTGCTAGGAGGAAATAGCGGCTGGTCAGAATATACGAATATGAATCGCTTTCTTCGGCAAGATCAGATGCGATCACTGGACCTCCGTCACTGGACTTCAGGCAGGGCAGCAGAACGCCCTTGTGACAGGTAACTTGCGGAAATGTCGCATCAGTTCGCTGATGACGTCCTACAAAGGGTGTTGATAAGGGCTGAAGCAACAGCTCCCGTTTTGCAACGCGCCACCATTTCACTTCGCTGTGACGTCACAGATTGACTTCCAATGCGTACTAGAAGTACATCAATTCACTTGTTCTGTTCACCTCATGAACAAGCCAGTGTTTCATCCACCTCAGGAGAATCCGGTTCCGGTTCGGAAGTGTTGAAAGGGCTGGCTACGTGGGAGCGAGTCGATCCCAAGTGCTATTAGGTGTATACGAGAGAGAGGCATTTTTAGCCCACTGCATCACACGAGCACCTGATTGGCCTTGGCTGCTTCGGTGGCTCAAGCCCAGCGCACAGATGGCTGCGTACAGACTCCTAGTCTAATTGTAAGTTTTAGCAGTGCGAGCATCTCTCGCCTAGTGCCAAGAACTAAAGGAAGAGAGAGGGTGCCGGACTTATGAAACAATTTTCAAGAAACGAAAACGGAAGAGGTCTCGAACGTCTCCTGGGGCCGGATTCCTCAACGCGCACACCCGCTATCATGCAGGGTATAGGGAGTGGACGTACCCACGATGTGGCATTCACCCATCACATGCGCTGAGGTCTTTCGAGAATGTCATTCTATTCAGGCCTTCGAAGCAAGAAACTAAAGTTCCATACTACCTCAACTCCTATTTCCAAGATATCATCCCTCTTCTGCAAGTCAACGTGAAGGTCAGGGACAATGACATGCGAGGGCAATCGCTTAAGTAGAGACTTCACATAGCTAAAAAAGCCCACAACGGTTGGTTGTACTTGAATAGTGACAACTGGCGGTGCTGCCCAGTATCCAAGCTCTTTCCAAATGGTAAAGAGACCGGATTACCGTAAGAATCCGCTCCAGGAATCGGGAAAAAACTTGCAGTTGTCAGGCATTTGTGGGAAAAATACGTGCTCAAGAAACAGCACGGTCTGCAGAACAGCGTGTACCTTCTGACGCCGCGCCCCCCAGCAGGAGGCGGGTGTACCTCCTGTCGCGCTGCCGCTTACTATGCTTACTCTTGCGACTTTGTAAGCATAAAAGGGACGGCAATATTGGTCGAGATGGGGGAGGTGTGAAGTTGAAGGTAATGAGGTTACTTTTACATTATGAGTACACTGTGTGAGTCACCTCGCCGACACAAATGATTTGCAGCAGTTTTCTAGCTTCCTGCCGCCGTTGTATGTTGTTCTCGCGTCGAACTGCCCTATTTTGAGATTGAGCGGCATGAAAGTTTCATATCTCGCCGTACTTTACATATTTGAAGCACAGCTGGTGCATTACGAGGTGTAGACAAGGGACATCTTATCGTCGGCGACCGCCTCTCCGCACCCCTTATGAAGGCGCTGGATGGTTCTGTGGGCCTCACATATATCTCCCCAGGTCGCTCGGTTGAGCAGGCACTCAAAAAATAAATAGCTCATTATACTGTTTTGTTTTCTTCTAAAAACCTAGGAATAATGTTGTAAGCCTTCGCTCCTTCCGCCATCCCCTACCCTCTTCCTCACAGTGAAATCATCATACCGCAGCACACTCAACAAAACGTTCGGATAACGTTTCTTCATGGAAATTCGACACTAGGGTAAAAGTGCCGAAACAAGACATAGCGAGGGAGTAGAGCCCTTGACGTCATAACATGAAGCATCACTTCTGTCGATGCGGCACCCAGGCCACACCGCCACTTCGCTGTGCCTTCGTGGTAAGCTCGACTCTGCGGACTCTTGACCAATACAAATTTTGGTGCTCTCTGCTCGTTTGCCTCAAGGATTCGGCAAATAAAACGTGTTTTGTTACTATTTGGAGGACGGAGATTCTCTCTATGGTATTCTCATGTAAGTTAGATCAGCCACGTCCTGGAGTTCCTTACATTAAGCGTAAACAAGCACAGAAGAGGGGTTCTGTGGTCTGCTTTCGAGGATGTGCAATAGGGCACAGCCCCATCCAGTACCCACGTCCTTTGCTCGTTCCTATTACATGAGCTAGACTGAACTTTTTGCCACACGTCGTTTGCACAGATTATTTGTAATGGTAGGCATCCAAGCTGCAGCTGCTATTAGGTTGCCCGAAAAGTTCTCAGCGTTTTGTGTTACTACTTTTCATTCGTCTATTATCAAGTAAAAATTCAACTTGCATGGCGCATTAATGCTACTTTCTGCACGGCATCTTTCGCTCTATCTCACTAAATAATTTATGTTTCAACGCTGTTTTTATCTCTGTTCTTCAAGGGCTTGTTGGGGTACAGTCCCCTCCCGTTACAACGCCTCCGGATAAGACGCGACTCTCGATATAACGTAGATTTTCTCTGGCCCCGGCCAGCTTACCTTTACGCCAATACAAACCAACTCTGCTGGACACATTGACGACCGTAGGGCCTATGTCATACCATCGCTCACCCCAAGCGAAGCCTAGTGATAGGCTCCCATATCGACTCATCGCCTCGCGCGATCGATGTGGGAGCTTATCATTAGGCTTCGATCGGGGTGAGCGGTGGTATGACATAGGCCTATGGCATACCACCAGCGACGAGTCCGGCGACGGCACTGCCAACGGACAAGTAATCGACTATTCCTGTTAGGACCTGCCAGAAACAATGGGGAGAGAGCGCGCGCTTGCCGGTTGTCGCTGCCACGTCGGCACTACGCGTCGTTGGAGAGGGGGCATACCGCCAGCGACCGGTCGTCGCTGCGCTTTGCACGGCGACCAGTTGTCGCTCGACCCTTTACACCCCGCATGCACGCACGCAAGGGTCACCAACCGCGCTCTAAAGCCAATTCTCGCCCCCGTCCAACACCGTCGCTGCTCTCGTCGCTGAACTCCAGCGCTCTCTCGTCGCTCCGCTCCCCTCGTCGCCGGCCTCGTCGCCGGTGGTATGCCATAGGCCATAGACCTAGGGCCCGCGGGACCGCGCGTATTGCCCGCGTATGACACGATATTTCGTCACCATGGCTTAGCATAAATTGAACTTTCAAAATGCACACCACGAATCTGATATCCCTTCTCGAAATTTTGGTTTTGTTTTTGTAATACTCTCTAAATATTCTTTTCCGCGATGAGCTTCACTCCTTTCTCCAATTTGATGGTCTAATTGAAAAATAATTGTTTTTGATGCGGAACTTCGAAAAAAATACTAGAATTGCCATCAGAAATCGCCATCAGGAGCATTCTGCATTACAATGTCGATTGACTAAAAGAAACTTTTGAAGACTTGTTGCACGACAGCGATCTTGAAGCACCCGATAGCATGGAATGCGACGACATGGCTTGGCTCCTGCTGTGGTACCTCAAAAAAGAAAAAAGACAATGTGTCGTCGGACGCGTCGGATACAATATGTCGGATACGTCGTTAGAGCGCGGTTTTTTGACGAACTCTGCGTTCAAAATGACTCCCGTTATACTGCGCCCAAGGTGCGAAATCCGGTCCCACACGGAAAATGAAGGCGAGCTTGATGCTGACCGCGTCTGTAATCTACTACTTCTATTGCGTCGTTCATCAGGCAGAAAACTACCGTGTCCATGACGTCCTGGGAAAATCTGAAAAAATGAAAATCTCTCATTGACTATAAATCTTGCAGACAGGAAATCTTTATTTTTCACTGCACAGTAATCGGCACTACAATTGTTTTTGATATTCAATCCTATTTTTTTTAATCCAGGAAACGCAAGCGCTTGTATATCTCCGCATTGTCGTAGTCACACCTGGAAAAAACAACTTATTAATAGATGCAAACATCATCTAAGCCTGAATTTGGAGAGAGTCCTCTGCCAAAACCGAGAGAGTACGACCCCCCCCCTCCAGGTGAGGCCGCAGTACGACCCCCTTTCGATTCTAGAACCTCAAGCTTGACCCTGGACATGGATGATGCGGGGCGCGATTTGGCAGCGCT
This sequence comes from Heligmosomoides polygyrus bakeri, assembly GCA_947359475.1. NCBI lineage: Eukaryota > Metazoa > Nematoda > Chromadorea > Rhabditida > Heligmosomidae > Heligmosomoides > Heligmosomoides polygyrus. The sequence continues at coordinate 69,139,342 of OX375867.1, forward strand.
GATAGCGTGATGGGCTAACATCTTTTCCGGAAGGAAGAGAGTGCGGGTCCAAGCTTGCCTGGTGCAAGACCTTTGATGGCAACTAAAGATCGTGTAACATCATTCTACACAGTTTGTTGATGATCAAGTCTATCTTCTGCCACTCATTATTCCTCACACACATGTTATACAGTACCGGACGCGTCTTTTGAATAGACGCCGAAAAAACCGCACTTTTGCGGTTTTTGCGTCTTTTTGCTATAACTCGCCCAAAATTCATCCTTTTGAAAAACAAAGAGTATATTTGAGCTCAGGAGATTGAGCTCTATCGTTTGGTATATACACTTCATATGAAAGATCAAAAATGGCCAAAATTGAAAACTAGCGCTCCATTGAGAAGGCCGGCCGCGGACGAGTTGTCGGCCGCAAGGCGCCAAAACCGTTGCATGCTCAGAATTCCTCTAATTTAAGGTTTTTCGAGAAACGGTTGGTACCGTTCGATTCGGCTCCTCGAGATCTACACAACCATATATACATCTTCGCCAAACCACCGCATTTTCGCATTGGGTGGTCAAAGATGACGGGAGCAGACTTTTTGCCATTGGAGAAGCTTATATTCCAGGACTTGCATGTTCTCGGAGCATCTCAAGCATGGCGTAAGGTGTTTTGTCATGCCAGGAATCGTCTGAGAGTGCGCCGTGCACAATGCATATAGGACCGAACCTATCAATCGAGGGGAGTACAGTTTGTAGAGCATTTAGGGAGTTTTATGAGAAATTCTCAGTCGCCCTACTCAGAAATTGCTGTACTCTGCTCCAGCGAGACTATGGAGTGCGCTATGCACAATGTATATAGGATCGAATCTATCAGTCGACTGGGCGCGACAGCTCGCAAATTGCACGCGCGGGCGTGTTCGGAGCGCGATAACTCTGTCAGCTTCCAACCTTTATGGCTGGAACGTGTGGGTTCCGTAGGCAGTAATATGCTCTAGTAAAGCGCCAAAGCACAGCAAATTACCTTACGAATTGGCAAGGTTACGGCGGTGTGAAAATGCAGGTTGGGCATGTGTGACACGACTTTTTCAGAATTCGGTCGACCGCTGCGGGTACACGAGGTGAGCTAACAGCATGCAAACTCGCGGATGAGCAAAGCGCTGAAGGCGCTTTACGACGATCTGCTCCTAACTCTCCAGCTGCCTAAACTGCCTTAACCCCATCTGCCATTTTAGAGCGGCGGAGGGCAGCGGTGAAGCTGCTTCCGCCCTTACTCGCCCACGTTCGAGCTTTCGAGCACCAGCCAGGGTACCATTCTGTTCAGCTCGAAAAGTTCTATCCAACGGTATCAATTCCGATCAATTTTGAAAACATCGATTTTTTGACAGCTTCTCGTCGAAGACGGCCTCTAGGCCGCGCCACATGGACGATGACGTCATCGAAAATCGACTTTTCCGAAATTGATCGAGTTTGATACCGTTTCGTAGAGCTTTTCGTGCTGAATTGAACGGTGTTACTATGATTGGCGAGAACCGTGTCTGGGCGTGTAAGAGCAAGGAGAACATAGACCGTTGCTGTGCTAAATTGCACGCGCGGGCGTGTTCGGAGCGCGATAACTCTGTCAGCTTCCAACCTTTATGGCTGGAACGTGTGGGTTCCGTAGGCAGTAATATGCTCTAGTAAAGCGCCAAAGCACAGCAAATTATCTTACGAATTGGCAAGGTTACGGCGGTGCGAAAATGCGGGTTGGGCATGTGTGACACGATTTTTTCAGAATTCGGTCGACCGCTGCAGGTGCACGAGGCGGGCTAACGGCATGCAAACTCGCGGACGAGTAAAGCACCGAAGGCATTTTACGACGACATGCTCGCAGCTCTCCAGATGGCTTAACTGCTTTAGCACAATCTGCCATTTTGGAGCCTCGGAGGGCGGAGGCGCGAAGTTCCTTCCGCGCCCTTACTAGCCCACATTCGAGTTCTCGACGCTCTCAATGGTACCACTCTGTTCAGCTCGAGAGGCTCTATCGAATGGTAATAATCTCGACCAATTCTGGGAATATCGACTTTTTGACAATTTCGCATCAAAGACGAGGCGTCTCAAAGCCGCGGCAGAAGGACAATGACGTCATCGAAAATCGATGTTTTGAGCCGGGCCAAGTCTGATACCGTTCGATAGAGATTTTGCTGGTGAATTGAATGGTGTTACTGCGAGCAACAAGAACTGTAATCTGGGCGATTAAGAGCGCGGAGAACATCGACCGTTGCTGTGCTAAATTTGACGCACGGGCGTGTTCTGAGCGCAATAACTCCGTCATGTTTGAATCTTTCGGGCAGCAACTTGTGCATTTTATAAGCAGTAGAAAGCTCAATAGGTGCGCTGAAACACAGCCATTTAGCCTACGAGTGGACAAAGTTACGACGGTGCGAATATGCGGGTAAACCTTGTGTGACGCGATTTTTTCCGATTTCAGTCGACCACTGCAGGAACACGCGATCAGCTAGCGGCCTACGAATGCGTAGGCTAGCAAATTAGCTAAGCTAAAATGGCAGCTGGGACTAAGGCAGTTTCGGCAGCTGGAGTTCCGACTTCATTGAAAAATACCTCGCGCTCCGAACACGCCCGCGCGTGCAATTTGCGAGCTATCGCGCCCAGTCGATTGATAGATTCGATCCTATATACATTGTGCATAGCGCATTCCATAGTCTCGCTGGAGCAGAGTACAGCAATTTCTGAGTAGGGCGACTGAGAATTTCTCATAAAACTCCCTAAATGCTCTACAAACTGTACTCCCCTCGATTGATAGGTTCGGTCCTATATGCATTGTGCACGGCGCACTCTCAGACGATTCCTGGCATGACAAAACACCTTACGCCATGCTTGAGATGCTCCGAGAACATGCAAGTCCTGGAAAATAAGCTTCTCCAATGGCAAAAAGTCTGCTCCCGTCATCTTTGACCACCCAATGCGAAAATGCGGTGGTTTGGCGAAGATGTATATATGGTTGTGTAGATCTCGAGGAGCCGAATCGAACGGTACCAACCGTTTCTCGAAAAACCTTAAATTAGAGGAATTCTGAGCATGCAACGGTTTTGGCGCCTTGCGGCCGACAACTCGTCCGCGGCCGGCCTTCTCAATGGAGCGCTAGTTTTCAATTTTGGCCATTTTTGATCTTTCATATGAAGTGTATATACCAAACGATAGAGCTCGATCTCCTGAGCTCAAATATACTCTTTGTTTTTCAAAAGGATGAATTTTGGGCGAGTTATAGCAAAAAGACGCAAAACCGCAAAAGTGCGGTTTTTTCGGCGTCTATTCAAAAGACGCGTCCGGTACTGTACTTATGCATAACAGAGAGAATCTCTGAGGATAGGACCTCATTAATAACCTAAACATGTTTTTTGCCTCACACTCTCCTCATGGTAACACATTTCATTACTATAGCTATATTTATGCTATTCAAAGTAAATCTACGTGTAAAAGAGCCTAAAAAGGTCAGCTTCGGTTAGAACCCGACTCCCGTCATAACGCGGATTTCCTCCGGTCCCTTCAAACGCTTTATAACAAGAGGGGACTGTACGTCGGAGGAGCAATTCCGAATGATGTTTTATTTTGACAACCTTTTTATATGTTTATATTTTGTGACGTACCATTCTCTTAATTAATTATAATTTTAAAAATCTATTATTTTACACCTTTCTTCACTTCTACGAATTTTACATTTTGCTATGTTTATATTCAAACTGAGACAATCCGCAGCCGAGACAGCTCAACAGATCAATCAAGTGTGCGGGCCTAATAGTGTTGAGGAAAGCACTGTGCGACAGTGGTTCAGTAAATTTCGGACCGAAGATTTACGCCTCGAAGGTGATCCCGTAGCGGTCGACCCAGAACAGTCCTGGTCGGCGAGTCGAAGGAATTGGTGGAAACTGAACCATCCCAAACAGTTCGCGGAGTCGCGGAAGAACTAGACGTCAGTAAAACTGCTGTTGCGTATGTTTTGAAACACCTTGGGAAGGTGAAAAAGCTCGAAAAGTCAAGATTTGTTCTTCTCTACTTTTGCGCAACAAAACTGATCCGTCTTTGGATCTAATCATCGCTTTTGATGAAAAATGGATCCTGCATGATGACAGGAAACGATCCGGACAGTGGTTAGAAGCCGACGAAGCCCCTAGCCCTTCAACTTCAACCCTTGATTCACCCCTTCTCTAGACCTCTCACCAACCGACCACTAGCTTTTCAAACACTTTCAGAACATTCTCGTTGGTAAAACCTTCACCAGTCAGGTCCAAGCCAAAACAGTTTTCGTGGATTTTGTCGAGTCTCGACCAACTATTTTTCTTTTCGCTGATGGAATAATTCGACAGGCGACGCGTTGGCAAAAGCGTGCTGATTCGAACGGTGCTTATTTCGACTAAATCCGATAAGATTCGAGAAAGTGATGGCAGTTCAAAGCGAAGCACTCAAAACGCTGGGAACTTTTCGGACAACCTAATACGTTACTGTCCACCATTCCTGTGTTCAAGTGCTAATCCCTTCTCTCGTTCAGGTTCCCAAAACGAAAGCAGAAAATCGCCAATACAAGGAGGGCTTCGTCGACGACAACAACGAGCATCTGTCATACTTCCACTTTCGGATCGTCTGGCCCACTCTCGCCTTCACCGTGGTGATCTACGCAGTGCTCATAGGTACGGTTGATTATGTAGGCGTCTGTTCAATCCCCAACTTTTCCATTAAAACTGTCTGATGCGACGTGCTGCTGTGTTTGGCACAGCATTGAACCGATAACGAGAATGCAGAAATTAGGTTGCAGGCGGCATTCTCGGTTCCCTTGCCACCGACGATCTGCCGAATGCACAGGAACTCCGAAGGGCGTTCTGGACTCGCTACGGAGCTTTGCGGTTCCGATGCAACGTGGGTAGCGATTCTTTCAGTTCCTGAAACGAGGTGTTTCGAAAGTGCATTGGTCAGCTCGTAGGATGATATTGTACAAAGGGTAGGCCGATATGATTGACAGGTCGAGATAGAGAGATGTGACGAGACAGGCGGAGAACTCCAGCGTTCGAGGAAGATGATGTCGTCTGGGACCTGTAGACAGCAAATTTTCCACGGAATGCTTTGAAAACCGCAACGTCCAATATTTTATGGAGCTTCACAAAAAAATCGAACCTGAAGCAATACTTTTATTTCCGGGAGTAGATCCAACTATGCTCGCTTTCTTTCACCACAAAACTGCGTGTACTAGAGACACCTCTAAGAGCCCCTGGAAACAGACATCTCTGTCTTTTCAGTCGACTGTTCCCTTCCCGAAGGACGGGCTTCCATCGGTACTCAACCTTTTCGAGCTCAACGTTTTCGGGAATTTGATGTTCCGGATATGCGCGTGCATACCGATCGCCATCCGACTGTTCGTTGTCCACTGCAGAAGGTGAGGCTGTCGACTCCATGGGTTGCCCACATTCGTGGCATTGGCTTGCGTTAAAGCAAATTTAAGAATACATTTCAAGATAGCAGCTAGCGCTTCTCTTTTGTTCAGGGTAATTGATTCAGTCGGATCGAACGTTTCTGCCGTTTAAGGGCTCTGAAGGTAAAGATGAGGCGGGCTTTTTATCTCTTCTTAATTTAATCTCCTCTGCTTGATAGGGTATTTCGGTATCATTCCGTGGGGGTAACATGTAGTGGTAAACGCTTCAAAATTAATAAGTTGAATCCATTTTCTTTGAAGGCTGAAAAGTTCTTCTTTGTCATTATGGCATGGATATCGAAAACACTAAGATGGAATCGGATCGACATTCAGGAGAATTGATGGGAAGGATTTGCCTAAAGAAGTCGGTAGTGGTGTACGGATAGGAGTCGTTTCTAACTAGACATGGAGAATCTTGATGTAACGGAAAGCCTTCCACAGAACGAATGACATCCAGAGAAGTGGGCAAAAGTAAAGCCCTAATGACTCCTCCATAATTTAGCCCTTAGGGTGTCAAAAAGTATGCTGCTGAGCGGAAGAAAGAACCTATATAGCCTATATAGTCTCTATTCTCGCTTTGTCGCCTCGAAAAATCTGATGCCGATGAATCCCTATAAGTTTTTCTTTAGTAGAAAAAAAGACAAAAAATACATGGCTAGTTGACATGTGCTATGAGAATCGGTGGATGGCCTACCACACAAAATGATTTTTCGAACATTTGGAGAAGAACTAGTCTCCTTCAGCTTCTATGTCAGAAACTCTCAAAGGACCACTTTTGGTGCTTGATGACCTATAGGCGACGTAGCTTGAAATAGAGTGCAGCAAAAAGACAAATGATATTAGAAGAATATGCCGATGAGAATCCAATAATAAAACGCAAAGTTGTTCAAAAATTATCCTGCACAGAGTTTGTGGTGTGAAAAGGGCAATTCTTTTTAGACTAATCAAAATGGTTGCTTATATATGATTATACATAAACATAAACATATGAAGTTGTAAGTCGAAAATTGCAGAAGCTCTCAAATTACTGGGTCTTTAGTGCACATGAAATAACTAGTGGTGTTCGATAACCATTAGGTTAGCCGGAAAGTTCTGGCGGTTTTGACTGGACTACTTAAAACGATCATAACGTTCCTCCTACTCACCAGATTCAGTCGAAATAAACACCTTGGAAGCACCACACCTTTGCCAACGCGGTACCGGTTGAGTAATTTCATCAACGAAAAAACTGAGTGGTCGAGATGCGACAACTTCTAGAAAGATCTTGCTTTGCGAAGGCTCTACCAGCGATCAGCTCAAAAAGGTGCTAGTCGGTTGGCGCATGGCGGGTGAGGCAGAACTTCAACTCCTAGTTTGCTTAATTTTCGTATATTGACTTGCGAAGCTGTGGGCGGCTGTTGTCGTGCAGATGAATGTGAACTCTTCCGCTGACCAGTGCACGGCTGCATGCACTTTTCGGTACATCTCGTCAATTTCGTCGCAGTAGGACTCTGCTGTGATTCGGGTGGTGGTTCGGCCTGGTTCCAGAAAGTTGTAGTCAATCACTTCAGCCGCCGGCTACCACACTGTTTCCATGGTCTTTTTACGGTAGGATTTCGGCTTCGGGAATTGCCTGGCGGAGGGGTGAGGGGGGGGGCGGGGAGGTTCATCGACATCAACCCGCTGTCGTGATCGCCTTCTGTTATCGTGCAGAACCCACTTTTCATCACATGTGACGACTCGATCCAAATACGGGTCGTTTTCTTTCCGGAGAAGCAAAGAAGAAAAGAGTTCAAAACGCTATAATTTTCGACCTTTTCCTCCTTTCCGAGGCATTTTAAACCATCTACAAGAACTCCTAGACCTTCAGCAATCGCACGGACTGTTTTCGATGGATTGGCTTCTACGAAGGCTTTCAAATCGTCGTCCTGGATTCTGTAGGTCTGCCGTTTCGGGGTGCATCTTCAAGGTGACAATCCCCAGAGCCAAATTTCTCGACCCGCCGTTGTACGGTCCTTCCTCCAACACTATTCGGCCCCACACATGGTTAATTTGCCGGGCCGTTTTGACGTTGAGTGGGCGCAGTTTGAAATTGGATCAAAATGTCGTTAGGAATTGCTCCTTCGACATACCTTTTTCAAGCTTTCGAAGAAACACATTTATTGAAGACACACTTATTTAAACTACACAGCTGCCCAAGTTTGAGCTTCCGAAAATCTCGGCATTACGTTTTCCAACTATGATGTGTACTTGATAAGCTGTCCACCATCATTGTTAACGGCTTTATCCCGGCTGACGTTGGCGAGTGGCTTAGTGAATATTTCCGACTTTCCCACGCTCCGAAGAAGGCGGAGCTGCTGAAACTTCAGCCGAACTGAAGTCGTTAACAATGTTGCTCGACACCTCATCAAGTAGACATCATAGTTGAACTGCACAATCGCGTTTTCAATTATCACGGATGCCTTTAAACGACTCGATAGGCTTTATAGGCTCTGCCCTCGAACCAAAACCAACCCTCGAACAACCCTTCCATCGGAGCTTTTCTCACGACATCCATCCCTTACACTCTGCTTCTTCTTTCCTTTCGCAGTTGGTAGCACATTTATTTCTTCAACTAAGAAGAGCAGTTACTTATTACCTTGAGAAGCTACATGTTGGAGCATCAGAGCATTCACATAACACTCTTCACGGATATCCGAGGTTCTGTCATCTGCCCTCACTTTTGCCAGTTTAGTGTACAGCTTACTCGAACCATACGCTGTCAAGTGTTCTATCAATGATGTGCTGCTCGTCTGTGGTGTGTAGAGTGCAGCACTCTGTAAACCTTCCACCAAAGATTCAAGTACAGCCCCATTTACTGGCTTATGAAGAGGGATGGCACTAGGAGAGCCAAACAAATTGTAATCAGATCAGGGATTTGCGACCGCATCAAGAGGACTTTGAGGCTTTTCTCGTCTGATTTGCCCTTTTCACTATCAGATATAGCGTATCAGATGAACGCAAGATCACATGGGATCTAGTAATCGTGTATTCAAAAAACTGTCTTCTTACAACCATCTCCTCCTCGTTAGCTGTAGAGGAGTGGCTTCACTTTGCCCAAAATGGGGACGATTTTTCTCATACTATCAATGTACGATCTTCCGCGCGTGAATCAAATGGTGTGATCTTTTGTGGAGTTATATCACCAACTCGCTTTCTAGTAAATGGCTGTGGGAAATGTGTGTCTGTGTGAATGTGTGCATGTTTGTGCTTGTTGTGTGTGAGCGTCTGAAATCTCTTTTCTTGAGCTAACTCACTAAAGGTTTGCCTTAGATTTCTCACAATAGTAATTCTCTCCCATTAGTCATGTCTGTGTTTGAAATGCGTGGTACCAAACTGAAAAGTCTGGTACTGCGCAGCATTTTGGCTGAGGTGACCCACTCAAATGCGGACTGAGGCGTCTGAGTCTGGCTGCCTATTTTGAACTCTTGAGGGAAACCTTCACGAATCTCTGGTTTTGCGGTGTCAAAAAAAGTTTTATAATTATGGAAATTTCTTTTCGGGCGATATAGGTAATTCTGTTATAGCAGCTTACCCATGTTCTGCATGTGCATTGCGCTTCAAAACATCTCTTTGTAGCAGGTTTCAACCACGAGCCACCAGAATGAGCCATCGGTTTTAGACTAATCTAATCTATTGGGTAAAGGACAACAGTAAGCGCGCGGTGGCTTAAGCCGGTGGAGGCGCAGACTTTTTTGCGTGCACTCCTAATAAAGGTTCTTGGTGCCGGTTTTCCACCAGGGCCAACCAAGGCTTCCATCACTCCAGTGTCGGTGAATGAGCACCGGACTTGAAGGAGAACGATAAAACACTGACTTGTTTAGAGTGAATACGCATTCAAATTGCCTCCACGATATCCCGTAGAAGTAGAACCCTGCGCATTCCTCAAAGGGATTGACTGGTGCCGACCATTATCTTCACCCAATGGATTAATGCCGTCACGTATCAATTCCTTTGTGAAATGCGCCGTGAATTCTAGTTCTCTTGTCGTGAAAGCATTATGAAAAATTAATTCGCCGACACAGCGTTCATGGTTTGGTGACTGGGCGATGCAAAACTCATCCTTTATCCTCACAGTTAAATGTGGCTCAATTCACAGATCCACGTCGCATGAAAGGCTTTTTCTGAGTGGTATCCGAACCATTCTGGTCTCCCTTTAACCGTGAGAAACCTCAATCTGGCGCAATAACTGGTGATTCCATTTTCTTCATTGGGCCGACTTCATTTAAAAAGCGGGGAAGTATTCATGCTCGTATGTGGAGAGTAATCAGCCTGAAGTACGAAATCGAGCGCACTTGTTTAAGGGAGCTGATTCGAGCAGACTTCTTGTCGTCGTCCTTCGTCCACAATATGATGAACGAAGTCGTTTGGGCGCTGTCGTTTGTGGAAGTGTTCGCCATGGGTCTGTTCAGTATAATCACCATCAGAAAGGACTCGACTGGTAGGTCATTTAGAACTGTGAATTCTTTTCTTTCCGCCTTCGATTGGTAAAAATGAAAAAATGACCTGTGGTTGTGAAAACGTTCGCGACATGAGATCACCTGCACTATGTCTTAGGTTGTCCCATATGTCCCCGCCGTTTTTTCAACGATTCACTGCAGATTTCGCCGGCGGTCTCTTGCATAGCGCTGCATAGCTTTCGAAAGAGAATGATTTGCTCTATCAGAAAATGTATTGCATTTCTTTTTTCATCATGAATTTTGAAAGTTTTTAGGTCGTTGAAGTGGAAAGTGAAAAAGTGAAAAAGTAGCCATTTGCGTACTTATTCTCTCCGCTTAGGTTTGTAAGTTTTTGCACAGTTTTTCATAGCGTTTGGAAGACAATGTTTTGTGCTACAAGAATACGTGTTAGTGCTATTTTCTCATTTGTCCTTTATTGATTTTTAGGTCACCAAATTGGGAATTCCGACTTTTCCGCCCGAATTTTCACCAAAACTCCGGTTCTGTGGTTGAACTTTTTTGCATGGTGTTATATGTCGTTTGGAAGAGGATGTCTTGCTCAGTAAGAATTTGTGTCGCGTTTATTGGCTCCCGCTGATTTCTGTCGAATATCAACAACTGAAGAAGGAGAAGGAGTTGTTGGTGAAGACGATTTTTCTGATTTTGGCGTTTTGTTGACATTCAATAGAAATCAATAAACGCGACACATATTCTTATAGAGCAAAACATTCTCTTTCGAATGACATATAACACCAACCCAAAAAGTCCAACCACAGAGCAGCAGCTGTCGGCAAACACAACCATCCTCCTTCGGATGTCCCAATTTGATGGCCTAAAAATCAATAAAGGACAAGTGGGAAAATAGTACCAACGCATATTCTTGTAGTACGGAACATTTTCTTCCAAATGCTATAAAAAACTGCGCAAAAAATTACAAACCTAAGCGGAGAGAACAAGGGCGCAAATGGCTACTTTTTCACTTTTCACTTCAACGACCTAAAAATTGACAAAATTCATGATGAAAAAAGAAATGCAATAGATGATCTGATAGAGCAATTCATTCTCTTTCGAAAGCTATGCAGCACTATGCAAGAGGCAGCCGGAGAAATCTGCAGTGAATCGTTGAAAAAACGGCGGGGACTTATGGGACAACCTAATAATTACAGCGCTTAGCTCAGCGAGTTCGACTCCCACTTGTCTCACTACCAATGGGTGCCAGTAGCCGGTGGTCTGAGAAAAGGTTCACAAGGAGAACCTCCCCTCCTTTGAGCAGATCCTTTCATTAGTTCATTCTGTTCCTCTCGCTGGTCTCGATGACGTCATTGTTGCTGAATAACGAATCCACTTCGACTGGGACACTCTCTGCGTCGCCATTCTCGTAGTGAATGTTTGTTTTACTAACATTGTGGGTGTTCTTCTCACATTTTCTGAGGAGATTTTTACATCAATTGGTGGATTTTGTAACCAACCTGTATAGCCAGACATATGCATACTGCTCGAAGTGAAAGTGAAAATTCGGCAGAAAAAGGCGTGGGATGTCGGTCCATCTAGCGTTGCCTGACATCGTGATAGGGATAAATCGCCGTCATCTTATGATTAAGCGAGCGAGCCGCTGCATGAGGTGTTCGCATTTTTACATAGAGCGGAGGCTGCTGCGAATATAAAGGGATAAAAGTTTTATACGATCACTTGCGGTGGGCCATAAATCGCTTTCCTTTCAGCACTGCATAGGTACTGCAAGGTGACGTTCGCTATGACTGCCGCCGTTAACATGCTGGTGACAACTGCTGTGATCTTCGCGTACAAGAGGAATAGCACGAAGGTCGGCTCATACTTCAGAAACAGAACAGCTACTTTCTGTCAAAGCTCCTTGGCTTCTTTTCTCTTCCAGAGCAAGAACTGCACGTGCATATCTAATCTCACACTGAACAGCAAATATTGAACTAACAGACATATGCGGCAAACCATATACATATACATACTTCGCTGCTTGTGTTTCCGTGGAAGTTTTACGCCTATTAAGCCCATCCACGTGCTCCCTTCTCCTTTGCATTGCTAGCATGCATTGCTAGGTGGTATTGCATAAGTTCGTACCTGTGGATAACAATCCAGACAAGAGGGACTCAAACCCGTGGACTTGATTCTCCGCAAAGGATGCTGCATGATCAGTCCAGCGTCCCTGTTCAATCTAACGCTACGTCCGCGATATCCTCGAACGGACTATGCACAATAAGATTGATGGCATCCACGGTATCATAGCCAGTATTGGAAAGCGCTAGTATCGCCAAATTTTAGTAGGTCTACCATTACGATGAGTACTGCATACCCAGTCCATGGCCACCCACTTTTCCTTGGAAACTCACCAGGATACTATCTCAACGGTAGGTCGGAACGGCGCAAATGTTGTATATGGGCAGAACCGCCTCTCTCTGGGTAGTAACAAACTGCAGGTATCTCGACCCCAATACAACTCTGCGCAGAGTTAGGGGCGACGGAAGTCGCGGGTTGGCGCCCTGTTGATTCATGTGCTCCACAGCTGACGGGCGCGCACGGGATGAGGGCTCGTGTCGCGGCTAAGCGCAGTGCACAGGTGGCGTAGTAGGGAAGAGCTCGGGCTCGTAAACGCGGGGACGGGGGTTTGGGTCCCGCAGATTGCGTTCGTTTTGCACTTTTGCAAAATCCATGTTTATCATATAGGTAATCCACCTAGGGGTAATATATGTAGTGTGTTATAGAGCATGTTTACATATAACATATGCTTCAAACTACAGATTGGCTAAAATGTTCACTTCTGTGTGTCACTTATTTTAAGCCTATTTTGTGTGAAGCTATAGTTATGTAATGATAGATATTTTGTGGCACTAGTTAAAAGTTACGACTCCACTGACAGGACTTCGGTCAAAAAATTTTTCGCTGAAACTTTGTCTAGGGGGGTTATTTGGGGTGCTGATCACGAATCTGACATCCGTTTTTCACGATGCGGTCGGAGGCCACCCATACCGTTAACAAGGGTGGTCCACGCAGGGTCACCGATTTCGTTGAAACTTTGTCTAGGGGGTTATTTGGGGTGCTGATCACAATCTGACATTCGTTTTTCACGATTCTGCCTCTACCTGCCGTCATCGGCAGAAGCTTTAAGAATGTAATCCTCTGCCTTCCTGTATCTATGTTATTCAGCCGAATCGTGAAGAACGGATATCAGATTCGTGATCAGCACACCAAATAACCCCCCTAGACAAAGTTTCAGCGAAAAAAATTTTTTGACCGAAGTCCTGTCGGTGGAGTCGGAACTTTTAACTAGTGCCACAAAATATCTATCGTTACATAATTATAGCTTCACACAAATAGGCTTAAAATAAGTGACACACAGAAGTGAACATTTTAGCAAATCTGTAGTTTGAAGCATCCCACCATATATATGTTATATGTAAACATGCTCTATAACACATTATAATACCCCTAGGTGGATTACCTATATGATAAACATGGATTTTTCAAAAGTGCAAAACGAACGCAGTCTGCGGGACCCAATCCCCCGACCCCGCGTTTACGACCCCGAGCTCTTCCCTACTACGCCACCTGTGCACTGCGCTTAGCCGCGATACGAGCCCTCATCCCGTGCGCGCCCGTCAGCTGTGGAGCACGTGAATCAACAGGGCGCCAACCCGCGACTTCCGTCGCCCCTAACTCTGCGCAGAGTTGTATTGGGGTCGAGATACCTGCAGTTTGTTACTACCCAGAGAGAGGCGGTTCTGCCCATATACAACACTTCCGCCGTTCCGACCTACCGTTGAGATAGTATCCTGGTCAGACTTATGCGATTTTCTCTCAATCCGTCTTCGAAGTAGTTGCTAAGGCTCGTGCACGGCCCGTTCTTGTCGTCCTTCGTAAATATCATTGTAGTCGCCTCAATTTTATGGTGTTTCAAATTTTGCCTAGAGGGAAGCTAGCCCACACACTTTTCTACAAGGGCGTTGTATGCGATCGAGGCGGTCTAATGGTGTTTCGGTGGAGAATTTCCACTTCAGAAACCATTCCACATTTGTAGAAATCCTGCTCCCACATCTAGTGCAGGCACTCTTCATGATTTTATTTTTCAAAAGGACTACCACAACTATATTGTCGATATATTCAGAGGTTGGATATCATTTCGTTTATTCTGAAGCTGCTCTCAACGGCCGTCTTCTGCTATGTCGCTCCTCAGTACTTCCAACGCAATCACGCCAACATCTCCTTCCAGATGTGCCATTCATACCGTAAGCACACTACGGCTCAGTTTAAAGAAACAGCAACACATGTCTTTTCTGTAGAGAACGACACTAACGCGTACTTTATGATAGATGCGTATTAGTACTTTAGTTGTAAGCCTGGGTTTTATGAATTCCTTACCTACACCATTCGGTTTTTATTGGGTGGAAGTAGTTTAGAGGTTCTGGCACGAAGAATTTTCCAAATCGGGCAGTGATGAGGAAATATGAGTGCACTTCCACACATTCTGTGGTGCTATCTGCAAAACGTAAAACGTCGTATGGCTGTCTGTAGAAGCGTGACACGTCCTACAACGAGGTCGATTTCCCTTCCTTCCTCTTTACCCTTTCCTTCACCATTCCTGCCACGGATTTTGAACTACCCAGTAGCCTCATTCCTCATATCCAGCCCGTTGTTTCGCCTCCCGCCTCTTTCCAGTGTATTCTTCCTTGCAGTGCCGAGAGTGTTCGCCATCATGGAGTACGCGATGATCATCTCGTACGGTGCCTTCCATCTGTCATCGCTCATCGACGTTCGCCATGTCTCGTTTCTGTGCTATCCGCGAACCTGTTCCGGGGAGTGCGAGCCTCTCGACCCCGACAACTTCGCCAAGGGCGGAAAGTACGAGCACTGTCGTGCCTTCGAATACAACCAACTGCAGGCTTTTTCCGAACCTGAAATCGCTCATCTCTGAGATCTCTTCGAACCTGATTGCCGACTGGATTATATTCTCGTTAGATGCGGTGTGTTAAGTCTTATTCTTAGGTTTTTAATTATAAATACTACTTACTGCGGGCATGTGCACTTATTACACAGGGCCGGTGTGGTTGATCGAAAAGGGATCAGAACGACCAGGGACCGGATTCATCAACGATACCGCCGGTATCATCTCCCGGCGGTTTCACCATATCGGATTACGTAGTAAGTGATACAGAGAGATACAGATATACAGAGATACAGACAGGATAACCGATATAGCGTTACCGGTTCCGCCATGAGATGATACCGGCGGTATCGTTGATGGCGTGCAGGCGGTTGATGAGTCTGGCCCCAGGATAGCTTTCGGAGGAATGAGACGAAAAGGTTCCCCACATAAGTTCTCTCCGTGATGCCCCAGTAGGACGAGTTATGTGGGTCACTACGCTGCACCACGCAAGGTTTTTAATATACATTGGATCCGAATGAATCATTTTCGGATATCTGATTTTGAGGAACATCTCCATTCTACCGCTTCTGCTGGCTTCGTCAGACCATATCATATCATATAGTAGGTTATGAGATTCTGTGTTCCTTTGCTAAACCACGCAGAATGCCTTCCTCTGATTTCCGCAGAGCCAATTATGTTGGTCTACCGGAATTTTTCTGCTCAGTGAACTGGGGAGTGTTCTTCAAATCTATACCTGTTTTGATCAAGTGTATGTCTAACTGCATGCCTTTTCAAACGGTTGAAATACAAAGGCAAGGATTTTCAAAACATATTACTGACTTGATCAGTCGGAAGGCTCGCCATTTCAAAACTTTGTCAAATCCGATATCACATCCTGAGTATAGGAAGGCCAGAAGACTGAAATACTTCAAACTACACAGTCTGCTTTACAGGCCTACTTTCAACGACATTAGCTTTTGTTATGAAGTTCTCAAAGGAAAACTGTGATTAAAGCTTTCGAAATACTGGACTTTCAGGGACTTTCAGGCCGTGTGGTGGGCGCTCGGGTAAATTTCCTTTGCAGCTTTCGCCAGTAAACAGAAACTGTCGGACACAGGTACATAACTCCTTGTTTTACAGGGGAGCTCTTCCGCTTCAAATGCTACCGAGCACTTTTTTGTAGTCAACTAGTGTCTCCGTCGTTAAAAAAACTGAGGCAAGTTAGGCATCACTTTTTAGATCTGCAAATTCAAGAAGTCTAAACGTTTGGGTTCAGTTACATGCAAAGATTCCACCTTCGCCTTGTTGTAGTAGAGCTCGTTGAATAATGCAAGAGTACCGGATGGTTGATACCAGTTGCATAGCCAACTTCGTCACTGTAGTAGTGTTGTGTTTACGGTTGTGCTAGCGGTTTCTGGATCTGATTGTGAATGTTGTTTTCGTATAGTCGCCGGTACACTTTCATAAGTTGATATGAATGTAGTCTTCATAGCTACAATCTTCTGTACAATGTAAGATAACTCACTACAGAGCGGTACTGGACAACGTTTTGATACCCTTTGTGTGTGTGTTTGTTGTGCTTAGTGAATCAATATGCATGCTACTACTTTATGTTCGGCGTAAGCGGCTATCCTGGGCTTGAATACAGAGGAGTCTATGCAACCTGCCATAAAAAAAATTTCTCGTATTTGTATTTTCTATGTATGTATGCGCACATATATAGCGCGCTTTATATTGAGACAATGTACTTGTACAAGTTCGTTTTAACTACTTCAGATCCTGTGGAGGCAGCATCGAAAGGTAGGTAATTCGGATGCTCCGCTCCTAGGTGTGACCGACTTGAGACCAGACTCCTACTGTAACCGTAACTGTAGAGATAAAGCCAAGATAAAGTCGACTACTCGCTAATGATAAAATCGACTATACACGCAATGAATTGAAATGAAACGGTAACCGCACACTGCAGATCGATAGCAGAAACACTTCGAAATAAAAGTAACTAGGAGCACAACTCACTCAGAAAGAAAATAAAGAATTTTAGAAGTTCAGAATTCATTCAGGGACTCTTCAAAAAGGGAATCAGCTTCTCCCAGAAGGTCCATTCTATTGAGGCGTAACGTGGTAGAAATTCAAAACCAGCCAAAGTCAAAGATCCCGCTTCTCTACAGAGGCCGGTCGGCATCCGGATCCGGTTTTCTTGGAAGACTGCGCAGGCCAATAGGCGGTGCAGTGTGTGGGGAGGTGAGCCACTGCTCACTGTCGATCGATAGCAAACCTAGTCACCTCTTCGCGTGCCTCGTCTTCTATCGATTGATAGCGGAGATGAAACTGAGGCCAAAAAACACAAAAACACAAAAAAGAGAAAACGAGGAGAAGGAGGAGGAAGATGTAGACAGTAAAAATTGAGTCTTTGAATTGAAAAGGTGCCAAAATAGAACTTCGTCTCAGTTCTCAACTTGAACTCTTCTCTCAAAAATCCTCTCTTAAAAGTGACAATTCACCAAAACCAACTAAAATAACAATTCATCGAAACTGAGCTACTAAAGCCGACGCTTCTACTGAAGCAGATCCCGCTTCTGTACAGAAGCGGGTCGGCATCCATATCGGTCCTTATGTGGAGACTGCAAACCTCACCATTATCGATAGCGGTGAGCTGAAGTGAACAGGCTCGCTATCATTCGATAGCGAGTCGGCTCACTCGACGGAAGAGAGCGGCCGCTATCTGAAATGAAAGCCAGCTGTAACTCGTCCGCCGAAAGTACTGTTGCCGACGACCATTGCGGAACCACCTCACATGTCACTCAAGGGGCAGGCGCAGGACGGAACCTACGTGTAGCAAGAGTAGTCAGAACCTTAGCAGGAGGACGTGTCCGCCCTACAGCGGACGGTGATGAGGGTCGCTAGTTGCGACGTTGCGGAGGCTCAAATTTGCAGCACCAAGACAGTATGTGCCGAAAAACGCCCAAAAGCCGATTGAACAGTCACAGCCGACCCCAACCAATCACGATCGAGGGGCGGCGTCCGTCGGCATATGCCGAATTGAGCCTGCTCCGGAAAAAGGGGCGTAACCTCCTCGGCGAGTCCTCCTGCCGTGTCTGAGTACCGCTAGCCACGCGAGGGGCGCTTAGGGGCAGTCTCCCCAGGGTGGGGACACCCTTCCCGGAGGAAGCGACTAGCATACGGCCTCTGAGTGCCCGATGAGGGCACTTTTCTTATTGGAGAGTAAATGATTTGCTCGTGGGATGCTTGAAGCAGGAAAGATAGGTTAATTTGTTGGATTGCAGTCGAACGTTCGAATGTTTCGAGCATTCGAATTTGAGCATTCGAACACGAGTGTTTCAAATTCGAACACGTTCGAAAATCGCGTTTTTCCGAGCCAAACGCAATATTCAGCCGTGTGTTTAATATATTATTATGCAATATGTAGTTTTTAGAAAACTACACGTGAAACTCTACAAGTCTGCAAGTGAAGCGAAGACTCAACTATAAGAAGAAGTGTGTAATAAGAAAAATTGGTAAGCTCTGTTGGAACGCTTCACTCAGACTGGAAATTGGGCAACCGCTTCATTTGATGAAAAATTTTCTCAAGGCTGTGCGATCCCAGAACGGGCAAAATAATAGTTTGTTACACCTCTGGCAAACATGATGGCCCCTGGCGAATATGGCCTCTAGCAAACATGATGACATGGAAACAATGGATACCCATGGCAGTCGTTCGTCTTGCAGGATTTTCAAAAATGTCTCCCCTCTCACCCTAGGTTTTGTGTAAAAAGAGTGTAAACCAGAGAAAGTTTGTTTGATGAGCACGCAAATGTAATACCATATCTTCAGAACTTAATCGCTGTTTAAAGGCAAAAGCACATTTTGGTAAAGCGATTCTTCTAAAGGCATAAAGAGAAGGACGTGCTAGCGGTTCTCCGTCCATCTCCAATCCTCGTACCTCCGAAACATTTGCTGTGAAATTTTTGCATTTTTAAATTATTAATCTTCATTTATTTAACAACTTAGAGAAAACGTTCTGCTCAACATAGCCTATAAAAATTAATGTTCAATATCTTCTTTGGAACGAATAAGGAATAAAATTCCGTAAGCAATTCCTTAAGGCGCTGCGACGCGAGCTGTAAAGCCACCCACACGATCTGAAGGCTGTTATCAATCACGTATGAATAATACCGTTGCACCATGTTTTGTAAACAATGGTCAAAGAGTCTTTAAAATTGCACCAAATTTGGTGTATTCTTAGAATTTTTATGCGCTCAAGTTTCTGATGCAGGACTTATGGTCCACCCTGTAGATAGTGTATCTCAAAAATGCATACAATTTTTCAAAGGTGATAACTTTGCTCACAATGAAGGTACTGAAAAGTTAAGAACTCATATAAAAGCATAAGAAACTGAAAATTTTTCGGCATATGAGAGGCGTGGGTTGCGAAGTCGTCTGAAATTTTGTGTTTTACACTAGATTGATTGTGCTTCGCTTCAGTACTTGTTAAAACTTCTTCACAAGGTGGCCGTATCGATTGATTTGTGCATTTGAGGTTTACAAAAAACACACTAATACAATACCGCTCCTGTCTTTTGTTTTTTGGGCGGAACAGACGGGAAAGACCGCCGTTTTGGCCGTTTTTTCCATAACTCCTTTCAAAGCAGCTTAATCAGAAAACTATTGCCCCACAGGGTCATCTCACTGAGTTACCAGAATAAGCAACTTTCAATTTTCAACTTCTGCCCGTGATATGCTCTTAATGATAATGCGCTCTTTTTAAAAATTCCCCTGGTCTGGGCCAACAGATTTCTGGTAATCTTCTAATTTCATGAGCTACCCTTGGTCTCGATTTCGTCCAAGAAAACATAAAGTTTGGTGTTCAACTGAGCTAAGGATAATCCGCAATATAGCTGAGAGAAAGCTACCACAGTAACGTAGTTCGAAAACTGACTGTTGTCAAAGTCGCCATCAAATCCAATTGTAAATGCGAAATGTGATTTTTGCCAAATCAAGTAAACGGTAAAAGCCTAGCCTTTAGGAGGACGGACTGCAGAATGAGAGCTTCACGGAAGGGCTATGTCACCATCCACCTGTGGTCTCCTTGGCTTGACGGTGGAATGTAACACATGTAAACAAGCAGCCAAACATCATAGGAGGTGCGAAATCGCCCCAACACAATTTTGGCTAAAAAAGTTGTTCTAAAATGGAAAACTTTCTCAACCAATGATTTTTCCAGCGAATTCTAACTCGAGTAATGTTACTTTCTATACTTTTCTATTAATTTAGCCATTTCCTGAATTTCTGTGATTGCTCGCCTGACTGTTTAGTGCGGTCTGGGCCACGATTAAGGCGGGCGGCTGCCACTCCACACCGGTGTAGTGACCTCCCGCGACCCCCTTGATGTCTGATGTCGCCCAGCAAACATCTTGCCACCTTTGGAGGTCCATCACAGTCCGACTCCTTATCAATCTTCTACAAATGCAGGATTCGTTTTTTAATGAAGCTATCAGTCATAATTGGCAAATGTTCCAGTGGCTCTGGATGAGTATGGTTTGTTATGTTGTCTAACTATGATCCTGGTTTTAACATATATTTCTCCTATGTGCTCGCACTTTTTCTTAAAAAATCGCACTAAAAAATTAAAAAAAACACCAGCTGATCCTCTCGGAATCCAGCTGCTAAGGAAAGCCTTGCCTCAGCAAAATAAAAAGTAAACTCATGAGAATTTCAGAGCTACGGCTCGCTTTGTTCAGTTATAGTCGCACAGGAAGGTGAAGGAGTACAATTGGTCCAACTAGTTACAACTAATCTAATCGTAATCTTTTATGCCTTTTTTAATTCGATTATTGTACCGTTTGGCTTAGGCCCACCAGCATTCTCACGCGTCCAAGAAGTTAGCTGACGGTGTCCCCTAGGGAAAGCTTGATCAACAAAGCTGACACCCTTCGGAGGGAACGTTTCTGACACCTGTAGAGTACATAGTGTCTCTCTTTTACTAACTTTTAAACATCTTTGTTTTTTTTTTGCCTGACATAGCATTTCTTTCAGTAGGTCATGAAATCCATGTTTCAAAACATGAGGAGCCTCCTCGGCATCACCACTACGAACATGAGATTGAGTAACGTCGACTACTCATAATTTATTCAGAAGATTAACCCGGAAGTTATATATTGTCAGTTTGCAAAGGATATAGTAAGGATAACAGTTAGTTGTTGCTAATCTTCGAAATAAGCTTCGACTAACTCCCTCAAAATGCTCCCAGCGGAACAGGTTTATGGGCCCTGATAGCAGATGGAAATTTATCCTACTTTTTTTTCAGAGCCGGAAAGGGAAGAAAGATTAGGATGATGTGCCGACTTCTAATTCCGAGAACAACGAGCCTGTCAGAGCTATCAATCTGATAATGAATGACCGCTCACTTCATTCGCACTTGAAAGCTGCTATGGGTTGTATTCTGGATATGAAAGAAGAGCTCCATACGGTTATTAAGAAGAACAAGGAGCTACTGGAGGAAATTGATCGTGTTCAAAGAACCGTGAACTCGAGGCTGAAGTACAACATCTAAAGTCTCAAATCGAATTGCTCAAACAATCTGCTGCTCAGAAACGCCTGTCACAGACAGGCACTAAGACTAATAATATGATTCTTAATCCTTCTTGTGCGGATACAGAGCAAAAGCGATCTGTTATTGGTATGAGAGAATCTTCTGAATCAATTCCTTCAGCTAGAGCGGGATGTGATGCTAATTGTGTTAGGATCATTCTTGACATTTTGTCCATCGATTGTCGACCTGTAGCTATCTTCAGTATGCGACGTTCTATTCCAGGCAGAACCAGACTTCTGAATGTTGTATTTCCTACTTTTTCTTTGCTTCCATGACACTAAAGAGAGCTCCTCAGTTAAGGTATTTTTTTAGGACCCTTATTAACCAAAATGGAACGGGACCGCCTTAGAGCTGAAAGATCATCTCTTCCAAATCGTTCACGTTTGGATGACGTAACTCATAATAATCACGATGTGTCTGAGAACCATAACAGCAATCATACTGGCAATCGCTTGTCGAGCTCTCACAATGATCAAACACCTTCATATCCAGCAAAGTTTCATAATTTTTCTTCTTCGTCGGAAAACGTCTAAGGCCTCAGAAGAATTTGGATTCAATCATATCCTGCGCTCTAGCTAATAGCAGATCAATTGTGAAAAACAGATATGGCTTGATAGGTTTTATGAAACGAAATACTGGTCTTATCATGCTGACGGGAACGTGGCTTCATGAGCACATTGACATATCACCATTATTGGGTGACAGTTGCTCTAAGTATGCAACTTTCCGTTGCGATCGTAACATAAAAAGGGGTGGAGGTGTTGCTTTGCTTGCACTGAAGTCCCTGTCTCCCTCACTATTCTTCAAAGAGTCGTTCGCAGATTCTTATGAGGTGTTATGCTGTTACGCATATAGGAATGATCATCATTCGCCTTATTATAGTATATAAAACACCAGCCTGTACTACTGTTATGTTAAATCGATTAACTAAGGTTACAAGTGATTTGTTAGCCTGTAGTCAAAGGTGCCTTCTGGTAAGCGATTGCAATTTTCCGGAAATCAGTTGGAGTGGGAGACCTAGAATTAAACGGGCAAGATCAAGTGCACAAAATTTCCTCAATATGTGTGAAACGTACTCACTCTCACAATGTGTCCTGATCGGGAGCTTAGGCAATAATATACTTGATCTCGCCTTGTCTAATGACAGGGCCCCGGTCATTAATTTAAGAGCATGTGCCCCATTAGTATCGAGTGATCATTCTGTCCTCCGTGACATCAACATACAAGCATCTCTTCGCATATGTATGTCCAAACGGGGTTTTACATTGGCTAACTACGATGTTATAACAACATATCTAGGAGACATTGACTTGTTGGGTTCGGTCAATAATGTTGATTCAGTTGATGAGAAATATGAAATGCTGTTTAATATATTGCACAATTCTATTGAACTATTTGTTCAGATCATGAAGATAGCATCACCAAATCTCAATCTTCCACCTCATCTTGGAAGGCTCCTTAAAAAAGGGAAGAAGCATGGCACACAGTCAAATGTACGGATAACCCTGAAGACTGATGCAGTAGTTATGAAGCGAACCGTAAGATCTGGTGACAAGTCTAGGTTCTACAGGTTGATAAAGTCTCGTCTGCAAGTGAAGAATCATGTGCAACCTTTACGCTCTTCTTGTCCTACTATATATAAAAAGGAGTTAGCGGTTGTCCGTCCGTCCGTCTGTCCGTCCGCCTGGCCTTTCCTAGAAGTCGAGTAGCAGGCGTCCGTGTTCAACCGAGGTGCCACTCATGCCGTGTCGAGACCGTAAGAAGGAGTGTCACCGATGTCGCGCAAAGGGCGTTCGAGTTCAAAAGACATGCCAGCGATGTCGCGCATAGGGTGTTTGGGTTCAGAAGAGATGTCAACGATGTCGTGTAATGGGTATCTGGGGTCAGAAGACATGTCACCGACGCTGTTCAACAGGCGTCTGGATTCAGAAGACGTGTAACCACGTTGCGCAAGGGGTGTCTGGGTTCAGAAAAGGTGTCACCTATGTCGCGGAAGGGGTGTCCGGATTTTGAACACGTTTAATGGGAGACCACTAAAGGGGAGACCAGTAAGCAGGGGTCCTGTGAAGGGTGGGAGGACCAGTGAAAGGGGGGGGGGGTATCAGTAAGGTTAGGACCTTTAACAGGAGCCAGTGAAGGGGGACCAATAAAGAATGCCACTAAGGTGAGGGTTGGGAGGAGATAGTAAGGGGGGGGGGGAAAGTGGAAGGGAACCAATGAAGTGGGACTGTCACTGTGTATGGAGAACAAGTAATGGGAGAACCATTAAAGGAGGACCAGTAAAGAGGGGTCCAGTGAAGGTAGGACCAGTAATGGGGGAGCTGTGAAGGGGTGGGGACAGTAAAGGAGGGGCCGGTAAAGAAGACCATTAATGGGAACCAGTGAAGGAGGGATCAGGAATAGGAAGGGGGATCAGTGGAAGGAACCTATAAGGGCGAACCAATACTTTTTCTCGCTATCATCCAACGTGTGACAGGAACATCGTGCGTCTAGATCAAGAAAATGTGCCGCAGATCAAACATTCCGAAGCATGCGCTCGATTTTCAGATGACCTTTCAAAGGCAGCGAGCGTGTGCGTGAACATGCCTCTCACTGATGCTCACTACATTTTTCTGCCTGTCTCTGCCTGCACATGGGTAAGGGGTATTGTCCACTGTCGGGGGGGGGGGGTAGGGGAGAATGACTTCGGGAATCAGAGGATTATTATTGCCGACGGATATTTAGCGGTATAGAGCTCTCACAAGAGTATCACAATCGGTCCTCGCCACGTAGATAATGTGTACTTCGAGGAATAAATCGGCGTAAGTGCGATAAAGGGTGGTTGGGCTTCATAGTAGCTGTTTTGAAGACTGTGCCCTGCTGTCCCGCTTTCCCGTAAAGCCAGTTTTTCACTGTAACGCGAGTAAGACGGCATAGACGGGGTGTTCTATTTTCGAGTTATGGGGGCGAAGCCCCCAACCAGACGTTTGGCGGCCACTAGGCCGCTGAACGTCTGGTGGTCCGATAATCCATCGCGATGATGATAAGGCTGAACTGTTAGCAACAACATTTGCAGAATATGTTGAGGCTTACGATGATGTAACTATGGATGAATGCTTTAGACTCAAATTCTCTGATATGGAAGACTCAGTTTGGTTTCATGGATGGGAGATTCAAAGCCTACTTCTCAAATGGCCACAGTCTGAAAGTCTAATCCCTGGCACAAATTTCAGACCTCTCGTTATTACATCAATTTTTATGAGACTTTTTGAAAAAATTTTAAGAGCGAGTAATAGTTGATCACTTGGAGAAGCACGCCGTAATATCGCCTTACCAGCACGGCTTTCAAAAAGGAAAGTCTACTGTAACGGCGATGATTCAGATCCTGAACTATTAGACCAAATACATGAATGGTAAAAGAAAGGTAGATGTCATATACTTCGATTTTAGTAAAGCTTTCGACAGAGTATCACACAAGAAGTTGCTCTACAAGATGGGGCTGGTTGGTATACGCCCTCGTATAATTGCATGGACAAAGTCATTCTTGACTGATTGAAATTTCGTTGTTCGTGTGAACTCCTCGTTCTCCAGTCCCAGAGCTGTTAGTAGTGGTGGGCCTCGAGGAGGGGTTCTGTCCACTATTCTGTTTAATATCCTACTATATATAAGCGAGAACGGTCGCTTGTCTGTGTGTGAGTGAGTGCGTGTGTGTGTATGTGTGTTTGTTTGAGAAGTGCTGATGGAGTGTGTTGGGAGGAAGTATAAGGAGGGGGAGGGGGCGGGGTTGTCATCAGTTGTCAACTGTTGTAGTTGTCGACAGGCGTCCATGTTCAGACGACAGGTCACCGATGTCGCGCAAAGGAGGTGCGGGTTGGGAAGAGATGTCTCCCACCTATTTCAACATGCGTCCGGGTTTAGAAGAGGTGTCGGCGAGGTGGGTCAACAGGTGTCTGGGTTCCGAAGACGTGTCACCGATGTCCCACCAAGGACGTTCGGATTGAGGGGAGGTGTCGCGTGAGGGTACCAGATTCAGACGACGTGTTACCAGTAATGGGGACCGGTGAAGAAGGGAGGGGGGTGAAGGGGAACCAGGTGAAGGGGACCGGAAAAGGGTTGACGAATAAAAGGGGGACCAGAGAGGGTGAGACCAGAAGTGGGGATCGGTGAAGGATAGGATGACCAGCGAAGAGGGGACCAGTAAAGGGAGGTCCAGTGAAGGTGGAAGCAGTAGTAGGAACCGACGAAGGGGAAGGGGGACCAGTGAAGGGTGAACCGGAAAAGGGCTGACAATAAATAGGAACCAGTGATAAGAGACCAGTTAAGGGGGTCCAGTGAAGGTGATGGACCTGTTTTGCCCTATTCCGCTATACCATTATATATAGCAAAACCAGTTTTTTTTACTGTAATGAATGAGAGAAGGTCTAAAGAGCAGAAGAAGACATTCGGGGTGTTCTATTCTCCGGGTTCGGGGCGAAGCCCTAACCAGACGTTTGGCGACCGGCAGGCCGTTGAACGTCTGGTTTACACATACGACTTGCTCGAACTTCTGAAGGACAGTGGGATAACATACTGCGCTCTCGCAGGCGACTTGATGAGTTATCGACCAATTGCAAGTGATTCTGATATTGAACTTCTCCAGAATGCTACACATAATGTCCAGAAGTGGTCTCTTAATGGAGCTTACCGCTTTCGGAAGAAAAGTGTAGAGTGCTCCACACTGGTACAGAAATGATAACGTGCCTCACTACTCTATTAATAGTATACCACTTAATGAAGTTAAAGAAATAAAAGAGCTTCGGTTTCTAGTTACGAGTAATCTGAATTTCGATAAACTTTGTGCAACGGTAGCCAACAAAGCGATGAAAGTCATGTTTAATCTATTTACAGCCTCGTCTTCAAATGACAGTTACATTCTTCTCCTGGCGTATAGGGGTTTTGTCAGGCCAATACTGGAGTGTGGTACGCCAGTTTTTAGCCCTTACACAAGAAAAGCTAGTGATATGATAGAACGAGTTCAGAACAGCTTCAAGAAAAGGTTATGATACGTCGCTTGGGGCTTGCATATGACCAAATCCCGTCAAGTAAAATCGGGAATCGTGAATTTAGGCTCGACACTCTTGAGTTTAGAAGAAGGAAAAATGACCTACTGCTCTTTCACAAAATTGCTAACAATGAAAGCAGTGTAAAACTCTCTGACTTAGTGACGTTGAGAGCATCTAATACTCGGGTGGTATAATGAAGTATGATGCTGGAAGAGCCAAGCAAAATTGTAGGCGCTGCTTTTTCTTGCATATGACCTCCCTTCATATGAGAAGCTTCGGAGAAGACAGAATCTTCCTAGAAATTATGAAGCTTTTAAAAAAATTCCTGAAATCACATCTGAAGCCATAACTTACTGATGCATTAGACGTTGTCCATCAATAACTTTTTCACCTAGATAATGTGTGAAGATTGTATTTGCTTTTCTCATTTCTCATTTTTTTTACTGATTTTTTATATAGTTTGCGCACGATTGTACTTGCTCTTCGACGTCTACGGCGACCTCCACAACAACTGGCGATCGGATAGGCGACTTCAACGCGGGCAAGGAGCGGAGCTGTCGACGACGCGGACGAGCAGCAGATCGGTCCACGACGTGGAGGACGGGCCGCAGCAGACGTGTAGCTGAGAACGAGCCGTAACAGTCGTGCGGCCGAGACCGACGGTCGACGACGAGCAGTTCGAGCTAGCAGCAACTACTCGAGGACCACTACGCAATGATGGATGCCGAGATGCTGCGCACCATCCTGGAGGAGCAGGCCAAGCAACAACAGGTGATGTTCACACGGACAGTTGGCGCGATCCTGACTTCAATTCAGCTAATGTCCAACACGCGACCAACATCGCCAGCAGAATTCGTCGTAAATTCGCTGTCGATAAGGATTCCGGAGTTGGCCTATGATCCGAACAACGGTTATACGTTCGGTACAACCGGTACGAGGACATCATTTCAAATGATGGAGCATCACTCGAGGACGCTACCAGGGCGAGATTAATCGTTTCAACGCTCGACGCACAACCTGCGCCCGTTTCACAACCCATGTGCCACCGCACAAAGCCTCCGAGATCTCGTTGGACGACACTGTGAAGACGCTCAAGAAGTTGTTTGGACACACAATTTCAATCTTCGCTCGGCGCTATGCAAAACTGCGAACGCAGCACAATGGCGAAACTCTATAGGACTACACTGGTCTTGTCAATCGACGGCACGAAATGGCCGAACTGAACAACGTCACTCCCGAGCAGGTGAAGTGCCTCGTCTGGATCTGTCTACTTTCTGTCGCCGAGGATTCTAACATCCGAGCACGTGCCTTACGCAAAATGAAGGAAAATCCACAGATAACGCTGAAGGAACTCTATTCTGAAATTCAGCGCTTCCCGACATTCGTAGGACGTGACAATGTTTGGAGAAACGCAGTTGACTTCACATAACGTCAACATCGTTAAGTCGGAAGCAAACCAGAACGAGCCGCGATCACCATGTTTCCGATGTGGAGGGCAACACTGTGCAAGAGACTGCAGAAATTTTGGGCGGAGGAAGAAGCCAACAAGGAGACGCAAAGCTGCTAACAACGTGGTCATCGCCTCTACATCAAGCCCCAGATACCCTGCAAATCGAAAGTTTCGCCTTCTGTACATTAACGAATGCGTCTCGACACGGGAGCAGATGTCACCCTGCTGAGAAACGCATGCATCGCTATGGGTCGACCTAAACTGCTTTCCTCAGACACTACTGAGGTCCGCAAACAACAAACGACTCGATGTTCGAGAACGATTACGGTCAAGATCGTTGAGAAGCAAGGAGAAGGTCCTGCTACGTCGCCGACACACCTTCATTGCTGGGACTCGATTGGATCTCGCAGCATCAGCCGCTTCTGCAACGTCTTTCGGAAGGATCCGTCTATAACGTTTCAACTTCCACACTCGGCACATTGCGATCTTCGCTCATTGCACAACTGCGACGACAAATGGCAAACGTTTTTGCGCCTGGACTGCGACGTACCAAGTCGAAAGTTGAGCTAATGCTTACTCCAGACGCAACGCCAGTATTCCGCAAGGCTCGCCCTATTACATATGCACATCCACCAAGGATTTCACAGGAAATCGTCCGTTTCGTAGCAACCGACACACTCTCGCCTGTCGACTGCTGTGAATCGGCAGCACCCATCGTCGCTGTGCAGAAAAAAAATGACACAATCGGACTTTCCGCCGACTACTCCATAGGATTGAATGATGCTCTCGGGTAGCACCAGCATCCACTGCCGACACCGGACGACATTTTTGCGAAGCTGAATGGACGTCGGTACTTCAACTGGACCTCTCCGAAGCCTACCTACAATTAGAGCTTGATAATGACTCTAAGCCACTGCTTTACGATAAACACTCATCGTGGACTTTTTCGATTCAACCGTCTACCTTTCGGAGTGTAACCCGCACCCGGCATCTTTCAACAACAAATGGACGCACCTGTGGTTGGACTGGATGGAACCGCTGGCTACCACGACGATATATTGGTCGCTGGAAGAAGCATCGACGAACACAACACTCGACTCAAGGAGGTGTTTCAAAGGATCCAGGACCGTGAATTCCACGTTCGTCTGCAAAAGTGTTTCTTCCTGCAGCCGGAAGTCAAATATCTTGGCTTCATTATCTCTGTTGATGGACGTCGCCCCTTATCCGACAGAGTGAACGCTGTCAGCAAGATGCCACATCCGAAGAACGTCAGTCAGTTACGCGATTTCTAGGGCTGGTAAATTTTTATGGAACCTTCGCGAAGGACCTGCACAACCTAGGCGCTCCCTTAAACACTATCACACGCAAGGACGCCATCTTCACATGGTCACCGGAGTGCCAGTCATCCTTCAACCAAATAAAGGCGATATTCTAGTCAGATCTGCTCCTGGCACACTTTGATCCAAAACTTCCGACGGTGTCGCCACGGATGGTTCTGACCATGGGATAGGAACTGTTCTGTTGCACGGTTTCCCGGATAGATCTGAGAAGGCTGTTTATCATGGAAGCCGTCGCTTGACCCCTGCTCAGAAAAACTACAGCCAAATCGAAATGGAGGCACTCGCTGTCACCTTCGCCGTTCAGAAGTTTCATCGATTCATCCATGGGGTCATTTCACGCTGAAGACTGACCACAGACCATTGCTTTCAATCTTGGTATCCAAGAAGGGAATACGTGTGTACACGCCAATCGTCTTCAGCGCTAGGCAACGATACTACTCAACTACAACTTCACGATTGAGTACGTCAACACCAAGGACTTCGGACAAGTGGACTCTCTCCCGCCTAATCGCTTCGCAGTCACCTGAGGCGGAAGACCGCGCAATTGCCGCTGTCGATGTCGATGTCATGATTGAATTCTCGAAAAACTGCTTTCGACTTCACGTTTCGGCAGAAGCCATTCGGATTGCACCAGAGGCGGACAATGTGCTCAAGCAAGTAATGATCAGATGCACCAGATCCGTCGTTGACCGAAAGTGAATTGCGACTCTCCACTGTGGAACTACTACAACCGACGAGACTCTTTTTCAACGGTCAATGGTTGTTTGATAAACAACTGCAAATCGATTTATAACAACGGCGTCGCAGCTTCCAAGGACCCCATCAAATCTGAACTTATTCCTAGCCGAAGGCGACATCTCTGTGGACTATAGTACATGCCGACTTCGCAGAAATACCTGGTCATTGTTGACGCATTTTCGAAATGGCCTGAGATTATTCCAACGAGCTGTATATCATCGACTGCCACGATCAATACTTTGAGGACAGTATTCGCTCAATTCGGCAACCCACCGGGAACCGACCGGCTGTCGGTTCCAAACCCTCCTGATGGCATGCCGTTCGACGCTCATCTGGACCCAATCACTTGTCGCCTGCAGAGAACTTCCTCACACGCCGAATAAGAACGGAGCTCGACCCGATGACTCCGAGTGTAGACGCTGGATGCCGCGACAACAAGATCAACGGTTCAATCGTCATCATCGACGATATCTTTGCCAAGGACCATCAAGGACAGAAGCACACCTGGACACCAGGCATTATCTTGCGAAGAATCGGCAATGCTACCTACTATGTTCGTTGCGGAAACTACGTGTGGACTCGACACGTGAACCAGCTCAAGCCAAGAAGCATCGCATCAGCAGCAAACACCGACTTCTAGACGCGTTTCGTGTTCTGCCACTGTTCAACAATCGAAACGAGGAATGTTCGACATCGAGCGCTCCGACCACCAGGACACTGCCACGACGATCGCAACGCCATAGACGGCCGACATGTCATCTTCAGCTGGATCCACGTCAGAAGCGACACCTCTGATATCTTAAAAGGGGAGGTGTTGTAGTATGTTGCTGCTGCAGTGTATTACGTATTTCGTAATGTTAAATGGGTAAGTAAACCCGCGCAATCTACGGTACGCGAGGTTGACTACCCACGCTTTTTGTGTTGTACAATTTGTTCTCCAATAGAACGTTCGTACTCTTCGACGTGAACGGCGGCCTCCACAATAAAGACTTTATGTGACTCTTTGAAAAACTTTGGAAAGCGATGTCAACAATTAACTTTGAATCACAACTTTCGGATTCTTCGCTTTAGTTATATTGTCTGCGACCCGGGCCAAGGCTAGCGTGACCGCCACTCGATTGGACTGAAACCCCGCGACCATAAGACCTATCAAGCCATATCTGTTTTTCACAATTGATCTGATATTTATTAGCTAGAGCGCAGGATATGATTGAATCCAAATTCTTCTGAGGCCTTAGACGTTTTCCGACGAAGAAGAAAAATTATGAAACTTTGCTGGATATGAAGGTGTTTGATCACTGTGAGAGCTCGACAAGCGATTGCCAGTATGATTGCTGTTATGGTTCTCAGACACATCGTGATTATTATGAGTTACGTCATCCAAACGTGAACGATTTGGAAGAGATGATCTTTCAGCTTTAAGGCGGTCCCGTTCCATTTTGGTTAATAAGGGTCTTAAAAAAATACCTCGCTCAGAAAAATACCTTAACTGAGGAGCTCTCTTTAGTGTCATGGAAGCAAAGAAAAAGTAGGAAATACAACATTCAGAAGTCTGGTTCTGCCTGGAATAGAACGTCGCATACTGAAGATAGCTACAGGTCGACAATCGATGGACAAAATGTCAAGAATGATCCTAACACAATTAGCATCACATCCCGCTCTAGCTGAAGGAATTGATTCAGAAGATTCTCTCATACCAATAACAGATCGCTTTTGCTCTGTATCCGCACAAGAAGGATTAAGAATCATATTATTAGTCTTAGTGCCTGTCTGTGACAGGCGTTTCTGAGCAGCAGATTGTTTGAGCAATTCGATTTGAGACTTTAGATGTTGAACTTCAGCCTGGAAGTGCAAACTGAGCTGACCACTCAATGACAGACCACTCAGTGAGCAGTTTTATCCTATATTCTAACGTTAAATGTCTAGAAGTAGGATAAATTTCCATCTGCTATCAGGGCCCATAAATCTGTTCCGCTGGGAGCATTTTGAGGGAGTTAGTCGAAGCTTATTTCGAAGATTAGCAACAACTAACTGTTATCCTTACTATATCCTTTGCAAACTGACAATATATAACTTCCGGGTTAATCTTCTGAATAAATTATGAGTAGTCGACGTTACTCAATCTCATGTTCGTAGTGGTGATGCCGAGGAGGCTCCTCATGTTTTGAAACATGGATTTCATGACCTACTGAAAGAAATGCTATGTCAGGCAAAAAAAAACAAAGATGTTTAAAAGTTAGTAAAAGAGAGACACTATGTACTCTACAGGTGTCAGAAACGTTGCCTCCGAAGGGTATCAGCTTTGTTGATCAAGCTTTCCCTAGAGGACACCGTCAGCTAACTTCTTGGACGCGTGAGAATGCTGGTGGGCCTAAGCCATACGGTACAATAATCGAATTAAAAAAGGCATAAAAGATTACGATTAGATTAGTTGTAACTAGTTGGACCAATTGTACTCCTTCACCTTCCTGTGCGACTATAACTGAACAAAGCGAGCCGTAGCTCTGAAATTCTCATGAGTTTACTTTTTATTTTGCTGAGGCAAGGCTTTCCTTAGCAGCTGGATTCCGAGAGGATCAGCTGGTGTTTTCTTTTTAATTTTTTAGTGCGATTTTTTAAGAAAAGTGCGAGCACATAGGAGAAATATATGTTAAAACCAGGATCATAGTTAAACAACATAACAAACCATACTCATCCAGAGCCACTGGAACATTTGCCAATTATGACTGATAGCTTCATTAAAAAACGAATCCTGCATTTGTAGAAGATTGATAAGGAGTCGGACTGTGATGGACCTCCAAAGGTGGCAAGATGTTTGCTGGGCGACATCAGACATCAAGGGGGTCGCGGGAGGTCACTACACCGGTGTGGAGTGGCAGCCGCCCGCCTTAATCGTGGCCCAGACCGCACTAAACAGTCAGGCGAGCAATCACAGAAATTCAGGAAATGGCTAAATTAATAGAAAAGTATAGAAAGTAACATTACTCGAGTTAGAATTCGCTGGGAAAATCATTGGTTGAGAAAGTTTTCCATTTTAGAACAACTTTTTTAGCCAAAATTGTGTTGGGGCGATTTCGCACCTCCTATGATGTTTGGCTGCTTGTTTACATGTGTTACATTCCACCGTCAAGCCAAGGAGACCACAGGTGGATGGTGACATAGCCCTTCCGTGAAGCTCTCATTCTGCAGTCCGTCCTCCTAAAGGCGAGGCTTTTACCGTTTACTTGATTTGGCAAAAATCACATTTCGCATTTACAATTGGATTTGATGGCGACTTTGACAACAGTCAGTTTTCGAACTACGTTACTGTGGTAGCTTTCTCTCAGCTATATTGCGGATTATCCTTAGCTCAGTTGAACACCAAACTTTATGTTTTCTTGGACGAAATCGAGACCAAGGGTAGCTCATGAAATTAGAAGATTACCAGAAATCTGTCGGCCCAGACCAGGGGAATTTTTAAAAAGAGCGCATTATCATTAAGAGCATATCACGGGCAGAAGTTGAAAATTTCGCTTGAAAGTTGCTTATTCTGGTAACTCAGTGAGATGACCCTGTGGGGCAATAGCTTTCTGATTAAGCTGCTTTGAAAGGAGTTATGGAAAAACGGCCAAAATGGCGGTCTTTCCCGTCTGTTCCGCCCAAGAACCAAAAGACAGGAGCGGTATTGTATTAGTTTGTTTTTTGTAAACCTCAAATGCACAAATCAATCGATACGGCCACCTTGTGAAGAAGTTTTAACAAGTACTGAAGCGAAACACAATCAATCTAGTGTAAAACACAAAATTTCAGACGACTTCGCAACCCACGCCTCTCATATGCCGAAAAATTTTCAGTTTCTTATGCTTTTATATGAGTTCTTAACTTTTCAGTACCTTCATTGTGAGCAAAGTTATCACCTTTGAAAAATTGTATGCATTTTTGAGATACACTATCTACAGGGTGGACCATAAGTCCTGCATCAGAAACTTGAGCGCATAAAAATTCTAAGAATACACCAAATTTGGTGCAATTTTAAAGACTCTTTGACCATTGTTTACAAAACATGGTGCAACGGTATTATTCATACGTGATTGATAAGCGCATTATCATAAGAGCATATCACGGGCAGAAGTTGAAAATTTCGCTTGAAAGTTGCTTATTCTGGTAACTCAGTGAGATGACCCTGTGGGGCAATAGTTTTCTGATTAAGCTGCTTTGAAAGGAGTTATGGAAAAGCGGCCAAAACGGCGGTTTTTCTTCTATTCCGCCCAAAAAACAAAAGACAGGAGCGGTATTGTACTTGCAAAAATGCGAGGTGTCCCAAAGATGCACATACTGTTGGAAAGATTCTAACATTGCTGCTAGTAAAGAATTTGAAGACGTTTGAGACTTATATGAAAACACAGGGTATCGAGATTTTTGCGACCTGTAAATAGTCAAGGTTGCGTCAACCTTGCGTTTCAGACTCCTTGCATTTCAGACTCGGCTGACTTTGCATGGGCTGAATGTTTGTTACAATCTTGTTACAACTTTGCCACATTAACCCTTTCACGACATTGTCCGACGATGTCGTCGGACACTTTTTTCCTCTCGTGGGACAATGTCCGACGATATCGTCAGGCACTTCCATAAAATTAGTTCATGGAAAGTTATCAAATATTTAATAGTGCAATATGGCCCACTAAGTCCATTAATTTCTACAGTCGAGATGGTCCATGGGAAACTTTATTGGTTACTGTATTATTCATATCTAGCAAATAAAATAATCAAAATAATCAGCATGCGGGAAAAATACTCGCTGTCCCACGAGGCAGTCGCTTGAAGATCACGCGTGTCGTGAAAGGGTTAACCTGTGCTGTGCTTCTTTTAACGTCTAGCACTTGACTATCACGCGAAAAACACGTGACCTGCGAGTTTATTGATTGCACGATTTAAATGTGAGCAAGAACCCCATTTTACAAGACGGGTTCTGTGGACTGATGGAGCAACATTCAAGCTGAGTGGAGAGATTGATCGGCATAATTACACATACTGGGCTAAGGAAAACGTCAAATGAAGCACAGCACAGGCTAATGTGGCCGTGTAGCAACAAGATTGTAACAAGCATTCAGCCCATGCACAATCAATCGAGTCTGACATGCAAGATTGCAGGCGAGAGCATAGCACATTCCATGCTGCTCATATTCCAGAAAATTACTGTTTTCTTAAGCTTCCATATGAGCCTTTAACTTCCTGTGAACATGTTATCACCTATCGAACAGTGTGTACAGGATTTTTGGAGACACCCTGCATAGTATACGGCCGCTGTAGTAAGTCTCAGTAGTCCTCACAACCTTACTAACGAGTGACATCAGCTGTCTCGAAGGATCGAATCGTGAATTTATTCTTCCCTTCGAAAACCTTTGGTGGTATGCATTCGAAACTGCTAGAGTGGCTACTTCGTTCTGTGAGGTAAAGTGCAACTTCAGTCTTGCGCCTGTCCCGCTTGGTGGCGGAGTCCGCTTTTCTGGGGCCAGATTCGTCAACCGTTTATCGGCAGGTAACGGTATATCGGTTATCGTATCTGTATCTATGTACCTCTGAATCTCTCTGTGTCACTTCTACGTAGGCCGATATGGTGAATCCGCCGCAAGATGATACCAACGGTATCGATGATGAATCTGGCCCTGCAGTCCAACGTCGAAATCCAGTTTTGGGGATATGGTATCCCCTTGCCGAACTCCTCTCTTACGTTGACGTCGTTGTAGAATTTTGAAATCTTGGCCATGAACGCACTGTACAGTTCTTGAAGGATTCTGATGTACTGAGTAGGAACGCCCTGAGTGAGCAGGGCTTCGATGACCGCTTCAGTTTCGACAGAGTCGAATGCCTTCTTCAGATCGATGAACGTAAGGCTCGCGACACTTCGATGAGCTTCGTAATGGTGTGTATGTGGTCGATCGTACTGAATCCTCACGGAGATTCTGCTAGTTCGCATGGCTGTCCTTCGTCCAGCGTTAGGCTAATCCTATTCAGGATCACTCGAGTGAACAGCTTGTAGACTACGGACAGCAGATAGGTCGATGTCGTGCACGCCCCCCTTCCTGTACAACAAGATGGTCCTGATAGCCTTCCACTGAGATGCAGTGTGAATGTATATAGTATGATAAGTAATAATAAATAATAATATGATGGGTAGGGTATATGCTTGATCCCATTGTATTGTGTCTATACATTCAAGAAAACACTTTCACTTAAAAACTGCCGTGCTGACAGCTCCGTAGTCACACTGAATACTAGTTTTCTTTATAATTGGGACTACTAATCTAGCGAATAATCTATTTTGTGGCTACACTTTCATTTTGGTATGTATCAGTGAGCAATAAACGCCTCTATTTTAATACTAATGTGATAGGTAAAATTCATTCTTTATCAGCCACTCCTTTTTGTATGTCTCCTCCCTAGCCCTAACCTGGAAGAACCAAGAATTTATTTTTCACAGAAACACTAGTAGTATTGTTATTATTGGTGTAATCCTAGAAATTATGAAATAACCTATTATATTCTTCGTATGTAGATTCGTACATAAAAATAGATGAACTATAATCGACATTTAAGGTTTCCTGGTGACAAACTCGCCTGAATACAGGTCCGATCATCAAGTCAGAATCTTAGAGGGATTTTGGAACCTCACTATAAGCCCACGAAAGGTCCTTCATGTAATACGATAATAAAATTAATCTGATAGCACGGTAGAAGCTCTTTAATATCAGTAGACAATCTAATGGAGTCTATAAAAACTTTCCACACGAGTGATGGACTATCTCTGGATAACCCACTGCGAACATCATGCACTGTCTTGGAACGAGACTCCACCATCTTTTCTCTCTAATATGATGTTTCACCACCATTTAATAATATAAGCTATCTTTCTTTCGTCGTCTGTGTTACCAATCTTGGAGTGGCTTGAGATAAATATTATTTCTCAACATCGTGGACGTGTATGCTAAGATTTATCGAGAACCGAACGTGAAATACCTTTTTTCCGTTCTAACCCGTAGATGATCTTCGCTAGTTCTGCCTTCTTCACCTCATTTGACGTAGCTACGGCCTCTCACCACTCCTGATCGTTTAATTCAGCAGCCCTCGTATTTTTTTCATAGGACTGCGTTGATGAATCAGAGAAGACTTTGTATTCCGCCATGATTGCGTTGAGGTCCCCAGTTCTCCAATTGTTTAGATGGTAGTAACTGTTGAGTTATAGACGAACAGGGGACGTGTGGACAAGTAAAGAGAAGTCAAGGTAAACTATCATATTACCTGTTTCGCCTCTTACCCTAGACAGGTAACATGATGATGAAGGGCATAGTAAAAGAGAAAGAAAGAAACTAAATTGTGGTCACTCCCCGAGGCTCATCAGTAGGGTAGGGAGTGAGCATACCAAGAAAGGCAGGAGCACTTTATATACCAGTTATTAGGGACAAAAAAGGCGGGAAAAGGGGAGGTTAAACAATAGGTCATATGGTCAATTAAATGATCAAATAAATGGTGACAGGTGACTAGCTGCAACTAGAAACATACGTATGGAAATATAGTAGACTTAACGATTGTAAACTAGGTCTATAAAAAACTTTTTTGAATCCTTGTAAGTATGGAACATGTCATATTTGTGACTAATATTTTTATTTTTTAGAAAACACCGTAAGATAGCTTTAAGTATAATTTTTTCATCATAATCAAAGTAGAGTAAGGAGTTGATAAGGTTTTTAAGTCTAACCAGGAAGTCATTGTACTTTGAGCAAGTGCGAGAAATTCTAAGCGTTTCACCGTAAATGACCGCTATTTTATTAGTAATGCTGGTAAAGGAGGAACTATGAGGAAATTTATTAACTTTAAAATCAAAGTAATCAGTCTTGTTGTATTGTCTAGTGAAGATTTTGCCATTTAAAATGAAGATGTTTAAGTCGAGAAAGTTACAATCATGAATGTTGTTATTAGTGGTTTCTAATTTCAAAATGTTTTGATAAGTATTCGTAAGCAGGTTATTAAGCTCATCTAATTCAATATTATGAATAATCAAAATATCGTCCATATATCTATATGGGTGGAATTCTTTATTGTAATATACAGTAGATATAGAGCTTTTATACTCTAAAAAGGATAGGGTTAAATCAGCTATAACAGGACTAGCGTTGCCTCCTTGAGGAACACCAGTTACTTGTTTGTAAATTCTGTTACCAAATTTACAATAACTGTTATTTAGCAGATATTCAAGCATATATAGGATGTCCTGGCACCTATAAGTCCTAGAATTACTACAATCTGAAGGAGTTTCGCTGTAAAACAATTTAGTTCCTTTAACAATCAAAAACTTTTTACCTGCGTTTTTGAAGCAAATGTTAATAATTTCAGATATATTCCGAACAATTATGTTATGTGGAATATTAGTAAACATATCCGTAAAATCGGCAGAAAACAGCTTGATATTAGTGTTATTAATGCAGCAAATATCTTTAGAAATATTAATATCGTTTATAGACCAAAAGGTTTTGATACAATTGTGGTTATTGCGTACGCTAATTGCATAATTTTTGAAATGATTTCTAAAGTGTGAAAGAATTTTCATAAGTTCTATAGCTAAAGGTTTTATAGAACTACTAGAAGCACCTGTAATAAACCTGAATTTTACAGGCTGTTTATGCAATTTTGGAATACAGTATATTAATGGAACATTTGTTTTACTTTCTTGTTTTAGGTTAAGACTGGAAAGGAGGTGTTTGTGTTTTGTAATTATAGTTTGTTCATATTCACTAGAAGGTATATATACATTGTTAATAGAATAATTGTTAAATTTTTCAATTTCATCACGCACAATAGTAAAATACAATTTTTTACAAACAAAGCCATAATTGGATGAGGCTTTGTCTAAAGGACATATAATGAAATGTTCTTGTATTTTTTTGATTTCCTTATAAAATAGTTTAAGTGCGTATTCAGATTTAGCATTATAATTACCGCTATAAATAAGAGGTCTAGTTTTAGAATTGGAAAAGAAGGAGTTAAAAATAGTTTCAATATTTTTAAGAATACTAATATTAAGCTTGTATCTGTTTTTTATTTTAAGAGTAATTTGTCCAAAAAAGGTTTTCCATATTTCAATGATATTTTTATGAGAAATTTTAGGTTTGGGTCTGAATGTAGTGCCTTTACTAAGTATATGGTAGATAACGGGTATGTTATGAAATATATTTAAATCACCGGTTACTACATGTTTGTGGTGAGGGTTGACATATGCCAAATATTTGTGGCAAATGCAGCTAATTTGCGAAAAGTCTGTATGTTGGACATTACGAAGAAATTTATTATAATTAAAAACAGTTTTGGATATTGGGTTAGTGTATTCATAAATTATTCTAAAAGGTCTATAGTTTATATTACTGTGTTGTCTTATAATATTAATGACATTGCGATTATTAATAATTTTGTTTAAATTGTATGAGTCCAGAAGTTCTGTGTAAAAAAGGTTGGGTCGTGGCACCGCGCTGTAGCACGCTAGGCGCATCGGACAACTCGTACGCGTTCCTTCCATGGCTAGAGGTGGCCCTGCCAGCCGCGCCGCACCGCTACCGCTCGCATGACTGCGAGTGAGTATTGTTGCTCGCAGCCCCTTAAGCGTAACGTACGTTGTTAGTGCTCAGTACTATTAGCCCCTAGAGTGTGCCTTGCAGAATGCACACTGAACAGATAAAATCAATCGAGTGGACGAAAGCATGTCCACTGCGTCTTTATATTTCCTTAGTGGAAAAACGAAATATTGAAGACTACTCAACCGTTTCGATGAGTTGGAGAATTTCATGAGAAATTTCTGTTCGCTCTTCTTAAAAAATGGTAATCTCTTGGAGCGTGCCGTGTGCAATACATAATCGACGAAGTCAATCTAGTGGGGAATTGGATTCAATCATTTCGCCTGTGTTTCAGACGACAGAAGAATTGGGCCTGAAGAAGCGATGAATTTCTTCTTCTTCTTCTTCTTCTTCTTCTTCTTCTTCTTCTTCTTTTTCATCGTTGATCACGTTTCGTTCCCGATCCAGCGCTTGATCGAGGTGGACACCAGCAACCTTCCTGTTCATATGTAACGCATCAGCCCAGCGTTGCTTCGGGTGGCCTCTAGGACACTCTCCTGACACTTCCAACTCACGGCCTACCTCGCGGACGCTGAGTTCTTTTCCAGTAAAACGTGGCCGTAAAATCGCAGGCGAGCTTGGTGCATTTTGTCCAGTAGCATTGAACGTGCTTGTATAAAAGAACGTCTGCACAACTCACAGCTCTAATAGATAGCCTGATCTCATACATAAGAGTTGGAAAATTGAGAGATCATATAAGCCGCATGCACACTCGGCAGCGGCGGTAGCGGCAGCCGTGATTAGGCATAGGCGCATCGATTTGGCGGGAATGCCGCTATGCTTAATCACAGCTGCCGCTTCCGCAGCTGCCGTGTGTGCACGCGGCTCAGTAGAAAAAACGCACTTTTCCGTTATCAGAAATTCTTCCGAAATTCGGTCAATCACTGTTGGTAGTTTTAAAAAGCTACCAACAGCGAATGACTGTCTCATAGTTCAATTTCACCAGTAAGGGAAAATGGAGGCACGATCGACATGTTCTCGTCCATTCGGTTGATTTCGTCTGTTCAGAGTGTATTCTACACGGCGCACTTTAGTAAGATGTTTGACCCTATTGGGCATTTACAAAGTGCCCAATAGTGTCACTTGCACTATGCCTAAGTGATTGTGGAAGCATGTGTGTCCAGTAAATAAGCTGATCCAGTCCAGTCATTCTTCGGGCCAACGAAGGTGAAAATGGTGTGGTGTGGTAAGGATGTATCTACTATACATTGGATCCGATCGAAAATCTTCTCTCTAATAATTGGATGATTCGAATAAGAGTGATTTTGCGGATCTCGGATATCCGACTCATTAACGAACGGCCTACCGGCCGCCAAACGTCTGGTTGGGGACTTCGCCCCGAACCTGGACAATCGAACATCCCGACCGTTTTCTTGTCCTCTTTAGGCCTTTTCTCATTCATAAAAGTAAAAAAACTGGTTTGTTATATGTTATATAAACTGGTGAATAGTATACCGGGATACGGGAGGACAGAATCTTCAAAACTGCTCCTATGGGGCCTATCCATCCTCTATCGCACGAACACGATTCATTCTCTGAAGTACTCGTTCTATGCATGGCAAGGAACAGATAAAGAGCCTTAATCCGAAATGCTTATTCTGTGGAAACACAAATGAAATCAAATGGTAATAGTAGACCGCTCGATGCAGTTCACAGCCGACGGGAATAATATTACTCCGATTCCTTTACACATTCTCCCTACCTCCCCCCCCCCCCCCCCTCCCACCCACTCCACCAATACCCCCCTACCCATGTGCTGGCAGAAAACGGAAGTGAGAATCAAGTACGCGCACACTCGTGTTGCACGAAGCCTTTAAAAAGCCATCTGAAAATCTCACGGATGCTGTGCCAAGTCTTATCTGTGGCACGTCTTCTGGATCCGGATGCACATCGAATAACGTCTGTGACACATTAACTGAGTCCGGACATATGTCACGACGTCCACGATATGTCTTTTCCACCCCGACACAAGTGGCACGACGTCTGTAGCACGTCTTCTAACGCCACGTTAAACGACACTGCGAGAAAATACTTCCCGTTATTGGTCCCTTTCACTGATCTCTTTTACTCGTCCCCCCTTTAGTGATTCTATTACTGGACTCTTTACTAAACCCCCTTAAATGGTCTTCCCGTTATTGGCTCCCTTACTGGTCCCACCTTCACTGCTCTCTCCTTTATTGGTCAACCCTTTACAGGTCCCCTTCACTGGATCCCCCACTCCTCCTTCACCGACCGCACCCTCACTGGTCCCCCATTACTGGTTTCTCTTCACTGGTTCCCCTTTACTGTTATCCCTTTTCCGGTTCACCCTTCACCGGTCCCCCCCCCTACTCCCTTCGTCGGTCCCTAGTACCAGGGTCAAGCGTGGGGTTCAATTTTCGTACGACCCGGGTCGGAATTCGTACGATCCCCTCCCTCTTTCTTCCACTGTTTTATTCCTTATATATATATATTGATTTTTTCAAGGTTCTATGTGCATTTTGAACCCTTTAATAGGTTCTTATTTTCAGGAGCGGCTTCGACACAATAGAACAATGAAAAGAGGTCACTGAACAATAACACTTTGATAGCACAATAAAGCTGAATACTATTTTTCGACACTTTAAAATAAAGACTTTCTGGTAGCAGTCCTCCAATCATCACTGTTTAACACACTCACGACCATGTCCACTCATATGAGTGGACAGCGGAGAGGGCGCGACGGACGGTGTCCAATCATTTGAGTGGACGGGGAGTATTGGGAAGAACTTTGTTTATTGATGTTTTTGTTAGATTTTCTTCTCAAATTCGCAAATTATAGTAACAAAAAAGATGTTGGGTATGCGTAGACAGAAAAATTATTGGCTTTGTCGTAACTAACAAGACTTTTTCCATTACTGAAACACAATAAGCGCACATACTTCTAGACCAGAATTAAGGCACAAACTTCAGATGAAATATGAATTGAACCCTTAAATAAAGCAACCTAGGCCCTGAATGATTATGACATTGAACAAACTTTTAAGAAGAGCACTTCCTACCGTTGGAGCACCTCAAACAAACATATTTTTCGCAACTGGTGCAGCGCCTATGGACTATACTTTCTTCTTGGCAATATCTCTTTCCAGGCTGCTACTCAGTTTTTTATAGCAAGCTGTGCAGTTCTTCTGAACTTTCCTTGAGTCTACAGTTACTTTTTTTAAGACTCTGTCTTTTTTTTAGCGCCTGTATACGCAAATGAGTGGACACACGCACGCGCCAAAAAAGCAGCGGGCCGTCGCGCGCACTGAGCGCGAAAACGCTCTGGTCGTGAATGTGTTAATTTGTGCAGGTGTTTTTTTCAGGACGTCATGGACACGACACATTTTTTACCTGAAGGAGCGACGTCTGCATCTGAAATTGTGCTCTGAAATAGTATTATATAAAATTTTGAGTGTTACCTTCTGATGACGAATTAAGTGCTTCCCCTGGATTTTTTGAAGCGCTCGTCGAATCGACTACGTAGCGGCAAACGAATGGTACGATGGAATTCCCATAAAAATAGTGTTCTGCCATCCTAAGGAAACACCATAAAAAATCAAAATGAAGCCTACAAAAATCCAAGCCTGTGCATCGTCCTACAAAAAAAAAAACAAGCTTCTCCGCAACGATGACGGAGCTGCAATGACGATTTACCGAAAAAGTATCGACACACTAATCACATGGAAGATGTTACTTTTAGAACCTGCCTTTTAAAGCATAGAAAACACATCTACTAAAGCTTTATGAATTTTCCAGGAGCCCCAAAAAATCTCCGGGTTACGGCAGTTTACATGCGGCTACTGCGTTCTCTGACATGATTGATCGCAAT
Organism: Heligmosomoides polygyrus bakeri; assembly: GCA_947359475.1. Lineage (NCBI taxonomy): Eukaryota > Metazoa > Nematoda > Chromadorea > Rhabditida > Heligmosomidae > Heligmosomoides > Heligmosomoides polygyrus. The sequence continues at coordinate 69,182,734 of OX375867.1, forward strand.
TGAAATATGGATGGACTCCTCGCTGGATTTTTTTCTGCCTTCTGGAGGACAGGACGACAGAGGATGGAATTGTGCCATATAGAATTTTAAGTCGTGCTTAAAATACTGTAAAAACTAAGCTTCTCCGCTGCGATGAATCTCCGCTGAGGATGGATCGCATACAAAATTCTCATTTTTCAGGAAAATATTATTGTTTAGCCGAAGCATATCACCCATACGGATAAAATCCAGCCACAGGAATCTCGAAGCCCTGATTAATTCACTGTGAAAAAATCGTGATTTTCTGGATAGAACAGGTTGAACCGACCTCTGGTCGACTTTGCACCAACGTCATCGGAGCATAAAATTGAACGTTCACAAAAAGGTTCATAACACGGTAAGTCTCTCGAATTTTGAAAATTCTTTCAGCTTTTCATAAAGAAGATAAAACGCCCTTTCTCATCGTTTAAAAATCGTTTTCCAAAAAAGGAGTCGTCACGCGTGGCGGTTGGTTCGATTTTTGAGCGAAAAAAATTGAAGTGGCTTCACAAAAATATTCATAACTCGACCAAATCTTCGAAGTTTCAAAATCCCGCTAGCTTTTCAGAAACTAGAAGAAGAGCCCTTTTTCGCTGTATAGAAATCAGTTTCCAAAAGTTCGGTCTACATGCGCGGCGGGAGGGGTTCGTTTTCGGGTCCATTTCGCAAAGATACGTACCGAAAATCGAACCCCTCCCCGCCCCGCATTAAGACCCCTTTCTTGGAAATAGATAGATTTTTATATGGTAAGAAAGCATACTTGCTACTATTTTTCGACGGCCAAGCGAAATTTTTGATTTTCGGAAAATAGCCGAGATATGATCAATTTTCGGAAGTCGTGAACTGAATCCTTCACCGCCGTCATCGGAGTGATTTCACATAAATGTTCATAACTCAGCTAAATTTTCGAATTTCAAGAATCAAATGGAAACTGATTTCTATATATCGAACAAGGGCTCTTCTTCTAGTTTTTGATAAGCTAGCGGGATTCTGAAACTTCGAAGAATTGGTCGAGTTATGAATATTTTTGTGAAGCCACTTCAATTTTTTTTCGCTCAAAAATCGAACCAACCGCCACGCGTGACGACTCCTTTTTTGGAAAACGATTTTTAAACGATGAGAAAGGGCGTTTTATCTTCTTTATGAAAAGCTGAAAGAATTTTCAAAATTCGAAAAGCTTACAGAGTTATGAACCTTTTTGTGAACGTTCAATTTTATGCACCGATGACGTTGGTGCAAAGTCGACCAGAGGTCGATTCAACCTGTCTATCCAGAAAATCACGATTTTTTCACAGTGAAATAATCAGGACTTCAAGATTCTTGTGGCTGGATTTTATCCGTATGGGTGATATGCTTCGGCTAAACAATAATACTTTCCTGAAAAATGAGAATTTTGTATGTGATTCATCCTCAGCGGAGATTCATCGCAGCGGAGAAGCTTAGTTTTTACTGTAAAAATTCTATATGGCACAATTCCACTCTCTGTCGTCCTGTCCTCCAGAAGGCAGAAAAAATTCCAACGAGGAGTCCATCCTTATTTCAATTGCGATCAATCATGTCAGAGAACGCAGTACCCGCATGTAAACTGCCGTAACTCGGAGATTTTTTGGGGCTCCTGGAAAATTCATAAAGCTTTATTAGATGTGTTTTCTATGCTTTAAAAGGCAGGTTCTAAAAGCAACATCTTCCATGTGATTAGTGTGTCGATACTTTTTCGGTAAATCGAGACGTCTGATCATATAGAATATCGTTTCAGAGAAACATAGTTTTATCACTGTGTGTCAAACGGGCTTAAAATTTTATAGGGTACGATTCACTTTCTGGTGCTGTTTCCTGCAGGAGAGAAACTACTTTTCGATCAAGTCCGTCCTTCAGTTGCCATTCCGTCATCGATTCGAAGAGCGTTTCAAAAATCTTGTAGGGAAAGCACTTAGGTCGTCCTCAGTAATTAACACCTGAAATTCTATAGAGTGCAATTCTGGAAGTACATGTCGCTCATCAGGCAGAAAACTACCGTCCATGACGTCCTGGGAAAACCTGAAAATTTTTTGATATCCAATCCTATTTTTTTAACTCCAGGAAACGCAAGTGCTTGTATATCTTCGCATTGTCGTAGTCACACCTGGAAAAAACAACTTATTAATAGATGCAAACATCATCTAAAAACCAGAATTTGGAGAGAGTTCACTGCCAAAACCGAGAGAGTACGACCCTCCCCCCTCCAGTCGAGGCCACAGTACGACCCCCCCCCCCTTCGATTCCCGAACCTCAGGCTTGACCCTGCCTACTACTGCTCTCATCTTCACTGGACCTCCCTTTACTGGTCCCTCTTCACTGGTCCCACTATCCTTCACCGATCCCATTACTGGTCCCACCCTCACTGGTCCCCCTTTTATTCATCAACCCTTTTTCGGTCCCTCCTTCACTGGACCCCTCCCCCTTCCCTTCGTCGGTACCCATTAAAGGTCCCTTCCTCACCGATCCCCCTTCACCTGGCCCCGTTCACTGGTCAACCTTCTACCGGTTTCCCTTCGCTGGACCCATCCCCCTTCACCGGTCCCCATTACTGGTCCCTTCCTCACCGGTCCCCCTTCACGTGGTCCTCTCTTCACCTGGTCCAATCTTCACTGGTCAACCTTCTACCGGTCCCCCCTTCACTGGGGCCCTCCCCCTGCTTCACCGGTCCCCCTTCACTGGACTCCTTCCCCCCCCCCACTTCACCGGTCCCCTTTATTGGTCCCTTCATCACCGATTCCCCTTTACCTGGTCCCTCTTCATTGGTCAACCTTCTAGCGGTCCCCTCTTCACTGGACCCCCCCCCCCACTCTCCGGTTGCCATTGCTGGCCTCACCTTCACTGGTCCCTCCTTTATTGGTCAACCCTTCACCGGTCCCCCTTACTGGACCCCCATCCTTCACCGATTCCCCATTACTGGTCCCACCTTTACTGGTAACACGTCGTGTGAATCCGGAACCCTTGGCGCGACGTCGGTGACACCTCTTCTGAACCCAGGCACCTGATGAACGACGTCGGTGACATGTGTTCTCAACCCGAACGTGCTTCGCGCGACATCGGTAACACGCCGTCTGAGTCCTGACAGACCTTTCGCGACATCGGAGACACCTCTTCTAAACCCAGGCACCTGATGAACGACGTCGGTGACATGTCTTCTCAAGCCGGACGTGCTTTGTGCGACATCGTTGACACGTCTTCTGACCCCTCTCAACACGACGTAGATGACACCTCACCTGAACCCGGATAGCTACTAATCGACGATTACGACAGGCCAGATGGACAGACGGACGGACAGACGGAAGGACAGACACAACCGCTTGCTCTTTTATATATAGTAGGATCCTTAAAGCGGGACCAATTCTTTTACAATAAGAAGATTGCGTGCGCCTGGGCGCTGACCGGCTGCTATTTTGCACGCGTCCGTTTGATTCTAAAATACTGTCTCCTTCTACGACGTCTGCTGAGCTAACTCGACGAAAGTGGTTTGTCTAGTGGTAGGAGAAAAGGTATTTTTCTATTATTCTTAACTGCCACCAGAACAGGTGATTTCTGCTCATATCAGCGTTTTGGAATCTTCTTTTTGCGCCTATCCTCGGCAACTGATTGAGTCGAACATGGTCAAAAAGGACGCTGCCGCTGTTCCTTATGTTGTTAGGGAGTCAAGCTAGCTCCCTAAATGCTTGAAGGCGACTGAGGAGATGGCAGCTCAACTTCGATTCCTGCTGGAGGAAAACGGTTAACCTCGACAAGAGAATTCTCGTATGTTTGAGGTGGAGCGAGAAAACGACCAACTTCGCGAGCAGATTGGTCAACTGCAAAATCAATTCAGCCAGGTGACAGACTCGTCGGCAATTCGGCCGATATGCCTCCTGACAATTGTGGTTTGTCTTGTTCACATGAATCGGATCCTTTCCACAAGCAAGAACGTTTCCGATCCATAGTTATTAGTGGAGTGAGGGAGTTGCAAGACCCTATCATTACAAAGCGTTTGGATCACCATTACTATTGTGTGTTGAATGTATTGTCATTTCTAGGAGTAAAGTGTTATCTCACCGCTATATATCATTTAGCTAAACCCATATATCGTGGTGCACGTAAGATTAAGGTGGTTTTGCCGTCAACCACTTTTAGGACATTAGCTGTAAGGAGAGCATCCTTGCCTCGATATTTTCCTGTCAGGGGAGTGTCTCTCAGGGAGTCGATCCCCTTGGCAGGGAGGATACGAAGAAAGGGACTCAGGTCGCGACGTGACAGTGCGGAAGCTTCTCTAATGGCCGGCGCTCCACCTCCTCAGAATCAGGGTCGCTCGCCCACCTATACTGAAGGTAGCCACGCTGTCACGGTGAGATCTGAGATTGACAATGTTTTAAACTAGACAGTGTTCCTCAGTCCTATTCTAGGAGATCTGCGTCGTGTCTTTACGCAAATGTCAGAGCATTGCCTCAAAATTGTCATTTTGTTGAACACGTTCCTGGTGAAAACTTCGATATATGCATCTTCTGTGAGACCTGGCTAAAACAAAAACATCGCCTTTTTTCATTACTAGGTGATCTTTGTAGGGAATTCCTTGCTGTGCGTTGTGACAGATTCAAGAGAGAGGGAGGAGTAGTTGCAATATTTTTAAGAAATAATTTTGTGCACCCCTTCATGTGCTACCTCATCGCGGTGAAGGGGTGAACATCACTTAGTGATGGCTAACGGCACAAACGCAGTACACGATGCTTTGTCGTGTATGGGCAGCTCTCATGTATCCCTGGCCAGGAACATGCGAGTAACCACACCACCGCCATGGCTCAAACAACTGAACCCGCCACCCAGTCCTTCGCGCGCCGGAGGTGGACTTCTACGACGTCGGCTGCATCCACCTCCGGCGAGGGCTATCTAATCTCGGAGTTAAACTATCAGGACGTCATTGGAATCGGACTACCGGAAACTCCCTCCCACCACGACACGGAAACTGCCTATTCGTCTGTACTTACAACTGTCGTACGATCGCATCTGAGCGGGATCTTTGGACACTGCTTTACAGAAGCCGCAACATCAAATACAACGTTATCGCCCTGCAGGAAACGAAAGGCAGAACGGAAACCATAGGAAGGACCAACCACAACGAGCTTCTCATTATCGGAGCAAAGGTGGACAGAAAGAATATTGGCAGAGTTGAATTTCTCGTCAATTCGACAGTGCACCACCTAGTAGACTCTTACAAGATCATAAGTTCGCGAGAAGCTGTTCTTCGTCTGGAAACTCTGAAAACCAAATATCAAGGAACCACCTCCATCATAAATGGATATGCTCCAACATCTGCGGCCACAGACGAAGAAAGGGAGGAATTCTACAAGATGTTCGAAAGGACTGTCAACGACGGGAAAAGCTACTATAAAGTTGTTGTTGGGTATTTTAACGCTATTGTCGGTACCAATGATCACGATGAATGGAGGCTAGAACCACATGGAACTTCCTCAAGGAACGAAAACGAAGAGCGCCTGATAGACTTCCTATCCGCGTGCCGTCTCTACCATGGAAATTTTATGTTTAAGAAGCCTTCAAACCGGCGATGGACCTGGGAAAGCCCAAATAGAGAAACACGTTCGGAGATCGACCAAGTTCTTACCAACAGACGCTGGAGTATGTTTGACGTCTCCGTGCTGCCTTCATTTGACACCGGCTTGGATCACCGTCTTGTCCGTGCGAAGCTGACTCTCAAAAAGAGGATGTTCAAGCATGACACTCATAAAACGGCACCGGTCAGAATCCCCACATTCAAGTCTGAGGAGTTGGAATATGCAATAAAGTCGTATGATTGGAATCTTCTTGAAGATCCACCGGAAGACTACAACCCTCTCTCCAAAGGACTGTTGAAATGTGCTAGCAGCTCTCGCGAAGCCACATCACCGTCTGCTTCAAGACTCAACGCATATGCGATTAAACTCTTGGAGCAAAGAAGAGCTGTCAAACTAAATCCTAATGCTTCCCATCTGGAAAGAGTCACCATCTCGAAGGCCTGTCGAATTGCAGTTAAGGAGTCCATTCAAGCCAACAAAAGATTGAAGCTGTTAGAAGCCGCTGGAAAAGGTTCAAGCATAAAACGCTGCAAACTGGATCTCTGCGACCAGAAGGCAATAATGACAGCCCTTGTGGATAAGGATAGAACAACGCCAACGTCTCGAAGAGCGATGGAGGCCATCGTTCAAGAATTCTAAACAGATTTGTTCCGTTCCTCCAACACTGTCCCGAAATGCTTTATGCCACCAGCTGAGGAAGTACCTCCCATTCTGGAATCAGAAGTTGCTGATGAACATGAACATGAATATGTCTAAAACGCAATTTATGGTCAACCAGTGGTGTGACACGGGACTCGTAAGGCTAAATGGAGTCGCTCTACAACAGGTCAACTCCTACGTCTATCTGGGAAGAGAGCTGAAAATGGATAACGACCTCGCTCCTGAAATCGCCCGCAGGGGACGCGCAGAATGGGCAGCCTTCAGTTCGATTCGCGAAGTCACCGATCAGGTCAAGGATGCCGGCGTCAGGGCCTTGACATTCAAAGCCTCTGTACTGCCTGCGATGTGTTACGCGACGGAAACCTGGCCCGACAATAAGACAACCGCCAGAGCAATGCAGACTACGCGTCGTGCATTGGAGAGATGCCTTCTGAGGATAAGCCTTCGTCAGCAATGGCAAGAAGGCCTACGAAGCTCGGAGCTACGGGAGAAGTCGCAATTAGCAGACCCGCTGCAGTACATGAAGAAGTCCAAATATCGCTCGTCCGGACACCTGCTTCGACAAAAGGACGATAGATGCAGTCTCCTTGTCAAAGAATGGCTCCCGAGAGACCATAAGAGGCAACTGGGACGACCGCCAACGCGATGGGCAGACTCATTCTTAAGATCTTTCAGAGAGCGGAGTCTGCCTCACTGGATGCAAGCAGCCAGAGATCGAGCGGTCTGGAAGGGTTGCGGTCCCCGCTGAGAAGACCTCCAGCCGACAAATGGACCATCAAAGAATCAAAGTAAAGTAAGTAAGTAATTTTGTGCAAGAGACTATCTTTTCGGAAAGTGTTGAAAGTAGCTACGAACTTCTTGCACTAGATATCTACAATCGATCATCTATTTTTCGTTACACTACTTTCCATCTCAAAGTAGAAGATTGGAAAGCAAGCCTGATCACATAGCTGAAGAAAGAGATTCTACGCACTGACATTGATAACCGTGATCACTCATGAAAATGCAGGATCAAGCGATCACGTGAAAACGCTTATCAGACTTGTGATCGGCGCCTCAATTAGCCTACAAGGCGAGGTATGGGGCGAAAATTGCATTCGATCTCCAGAGTCATGGAAGTATAAGTCTCGACATCTTCGATTAGCAGAGAGTGGAGCAGGGGGAGGGAAATAGGCAGCATCGTTGTTAAGTCGTTTCATAAGGGTTGAAATAAGGTTATAACGTCTGTATGGTACACTACAGTGTTAGAGATACACTATACATCGGCAAAAGAGCGATGAGCAAGAGCAATGCAGAGTCCCAACCACCGGATCCCAACTGATGACCCTTTTCCTGCAAGTCCGCCCCCACATCTACTCGGCCAGGCCATCCAGTCGCTGCCACCTGGCTCGTCGCCGGCGCACCGCAATGTTCCGCATTGGTTACTATCACTAACGAGCAAAGTGTGAGTTCGCTGTAATTCCGCTACTGTTGCAGCCACAAACCTTTTGCAGGTTAGATTCTAACCAAGACAAGGCAGCTCAGAAGTCTGTTTTACTTTATCGGTCCGTACTAAAGTGATACGGTTTTTTTGCAATTCTTGACCTACCCAGATACCCGCAGAAAATTTGAAAATTACTGCGGTGCTTCTCAGACGACCCCTTACAACCCTCAATAGGTCACTTTGAAAATTGCCACGGGACGTTCATTAACCTCCCTTGTTAGAGGAAAGCGGGACAGCAGTGTTTTCGACACATAAGAAAATGACATTTTCCTGATAGAAAAGTTTAAGAATTATTACATAAGGAAGCTTGTTATAAGGTACAATGGGTCCTTCTATTCGGGGATTCCAAAAGCAGCAATTCAGAACAACTTTTTTGGAGTCCACTCGCTGTCATCCCGAAGGAAACGGATCGATGCTTGTTCTGTTTTCAACGTACTCTCTGGACAAATTCATATAAACTCATCGGTATTTTATAAATTGATTTTCTCAAAGACTAGAGGAACACCCTATAAAATAGGTACCCAAAACCAAGACTTGAGACCAGGAAGCATTCAATAACAGTAAGGGCAGAATCAACGTACCTGGCACTGAAGAGCAATATCGGCCTTACTCCTGAGTCTTTTGGATCTCTCAAACGAGTAGCAAAACATGCTCTCCTACAGTACCAGTGAAATTGCTGTTTTAAGTTTCTAATTGCAGTTACACGCTTTATCCTTTTTCGATATGTTTCAGAAAGATGTTTAAGTTTGGTTAATGCTATGTTGGATTTCTCACGACTGTCTTTTTATGGTCGTAATAAATTGAAATGAACTGAATTGAACAACAACAACAACAGTGCATGTATCGAAAAACTCACTTCTTGTCAAGGAAGGAAACGTTAAAGAGCTGAATCATTCCAAGATGAATTATTGTAAGATCCGGGCTTTTCAAAATGCCATTATTAAGTGTTACAAATTCGGTCGAGGAGTCACCATGCATCCAGTGGTTCTCCTCCTTCATAAGAAGGCACATTAACGTCGAATTACATCAGAAATGGTCTAATACAGTTCATCAAATTGGTTGCACACAAGTGTTAAACAACATTTTTAATTTTGTGCAGCATAAAGAGCGGTATGATGCCGATCTACATGGTGACCACCCGACACAATTTGCGCCGAATGCCATACAATGTGAAATAGCGAACCACCCAACAGAGAACGTGCTTAATCCCTTCTCTGCCTCGGTCCTCGTCCTCCCTGTCCCCCAGCAGCGCAACATGATATTTGAAGAAAAAGATGCCAAGATCGGTGTAACGCGCAGCAGCGTGCTAGATGTATTCAACGTCATTACGACACTATTTCACAGTGGGGCGCGAAAAAGTGTGACTCAGCAGCGTGCCCGTCAACAAAATTCGTTTTGGACGTGCTTTTATTCAATGTGCGCGATTTCAAAATGGACCGAGGAAATTGAACGGGTTATCCGATTTTGTCGCATTTCTCCAGCGTCCGGATAATTGGATGAATCGGATAATGGCAATTTTGCGGACCCCAGATTTTTGGGTGATTCGGATAATGGCAATTTCGCTGGGGCTGGATAATTGGATGTCTCGGATCAGGATATCCTAATCGGAATATCTGAAAATGATTCATTCGGATTCAATGTATAGTATCATGTATATATATCATGTACCATAGTATCATGTATAGTATATACCACTGTGCAGACCTCGAATAGGCAATCTTTCAAATTGCCTATTCGAGGTCTGCACAGTGGTATATACTATACATGATACTATGGTACATGATATATACCTTTGCTCCAAATGCATTCGTCTGAGGGAGTTATGAGCATGCGACAGTATGCGACAGATTAAACTGCTGCTTTTTTATCTGCAGTGCGACGCGAGTGGTCGAAGTCCTATCCCCGGTCACGAAATAGCATATTGTGTGAATTGTGCCTATTGTGTGTGAATTGTGTGAGCCAATCATGTGAAAGAGTTCAACAATGGCCTGCGGTTTACTGAAACAAATAAAATCAGCTACGTACTTCATGAAACTACATACTTGTATAGGTTCTCAGTATAACGCAGAACTATATGTTCAAATCTTAAGAACGAACATGTGCCATCACTGTCTATGCACGCCGACTAGAGTTAATATTTTATACTCTCGGCAACTAGTGGCAAGAAGAACAACGAATTTTTGACGCACCAGCACCAGCGTGGAAACTGACGCTATGCTAGTAGAAGCTAACCAGAAATCAAATAATTTTACTGAAAATCTCACGCATGGGCAAAGTACGATATCCGCGCAGATTTCGTAAACTTATTTCTGAGCCTCGTACTGCTAACAGGGATTTCAGGTACGCTCAAAGGACTGCGGACACTTTTGCTAGCAGGATGCTTATGTGCGTTAATTAATGGTCTGGACCTCCCAGAGGCTTGGAAAACCTTGAAGCACCCTGTCGATGCTCCACACAACCACGTGCTTCAGCAAGGAAGAAGGGGACGCCGCAATTCGAAGCAGAGGCTACACCACACATCAGCGCTGCAGTGTAACGACCGCTCCGCAGCTCGGTGTCCATTAGCCGGTGGCGAGTGGTGATGGTACATCACCACGCAGACATCACTGTAATGAAGGCAGTGCGACGAGTTGATGGGTGCAAACGGCATGAGTTCGCTCGGACTGGTTTCCACTGAGTCCAAGGCAAATGTCGTTAAAGTAGTATATTGACCCTTCGTAAGGCACCCTCATCCCTCCCCTCGAACGTGGCAGTTGTGAAACTTTCCCACATGAGTTCTCTACACTGTAAAACATCTGATTTGAGTTCGTCACTGGATCACTTGGTTGAAGTATGTAGAAGAGCAACAGGTGAACAAATTTGACCTCGTCATTTAGTTCCGTTCTGTAGACCTTGAGACCTTGAGAGGAAGCAAGATAACACTATGGCTAGTCTCCAGCTTCTCTCGTCATAAAACCTCGGCATTGTAGATAGTTGTTAGAGTTTTACTTTGTGCCGTTCGAGGTTGTTATGGTGGACCTTTATTGCCAGGCCTAACGTTTCGACGCTTCCGGCTTCCTCAGAGGCCTGGACGTGGTGCAAATATTAGATATGCTATTTACCCCACCAAGCGCTAGCCCCACTCTAGCGGTTCCGCTTCCTTAGAGAAACCACCCATGAAAGCCCACTCAAAGAGGGATAAACTTACGTTAGATCCACCAAAGGAGCCGCAGCTCTCTGTTAGTACGACCGGGCGAATGAGACTTACTGTGCAGCGACGGATAGAACGGAAAACGACATGCACATGCGCCCTTTCCATTCTACAGTTCGCATTTTGGC